>OX457024.1:14288280-14825780 GCA_949752745.1 Protula sp. h YS-2021 | reverse complement strand
TCTTTGGAAAAGGAAAGTGAACGATTGGTTATCCTTTGGAAAGGAAGTGAAAGATTGGAGACGAATTGGCAAAACAGTCGTGGTAAGTGACTTCATTTTTTTTGTTACACTATGTAACACTATGTGACACTATGTAACACTATGTGACACTATGTAACACTGTTACACTATGTAACATTATGTGACACTATGTAACACTGTTACACTATGTAACATTATATGACACTATGTAACACTGTTACACTATGTAACACTGTGTAACATCATGTAACACTATGTGACACTATGTGACTATGTAACATCATATAGCTATATGACTATGTAATTGCTATGTGAACATAATTAGTCTAACGTATGTATGTCATTATCAGATCGTTCAACAGACAAGCCGCGATAGCTCACTTGGTAGCGTAAACGGCTAGCAACCTGAGAGTCCCGGGATCGATCCACCATCAGGGCAAAACTTTTTTTGGTTTTTTGTTTTTTTTTTGTTCACTTTTATGACTGTGTGACATTATGTGACAACATGTGACTGTGACATCATGTGACTCTGTGACAATTTGTGACTCTGTGACTTTTTTTTATTGTTATTATGATAATATTTAATTAGTCATATTTCAATGGTTTCCCATTACAGTAACCACACACACACAGCATAAGTACATGTGTACAGATTGTGGGGGGAAAACCGACTGAGAAATTTTAGAGTGCACTCGTACAGAGTGTTGGGGAAAACCGATCGATAATTTCAGAGTGCACTCGTTCAGACCGTTGGAACGATCGATAAATTTGAAAACATCAAAGGCCTAGACCGTGGGAACGATCAATAAATTTCAGAGTGCACTCGTTCAGAGCGTGGGAATGGGATTTTCCCTACGTTAAGTCCAATGTTATGTTTTAAGTTATAGTAGTTGGAAAATGACACTTCTAAAACACATTTAACAAATGTAGTTTTTAACACCATATAATATATAAAATAAGTTTGAACATTTTAGCATGCTACTTATTTGAATGTTCTAAAGTTATAGTAGTGGAAAAATGGTGGTTCTAGACCAACTTTAGCAAATTTAGTTTTTTGACAAAATGTGATGTATAAAATAAGTTTGAACATTTAACCATGGTGTAGTAGGGTAAAAATGGTGGTTCTAGACCAACTTTAACAAATTTTGTTTTTTGACAAAATATGATGTATAAAATAAGTTTGAACATTTTACCATGTGTAGTAGGGTAAAAATCAGGGTTCTAAACCAAATTTAATTTTTTGAAAACATATTATGCTTTTCTTTTCTTAATGCTTTCAGGTATCGTCAGAACACATCGCTCTCCGCCTTCACCTGATTATTAACAATGTCAACATTACTTCTTCACCCATGCGTAGAGACCATGGATGACGTCTTCAAAGTGAACTATGTTGACTATGTGTTTTCAAAGCTTCCTGCTTTTGAATCTAATTGGATTTTACAAGTGAAGAATTTGCATAAGCATTGGGAAGCTGTTGGAAAGATAATTCCAAGAGATGAATTCATCCGCTCATTTCTACACGAATGTGAAGAACTACTTTTACCATCAACTTACGACATTGATTCAGCATTTATCCGCGCGAATACAACTTGGGCAGCTGAACTCATGCTAGTTGTAGCTGCTAGAATCATTTTACATTATGATGATGGCGTTCGATTGACGACGAATGCATCAGAACTTGTTCGATTCAACAATGAACGAGTTGAAGTGACTTCAAAGCTTTGTAAAATGTTTGAAGAACTATAAGAAAGCTGACTCTGCAATTTCTAATGGTATAAAAGGAGAAGGGTGAAGTGAAGTCATCATTCAACGCGCAGCCATGGAGAAGACAAGCAGCTTTAAAATTAGTGCAAACTTAACCATTACTGTGGAGCATGGACAATTTGGGCTATTTCTTCGAATCAAACGTGGAGAGAGATGGCTTGCTTTTCACCATCCTTGTGGAAGATTGTGTGTCAGAACTTGACAAGATTACGCAACATTAGCTTCAAACTGTACTTAACGCAAACGAAGTGGCTTGAAGTCATTTCATACTTGGATATGCGCTATGTCAGTTTTGTGCAAACATTCTTGCTTGAAGGGAAAGAATATACGCGTTACATCAACATGAATGATGGTGAATGGGAGACATTACTTCAGGAGATGGATAACATTAACTCAACCTTATTGCCATGTACGGAATGTCATGGCAAGAAAACTCCTATTAAGCTGCAAAAGGACAATCGGATGAAAGTGTCAAAGCTATCCAAGAAAAGACTGGCTGAAGTTCGATTGGAGAATATGAACGTGCAAAATCAACTTGGACTTACCTGTGAATATTGTGGTGCTTACGGATATGCTGAAGATTATGATTGTCACTGCCATAAGTACAATTGCAAGTTGTGTGAACCTGACAACTTCTGCAACAAGTGCGGCTCACTAACAGTATCTGCCGAGTAAGACTACAAGTCATTTGCTTGCCAGCCGTCAAAGTGTGTAGACGTGTCATATGGATATGCGAAATATGGATGTAGAATCGTTTTTAAAGGAGACGTATGTGGACTACATGATAAGTGAACTGGCGCGTTTTGGATCTCTTCAACAACAACTGGAACACTTTGACATCTATTGGGAACTTGCTCATTCCACGCTGAACGTACCAAAATTACGTGAGGATTTCATCAAAGAGTGTGTGCTTTCAAACATTGACGGAGCTGAGGAGTTTGATGTGGAAGCAGCATATCACTTTGCTCGATTTGATCCAAGACTGTTTGATGAAGTGAGAGAGTGGTTAATCTACATTGCAGTATAATGGTAGACATTGCACTGAGACAATATATTGTGCAAAAAACATATTGTGAAGAAATGTTATTAGCTGTAAAAAAGTTTGCATGTTTAGTATGTCCTGCTTGTCAAAATGAAGAGTGTTCAGAACATACTTGTCATTCTGCATGTGTCTATACATATTGGAATGAAGCTAAATATTACATTCATTTAGATAAAGTGTTAGATAATGCAAATCAACGTTGTGAAAAATATGGTGTAGATGCTATCACATTCGATGAATTAAGTAGTTGGTTAATGTTCATTGAAGATCTATGGACTCCAATTATTCACACCATTGTATCAATACTTGATTTGTAAGATATGTTGATAAAATGCAAGATATGTTGATAAAATAAAATGCAAGATATGTTAACAAGTGTTGATCATTTAGTGTTAACATGTCGACATGGAAAGACTACTTAACCAATATTTACTTTAAACCTGGTCAACCCGGGGCATTTGCTGGTCCTGACAAACTTAATCACATATTAAAAAACATGATCGACCAGTCACTCATTCACAAGTGAAGAAATGGTTGCAGGATCAAGATGCCTTCAGTTTACTACAACCTGTAAAATACAGGTTTAAAAGGCAACGTGTCATTACACGTGGAATTGATGACATGTGGGATATTGATTTAGCTGACATGGGAAACATAGCTCCATATAATGATGACACCCGCTTTTTATTGGTTGTCATTGATGTGTTTTCCAAATATTTATGGGTGCAACCAATACCTAATAAATCACATACCAGTGTTATAGAAGCCTTTCAAAAGATTTTTCATGAAACACAACGAAGACCACGAACTCTAAGGTCAGACAAAGGAACTGAATTTAAAAACAGATGGGTAAAAGCATTTTTGAAGAAGGAGGGAATACATGCCTATACAACAAAGAATGAAACCAAAGCCAACTTTGCTGAGAGAGTCATTCGTACTCTAAAGGGAATGATGTATCGATATTTCCTACATAATCAAACTTATCGCTATATGGACATCCTTCCAGACTTAGTGTATAATTATAACCATAGACCTCATGGCTCCCTCCCTAATAAGTATGCTCCAGCAGATATTCGTAAAGACAACGAATCAAAAGTGTGGAAGTATATGTATGTAGACAAATTGAAATTGAAACAAAAGAAGAAGAAAAAACCCTACAAATTTAAAATTGGTGATCAGGTTCGCATTTCTCACATGAAATATGTATTTCAACGGGATTATATAAAATGGACGCAGGAAGTGTTTATTATCACACATCGTTGTAAGAAGCAAGGAGTACACTTGTATCGTGTGAAAGACTTTTTGGACGAAGATATTGACGGACATTTTTATGAAGAAGAACTACAGAAAGTGACAAAAGATTTTGAATCTGTCTACAGAATTGAAAAGGTTTTGAAAACACGAAGAAGACGAGGTGTTAAAGAATTATTTGTGAAGTGGTTAGGTTGGCCAAAGAAGTTTAACAGTTGGGTGAAAGAAACTGATATTCTAAAATGAAGCATCCATTCACATGTTTGGTCTCTGGACCTACAGGCAGTGGTAAAACTTCTCTAGTTAGAGAAATTCTAGAACAAAAGTTAATTAAACCCTCTCCAAAAAACATTTTATGGCTCTATGCAGCAGATCAGCCTTTATACAAGGGAATGAAGGGTGTTGAATTTTACCAAGGCATTCCAGATGACATTGAAGAGCGTTTTAACCCGAAAAAGCCAAACTTACTCATCATTGATGACTTAATGACCAAATGTCATAGTGATGAGCGAATGACACGTCTCTTTAGTGTTGGTAGCAGTCATCAAAATCTAAGCATTATTTTTATTGTGCATAATTTATTCCATCACGGTAGAGAAATGCGAAATATTAGTTTGAATACACATTACATCATTCTGTTTAAAAATCCTAGAGACAGTCAACAAATAAGTACATTAGTGCGACAAATGTATCCTGGAAAATCTCAATTTCTCATAGAAGCCTATCAAGATGCTACTAGCAAACCTCACGGCTATTTATTCATTGATTTGAAGCCGAAGACGAATGATCAACTACGTATTCGCACAGGCATTTTACCAAAAGATACACATTACGTATATGTTGATAAAGTAGTGTATGAACAAGAACCAAGTCACTTGACCATTCGCAGCCAAGATGTCTAAACGTATTCAAACGAATCAACCTTTTCTTCACTTGCTCGCACGCAGCGGGCCTAAACGACGTAAATCCTTGCTACAACAAGCTACTAAGGAGGAATTAACTAGCTTGTTTGAAATTTGTTTGAATATATTGCGAGGACATTTACCCTTAAGCTCAAAAAGGTATAAGGAATTCAAGCGTGAACGTCATACCCTACACACACTAGCAGATAAGAAGATATCACTTCGAAGAAAAAAGAAGTTGGTTAATCAGAAAGGAGGATTCATTGGAGCTATTGCTAAATTTGCATTGCCCTTGTTAGCTCAGTGGCTGTTAAAATGAAACATACTATGAAAATGGTTCTCATTCCTGAATATGAATATAAAATGTTGTTAGAAAAGAAGGGAAAAGATGGTGAAATCAAAACGAATGTGAATAAACTTTTACGTGGGAAAAGAACTCGTGAAAAGGCAATAGAAATGTCTCAAGTTCTTGGCCGTCATTTACGAACAATTCAATCACAACAACAACGACAAAAGTCTGCTACATCATCCAAAGCGGAAAAATCAGAAAAGTCCCAACAGTTTCTAAACCATTTTCAACCTATTTATCATGTAAAACTAACACAACTTCTAGCAGAGCTTAAGAAATATGGTACGAGATGGACAGATAAAAATGAACTGGTTTTAAAAACGGGTGCTGTCATTACAAATTCCAACATTATTGATTTGTTGAAAGAAGCATTGGTTGCTACAAGATGGTTGGAAGCAGTTTATTGAGGAAATTGTAGATGCTAATATTCCAAAAAATGTTTTTGGCAAAAAGACAACTCGTGAAGATATTACAAAAGAGCAACAACAACGTCAACAAAGGTTGTTTCCAGAAGGATGGGAAACTTTTTAACATGGATTAAAGAGTGATGGTGTTGTTGTTGTAAAGAAAATGGAAATAAAAATACTATTCCTGTAAAATTTAGGTGTGTTAGTGCTTGTTGTCAGGGAGAAGTAGTAGATACCAATGTAGATCATGTAGATAGCAATTTAGACAACAATTTAGACAGCAATGGAGATGACGATTGTCAAACATGAAGTAATGTATAGACACATCTAGTCTACATCACATAAACGATTTAGTCATCATGGAGTCAACAAGTTTTTATATAACTTTACCTAGCAATGCTAGTATGAACTATTATCCTACTAATAAGGCTTCTACTTATCAAATTCGTTTACCTCGAACCATCTATCTGAACGGAAAATATGAAGTAGCCTTAGCTGAAATTCAATACCCGCACACATGGACGACAATGAGGCCAGGAATAGACTATACTCTTCATTATCGATCATCATTAGATGTATTTTATGCAGTTTCCATTCCATATGGTTACTACAGATCCATACCTGAGATATGTACTGCAATCAATGAAGAATTACAAAAAGCTATTAATGCAAACCCTATTCAGTCAAAGTATGATAAAATAAGTCGAAAAGTTTATCTTATTTTAAGAGATGATTATAATATTGTCTTTTCTACTGGATTAGCTGAGATTTTAGGATTTAAACCAGATAAATGGTATACAGAATCCGGTCCAGCTGAACATCAATACGATGTGAAAAATGGATTTTATACACTTTATGTGTACTGTAGTATTTGTGAGCCACAAGTAGTTGGAGATTATTATGTTCCTTTACTACGTTCTGTTCCCATTAAAGGGGATGATGGTGATATTGTTATGAAAACTTATGAAGAACCTCATTACGTCACTGTAAACACATCTAAATTTGACACAATAGAAATGAATATTAAGGATGACACAGGTCATAATGTTTCATTTCAAAGTGGGAAAGTGATATGTAAACTTCATTTTCGACCAAAAGCATTATGAAAGCATACACACACGATCCGTCTACATATCGCAACCATTTTCTTCGTCAAGTGGGTGGGGAATTACCAGGATTTAAAGGAGCGCGAATACAATATGGAGATGGTATTGGTTCAATATTGGGATCATTGGCTCGCAAAGCTATTCCACTGCTTAAGGCAGGGGCTAAAATCGTTGCACCACATCTTAAAAAGGCTGCAAAAGATGTCGCGAAAGATGTTACAGGCAGAGTAGCACAACGTGTCATTGGTGATGTGTTAGGAGGACAAAAGAGAGCGCAACCAGCAAAACCTGTCAGAAGGCGAAAGGCAGCTAAACGGATAACATCAACAAAATATAAGAAAGATATTTTTTAATCATGTCTTTAATTCATAATCATTCTTGTGAATGTAGTCTTTCTCCATTAGAATGGTTTCGCATACCACCAACGCAAACTGCTGTAGAAAAAAGTTATAGTGTTGACTATCAACCACTAACTACCATTAGAGAGGGCGCTCCAATAGAATTCTACATTCCTGCGAGTACAGAAGAATATCTAGATTTAAAGAACAGTAAACTTCATATTGTATGCGCTATTGTAAAGGCTGATGGAACACCATGTGATGTAGATGATAATGTATCATGTATCAATGATTTGTTTAATGGGTTATGGTCCAATATTGAATTATTTCTAAATGATCGTTTGGTATCACATAGCAACAATACCCATGGATATACCAGTATCATATCTCATCTCATTCATGACTCGGAAGAAAGTCTCCATTCTGAGCGCTCTATGCGTCTCATCTATAAAGATACTGCTGGGTCAATGAATACTCATGAGGTGAAAAGACCTAATCATGAAAGATATGTATCAGGTTTTCATGTAAATATTGAAGGTGGTGATCTAGCTCAAACAGGAAATAATGGTTTACATAATTGTTATTTGTATACACGTCTAAGCCGTGAGTTTGGTTTAAGGGTAGTTTAAGGGTAGATTTGTTTGAGCAAGAACGTTATCTTCCCAATGGTATTAGTATGAAATTACGTTTACATAGACAAAAAGATGAATATGTATTAATGGCTGCAAATAATGGTTTTAAAGTAGAAGTGAGAGATGCGTTTTTAACCATTCGCAAAGTGAGGGTTAGTCCAGGTATTCAGTTAGGACATGCAGATGCATTAATGAAAACTCCTGCTAAGTTAATTATTACTAGAAAAGAGTGTAAAATTTTAGCTATTCCAGCTGGATTTCAATCTTTTGTGAAAGATAACATCTTTTTAGGTCAATTACCAAAACGAATTGTTATTGGACTGGTTCATAATGAAGCCTTTGCTGGAACAGTATTGAGAAATCCATACAATTTTGATCATTTTCTTCTTAACTTTATGCAGCTTTACACGGATGGTGAACCAGTCATATCCAAACCTCTCAAGCTTGATATAAATCGAGGCAAATATTTTGATGCTTTTGAAACTCTTTACAAATCTTTTGATAGATTGAATGGTGAGAAAAGTTCCATTATTCGTTTAATTGGTCTAGAGGTTATGCTTTATTTTCTTTTGACTTAACACCTTATTATGATGGTGATGATCATTATGCCCTTATCAAACATGGGAATTTGCGAGTAGAAATGAATTTTGCTGGTGCCTTGCAAAATACAGTCAATGTTATAGTGTATGCTGAATTTGATAACATTGTTGAAATAAGTGCAAATCGTAGCATTCAATTCGACTACCAGTCATGAACACGAAGCAGATAGAAGCTATCCTATCCCATGATGCCGCGACAAAAGACTTGTTTCAAGGTGTGTTTTCCATGGACCAGTTACCATCTTTACAACGCGGTGCCTATGTCATCAACACAGACGATCATGATGAGCCAGGAGAGCATTGGGTGGCAGTATATTATGACGAAGACCCTGCAGAATATTTTGACTCTTATGGACTTTTACCTATAGACAGTCGTTTGAATAAGTTTTTAAAGTTTAATTTCATTTATAATTCAGTTCCATTACAAACACCGATATCATCTGCATGTGGATTTTATTGTGTGTATTATATAATTCAAAGAGCTCGAGGACATAGTCCTTTTGAAATCATTGATGTATTAAGAAGAAGTGACGGTGATTTTGTTGTAAAGGATTTTGTATATAGACATTATAAACCATTATTTTATTGATGTTGTATTAGTTAAGTTGTATTAGTTAAGTTGTTGGTAATTGTGAATTGTATTATGAATATTGTAAATAAACAAGACAGTTTTATACAACATTCTTTGTTTATTGTGTTATACATTATTTACATTTCAACAATTATTTTACATTAAACTTTTATTTTACAAATACATTCAATACATCAATAAACACATGCCATTCATACCAATCTAAATTAATATATGTATCATAGACATTACATTCACGTTTGTAAATGCTATGAAAACTAGCATAACACTGTCCATTACCAAACTTTATTATTTTAACATCTTCATGTTCAGACAGTTTCAGTTCATATCCATGATCATTCATGTCAATGTTCATCACCATAACACACATGGGATGTGTCAGTTCAATGGACTTGGTGCCTCGCATGAGTTGCACTCCTTCCTCTTTGAATTCAAGCGTCAGGTTCTTTCCAATCCAATGCTTGTAACAGAGCGTACCATTCCACTGTGTTGAGGGTGATGTAGTCGTAGCGTTCTGTAAGCTCGTCATATTGGCGAAATTGTACAAACACGTCTAAGCAGTTCTCAGTCACACGCACTTCTAATTCATTTGAGACTGCCAGGAGAAAGCCAGGTATCCTGAACTTCTCTAGATGGTCTTTCAACACAGATTGTTCGTCAGTTGATAGAATGATATACTTTCCAAAATGTCTTAGCACAATGTCATCACATAAGTTTCTCAGATATGAGAATCCATGTGAAATAGGTTCATATTCCGATAAAAAGTCTTCCATCTCGTTCAACAGTCAGATGAACTATGAGCTGTCTCCTTGTCTGCAAAGACGTTTTTATGCTCGCAAGATGGCGAAGAGTGGATGTTGTATAGCTTCTAGGAATCATAAGACTGCGCGCCAGTTCTTGATATCAAAGAGGATCAAATCTGTATATGGTGTATCTGGCACAACTCCCTTATAATCCTCTGGATAATCCTGTAAAAGATTTCTACAGATTTCTACACGTATGTTAGAATCATATTCAGCCACCGTCACTTCCACTTTATTTTCAAGTCTACGTTTAAACCCATATTCAAGTGGTATGTTTTTAAAGTCTTTCCACACTTCAGGTTTAAACCGATGATAACTTGTGTGAGAACCTAGTATCACTTCATTCCTATCATTTAAAGTAAGGTAAGCACCACCGTTCAGCATTAGTGCATTCATGTTTTTACCTTGTTATGAGCCGTCTTCTTATCTGCGAAGCCTTTTATCCACTTCTTTCACCTGCTTCTTCAGCATTTTCCATTCAGGTATTGTCAGCAAAATTCCCTTTTTCCTAGGACGGTTTTTTCCAGTCCCCTCATCTCTCAGGTATTTGCGAATGTTTACCACTCCTTCATTGCTTTGTTTCATAATCTTGATATACTTTCCATTTTCTAGAGAAAGCATTCCATCCCACGACTGTGGTGTTGGTGTCGTCTCCACTTTCAATTTCTTGATGGTAGTGGTAGGATTTGTAACTTTTAAGCCTTTAACTGTATCTGCAAGAGTATCCATATCAGTTGCAGATCTCTTACGACTTTCACGTTCCATGTTAACGCTTCAATGTTCACACCTCAAATAACTCTTCCGTTGGAGGACCTCCCCTTTTATAACATTGCTTTGTAATGTCCATGCGCTAAGGTGGAATAGCCATCATTCAGCACATATCGCTTGTCGTCATATGGGGAGAGGGCTACTTTCCTCAACTTTTCCGAGAAAAGCTGGTGACTATGACTTCGGATAATGTGTCCTGTAGCCATCGTTTGAGTTTTCTTGAACAAACTGTCTCTATACTGCACATGTTTAATGCGTCTTTGACAAGCTCGAGTGATGCCTTTAGCTGTATGTTTTTCTTTCCCACCGCACAATAAACTGTACATTTTCGGTCTGAGTCCAGCAAACTCTTCAATGGGGACGCCGGCCGTCTCATCCTTCATTTTTCCAAGCACTTTTTTGTTCACGTTGGAATGTAGGAAATGATCCGGCGGATAGTCACTTGTGTCGAACAGGTCAGCATCTTGCTGCATATCCTTGTAGATATCTTCCGTTTCTATGTCGTAACATAGACTGTCGGTGTCGCTGAACAATAACTTGGCATTGGGATACTTGACCATGATGTAGTTGTAATGAAAGTTGAACATAAGCACTTTGCTGAGGTCGAGAATGGTGAAGCCAACTTGAATGGGTTTATCCAGAAGCAAATCCACTTTGCGCAAATGTACCGCGGTCAAATCTTCGTTGAAAATTTTGAATTTGTGGAAAGAAGGTTTGGCTACAAGTTTCTTGAACCGCTTTTCCTTGTGAACAAGTTCAACATTGATTCGCTTTCTCACATTTTCCATGGTTTTGCCAAACACCGAGTTGTTCATCAGTTTGAAGAAGTCTTTCTCAAATGGGTTCTTGGCCAATTTTCTCTTTTCCGGGTTCAAAGCAATGTATTTTGCTAACCATTTGCTCTGTTCAAACATGATGGCGCGATGTACTTTAGTGACTTTCAACCCCAGTGAGACATACTGTTGTAAATTCCTGTAATGAAGTACATATTTCTTCTTGTCAGACAAGTTGAAATGAGCTTTTCACTGGGTTTGCCTTTCATGTTTAGATCTTCCAGTAGCTTCTGACTGTACTCTGACAATTCTCCAAATTTGACACATTTCCGTTCTGGAGCCACTGGGTAGTGATTATGACGATCATGGATTGAATTTGGATATTCTAAATCCACTTCCAAAATGAATCCAATGCCATCATCTTCATTCACATCCATGAAGTCAATGGATTCTGGCTCGCTCACCCACATAAATCCTCTTTGTGGCATGCTTTGTGACATGGCCCAGCCATACAAGTTGTTTGCGTCGAGGTACATCAGGTAGTTGTTTGGTATCTCAGAACTGTAATCTGCTACGTAGGGATTATTTGCTTTCGCATACTTGTGTGTGATCACGGATATTCCTCCACGTATGCCTTGCTCAACCATTTGGTACATGTCAATGTCATTGATCAATTCCAACTTCACCTTTGTCGCTTTTAACATTGCATCCCACGACAGTCCTGGTGCTGTATAGTAATGAGCAGGATCCAATTCATACGTGTTGAGGCATACTTGACGAAAGTTTTCAAACACGTCAGCTAGTAATCACACATCTGATTTCAGGTACAGGTCGTGGTATTCACCAAATGTTGTACAGTTGAATGTATCCCACACCTTCTGCGCATGTGCATAATCCTCATCGCTAATGTCCTCTTCGCTAAGCTGACTATAAAACTTGTCCTTTGATGGTAGCTGTGTTTCAGCAAACTTGGATGGTTCGTCCACGTAATCGTAGGGGTACACTCCCTTTCTCAGCAGCAAATCTTGCTGGTTACTATCGTGAATGTGAGAGGTCATGTTGTAGAAGTTATCTTTCCCTTCTGCTGCAAGGTTGGATACCAACTTCTGTAGAGAGGTACTCATGAACTGAAAGCTGTCTGTAAATTTCAGATTGCTCATGGTGAATGCAATATATTTCTCAATGGTGTTGGGAATGACTGTAATCGTTTCATCTTTGAATTTTCCAATTTCCTCCATGATAAGGTGACTGTCATAGCCTCGCAAATTGTGGAAAAACACAGGAATGATAAAAGAATCTTTATCCCCCTGCTTATCCTTTCTAAGTCGGAATTGTAAGTTGCATTCACTATGTGCAGCTCCGCGATATTTGCCATTGATATAGTCATGATCTCTCACACGATCTGCTCCTAGAGGTTCATGACAAATGTAGCAATCAACAGCGTTCTTAAAATTCTCTTTGTCTTCGCGAGTCATCATCATTTCCTTTGGTCGCTTTAAACCACGTACAATACGATCACGTTCATTCAACAAATGGTCTAAAAAGACCTTTACGGCATTGTTTCCTCGATACACGACTGGTGCACGTGTGTTGTACTGACTCACAACTACATAGGCAAAGCTGTTTGGACGATGATGTTGATACTTGTCTCCTTCATGCTTTTGCGTGAAACATTCAAAGTCTGCATAAATCACAAACGGTGCTCGCTGTTGTTTGGCTACATTCTTAAACTTAATGAATGGTTCCCTGGGAAATGATAAACGTTGCGCGCCGTGCTTGCCACACACTTCACGATTCTCATCTAAAAGCTCTTGTCGCATAAACCCGTGAAGACAGTTGAAACAATAAAAAGCTACACCATTATGCTTTGATCGATAAGACATAAGTCTGCTGAAATTCTTGATGAGGCAGTAATGCCTTTTCTTGTCATTGCTAATCAAAAGCAAGTTGATTTCTCTCGCACTGGTGTTTCGACTCAGTTGTATCGGAACAACTACATCATGTTCATATCCAAACACGTTAATGGACACATCGTTCTCCTTTTCAAACTTTGGAATGTCTGTAATCCACGTCGGAAATGTCATACCTTCTACCTTTAATTCCTTCTCAAATGGCTTGTAATGATTCACGCGATTTGCATTTCTGTCATGAGGGTGAAGGTACGCCAATACTGACCATAAGAAACACTTGTTGTCATCATTCTTAATGTTTATCACACCTTCTGTTTTCTTCACTTTCTTCGGTAGTGGAATAAAACTACTCGCATCCAGTGGCGCTGACGTAGCTGTATGTACTTCAATGTACAGTATGTTATCCAATACCCAGCCAGAGCCTTGTCTCTCATGTTCATCAAACTTAGTAAACAATTCTTTATAGGCGTCTGGCAAGTCCTGTTCAATATCTGCTGGGTTGTATGCTGTATATGTTTGACTGCTGATAAATGAATTATTCACTTGTTCTACCATAACACCTTCAGCATTCGCTGTCAGTTTCTTGAAACGTGCATGCACGACAATGTACCATTTCATTCCATAGTTTAAGGTCTCCAACAAATGTGCCTTGATATGGTTCTCTTGCTGTCGCATTTCAAGCAGTAAATCCGATCCATCCTCAGACTCAAACCGTCTTTCCTGCGCGTTTTCACCCAGACTAACCCTTCTACCTCTCCCTACTTGTCCTGTTTTTTCTTTCTTTGAAACATTTTCTTCATGAGACGCATTTTCCACCTCGGCTGGTATGCATGCATGTGTCTCATAAGTCTCCCAAGATGGAAATATTTTAATGCATTCACAGCAGAGGAACGGATTAGGTCTGATAACACCATCTTGTACCGTCTTTCGTCTCTTGGCTTCAATCATCTCAACAAGCTCTTCATTAGCACGTTTCATCTTAGCTGGTTTGCATGTATGTGCTACGAACAATTCCAGAGATGGAAATGTCACATTACAATCATGACAGAAGGCTGATGTGTCTGAATTGGATGCCATTGTTGTTGTCACGTCAATTGCTTAAACTGATATGATGAAATGTAGGTCTCACTCATCCTATTTATACCGCCTAGGCATGTATTGCAGAGACATCTAGCGGAGAGCGATGTGTTCTGACGATACCTGAAAGCATTAAGAAAAGAAAAGCATAATATGTTTTCAAAAAATTAAATTTGGTTTAGAACCCTGATTTTAACCCTACTACACCATGGTAAAATGTTCAAACTTATTTTATACATCATATTTTGTCAAAAAACAAAATTTGTTAAAGTTGGTCTAGAACCACCATTTTTACCCTACTACACCATGGTTAAATGTTCAAACTTATTTTATACATCATATTTTGTCAAAAACAAAATTTGTTAAAGTTGGTCTAGAACCACCATTTTTCCACTACTATGACTTTGGAATATTCAAATAAGTAGCATGCTAAAATGTTCAAACTTATTTTATATATCATATGGTGTTAAAAACTAAATTTGTAAAGTTGGTCTAGAACCACCATTTTTCCACTACTATAACTTTAGAACATTCAAATAAGTAGCATGCTAAAATGTTCAAACTTATTTTATATATTATATGGTGTTAAAAACTACATTTGTTAAATGTGTTTTAGAAGTGTCATTTTCCAACTACTATAACTTAAAACATAACATTGGACTTAACGTAGGGAAAATCCCATTCCCACGCTCTGAACGAGTACAATCTGAAATTTATTGATCGTTCCCACGGTCTAGGCCTTTGATGTTTTCAAATTTATCGATCGTTCCCACGGTCTGAACGAGTGCACTCTGAAATTATCGATCGGTTTTCCCCCACACTCTGTACGAGTGCACTCTAAAATTTCTCAGTCGGTTTTCCCCCCACACTCTGTACACATGTACTTATGCTGTGTGTGTGTGTGTGTGTGTGTGTGTGTGTGTGGTTACTGTAATGGGAAACCATTGAAATATGACTAATTAAATATTATCATAATAATAATATTAAAAAAAAGTCACAGAGTCACATAATGTCACAGAGTCACATGATGTCACAGTCACATGTTGTCACATAATGTCACAGAGTCATAAAAGTGAACAAAAACCAAAAAATCAAAAAAAAAAGTTTTGCCCCGAGGTGGGATCGATACCGGGACTCTCAGGTTGCTAGCCGTTTACGCTACCAAGTGAGCTATCACGGCTTGTCTGTTGAACGATCTGATAATGACATACATACGTTAGACTAATTTGTTCACATAGCAATTACATATTCATATCGCTATCTGATGTTACATAGTCACATAGTATCACATAGTGTTACATTATGTTACACAGTGTTACATAGTGTTACATAGCGTAACAACGTTACATAGTGCCACATAATGTTACATAGTGTAACAGTGTTACATAGTGTCACATAATGTTACATAGTGTAACAGTGTTACATAGTGTCACATAATGTTACATAGTGTAACAGTGTTCCATAGTGTCACATAGTGTTACATAGTGTAACAAAAAAAAAAGTTACTTACCACGACTGTTTTGCCAATTCGTCGCCAATCTTTCACTTCCTTTCCAAAGAATAACAAATCTTTCACTTTCCTTTTCCAAAGAATAACTAATGTTTCACTTCGTCTCCTATGTGTATTCCAGTCAATCCTTCACTTGTTCTTCAACAGCACAGCACAACACAACAGGTAAGAGCAACTGTATTCACTTTTTTCCATGTGTATCCAACAGCAGTCAGAGCATGAATGATGCATATGTGCACACACAATGTGCTCTTATAGGAGTGTTGAATCACATCCTAGGGGGGGTGGGGTCTCTATGATATGATATACTTCTTGACCAGGGGGGGGGGGGGTCCCCATGGTATGATATGATTCTTCACCGGGGGGGAGGGTCCCCTATGGTATATGATTCTTCACCAGGGGGGTCCCCCATGGTATATGATTCTTCACCAGGGGGGGTCCCCCATGGTATATGATTCTTCACCAGGGGGGGGGGGGTCCCCATGATATGAAAGTGATGCCCGAGGGCGGGTTCGATCCATTGACCTTCAGATCATGGTTCCGCTTACGGGCCCTGCGCTCCACCAACTGAGCCATTCAGGCCAGAAGGTTTATGATCGGGAAAATTTTCCTATTATACACGATTGACAGGTCATGTGACACATGATTGACAGGTCACGTGACTCATGATGATTGACAGGTCACGTGACGAATGACGTCATGATGTTTCATAGGTGACTTAGGGTTATGCCTCCTGAGGGGGGGAGGGGGGAGGGGGGGTCTGATGACGTCACTTCCTGTGCTCGGACTCTCGTTTCTTCCCTACTGAAAGGTTTTTCGTCCTCATACTTTGCTAACTCCCCCCCCCCCCTCCCCCCACCACCAACCCCGGTTCTCAGACGTATCCATTGTACTCTGTGGTGCTTATGTGCTTTATTCGCTAGAAGCATCAACCATTCATTTCATAGCAGAAGGAGCAATTCTCGAAAGGTTGACAAACAAACAACATATGTCATAAAACATAAATATCTTTTTCTTTCTATTTTTAAATTCCGCACGTCTGATGATAAGCGAATAAATCCACAAAGACATACTTTATGCAATTGAACAATTTAACTCAAGTGACAGAAAAAATTTCAACTTATTCTTATGTTGTAGTTAAAAGGTAAACTACATAAAAAAATAAAATTAACAGAAAACACAATAAGAAAATATCAGCCCCAGCTTTTTAAGTTTTATCAGTATATTTTAAACAGCAAGCTTTTCACTGTTAATTCATTAGTCTTTGCCTGAATTTCACATTGATTAAAATTAGAGTTAGAGTTAGAATAGGGCATCTTTTGTCTCCTCCAATCGAGTTAATAAAGTTATAAGATATGACAACACATAACTCACAGAACTGATCTGTGTACCGACACCATTCTCAAAGGTTGTAAACCTAGCGCGAACGGCATACTAAAAAATATCATAATACACAACCAGGTAAAGTACTCCCCTAGCCGACGAAAAGCTACATTCCTTTTCAACTAAATGAGCCTTGCTTCTACGGGAATCAATGACGCTGAGCCAGCCCAAAGTTGTCAATAGATTAACACAAATCCCAATAATTTGGTGGAGCGGGAAGAGGGGGTGGTATACACGGACTGGATCAATGGCTTAGCACATGTCTAAGGCTAGAACAACTTATGTTGCATAAAATATATAACTTGTATCATCCCTAGTTTATGTACTCTTTAGCCGACTATATTTCATGGATATAGGACTCACTTCACAAAGGAGGAATTGTACAAAGAGCTTGAATATTATTTATAATTAATTTCGCACGATTACGTGAAGTTTATAGCTTGAAGAAGTTCTCGGATATACTTGTGTGAGTATTTTTGTGAAGTTGTCTTATCTTATTATTGATTTGGCAACGTAAAGTAATGTATGGTAACGTAAGGGAACGTATGGTAACGTAAGGTAACGTATAGTTACGTAAGTTAACTTATGGTAACGTGTAATAACGTAAGGTAACGTATGTTAAGGTAAGGTAGCGTATGGGTAACGTAAGGTAACGAATGGTCACACAAGGCAACTTATGGCAACGTAAGTTAGCGTATGGCAACGTAAGGAAACGTATGATAGCGTAATGTGACGTATTTTGATGTAAGATCACGTCATGGCAACATTGCATAGGGAGGGAGGCACTTGGAAGCGTATATGTTACCATGCGTGACCAAAGAAAAAATAGCGAATAAAAGGGGTAATTTTGAGGCCAGATGCTGTCCGGGCAGAGTTCTAGTTTCGTTAAAAGAGGGAGGGGGCTAATTTTCATCCGGTTCCCACAAAAACGAAGTTCTTTCAGAATCGCACACGGTGTATTTGGTCAAAAAGGGGGTATTATTTCAAAATTAGCACTCTGCGTTTAGGGGTCGCTTTAAAAAGTCTTGGAAGCGCAATGGTAAGCAATTTTCACGTGAGTGCCCCCACACCCCATCCTCGGGGTTGCACACCATTTTTTTACTGGTTCATGACTTAATATTATTGTTCATTTTGATCTCAGTTCAGAGATGGTACAGATCAGGCATTTCACAAAAACTATACATTTTAATTCATGACTCACTGACAATGCAACAGCAATTCATCATTCAAGGAAATGTGCTAAAAATACGATCTGACTGAGAACAATATAGGTCGCTGACTGTCTGGTTAGTGCAGCTTCGGAGGACCTGATTGTCTGGTTGGTGGGGCTTCGGAGGACCTGACTGTCTGGTTAGTGCAGCTTCGGAGGACCTGATTGTCTGGTTGGTGGGGCTTCGGAGGACCTGATTGTCTGGTTGGTGGGGCTACGAAGGACCTGATTGTCTGGTTGGTGGGGCTTCGGAGGACCTGACTGTCTGGTTAGTGCAGCTTCGGAGGACCTGATTGTCTGGTTGGTGGGGCTTCGGAGGACCTGATTGTCTGGTTGGTGGGGCTTCGGAGGACCTGATTGTCTGGTTGGTGGGGCTTCGGAGGACCTGATTGTCTGGTTGGTGGGGCTTCGGAGGACCTGATTGTCTGGTTGGTGGGGCTACGAAGGACCTGATTGTCTGGTTGGTGGGGCTTCGGAGGACCTGACTGTCTGGTTAGTGCAGCTTCGGAGGACCTGATTGTCTGGTTGGTGGGGCTTCGGAGGACCTGATTGTCTGGTTGGTGGGGCTTCGGAGGACCTGACTGGCTGGTTAGTGCAGCTTCGGAGGACCTGATTGTCTGGTTGGTGGGGCTTCGGAGGACCTGATTGTCTGGTTGGTGGGGCTTCGGAGGACCTGATTGTCTGGTTAGTCGGGCTTCGGAAGAGCACTCTGTTGACAAAATGTTTTCTTTTAAAACTAATTTCATGTGCAATCACTTAGAGTTTGTGAAATAAAAAGACAAATGACGTTATCATCCGCGACTTATGACGTCATGAAGGCTTGTAGCTCAGTAAAGATGAAAGATTGCTGGGTGGAAATGGGGAAGGTGGCGATAAAACCCTTCAACCCGGAAAATGTTGGGCAAATCGGAGCTAATCCGGAATATGAAAAGCGCAAGTCACGGTGGAGATTTCCAGGAAATGGATGAAAATATGCCCATGATATCATGTGCTGCAGGACAAATGCCCATGATATCATGTGCTGCAATACAAATGCCCATAATATCATGTGCTGCAGGACAAATGCCCATGATATCATGTGCTGCAGGACAACTGGCCATGATATCATGTGCTGCAGGACAACTGCTTTTATGATATTTCTACATCTGTGTTTATTTTGATACATGTAACTGCATCTGAAACATTTTAAAATTTAATATTGCTTTGTTTATTGAATTCTCTTGTGATTAGACTTCAGTTAGTATTACTTGTGCAAGACTTTTCTCTGCACAGACTTTTCTCTGCACAGTGGTTTCACCAAGACTCGAGATAGAAGTGACCAGAGTTCTCCCACCTGCGCAAAAATGTTATAGAAGTACTTTTAATGGCAAAATTTCTGCACACCCGCCTTAATTTTCAGAAGTAATTAATATTCTCTGTTGAAAATTCTCTGAAGTAAACTAAAATATGAAAGGAAACCACTGATATGTTTCCGGAGGACCCAGTGTGGTAAAGGAGGTGGAAGAGGTGGAGGGGAGAGGACGTGGCGTAGTGTCGGTGGTGGGAGAGGTGGAGGGGAGGGGGAGGACGTGCTGTGGTGTTGGTGGGTCTAGGACAAAAGCCCCCGGGACAAAAGCCACCGGGCAAAATCCACCGGGTCAAAACCCACCCTAGGACAAAAACCACCGAGACAAAATCGACCCAAATGTTTTTTTTTTCTTTTTTTTTGTTTTTGTGTTTTTTTTTTTTTTTTTTTTTTGCTTCTCTTCCAAAGTAAAACAAGTAAAATGCAATTGTTCAAAGCACCTCAGTATTGCTCACATCTTTATTTACTTCTCAAATGTGACAGTACAAGCTTTGAACTCTCGATTACAGACTTTGTAGTACACAACAAATTGCAATTAAATTGGTTATCCCGTACCCTTTGCAATGTACTCTCAATGAACTTGTAAGAAAATAACAAATTGCAATTTAACTATTAATACAATAATATGAATTGGCAATCCAGTACCCTTTGCAAGAGTTGAACTCTCGATTGCAGAACTTGTAATTAAATAACTGATTGCTATTCAATCAGTAATCCAATACTCCGTACAGGCTTTTAATTCTTGATTACACAACTTGTAAGACCATAACAAATTGCAATTAAAACGGTAGCCCAATACCTGTTATCTTTCGATTACAGGACTTGTAATTACAAAACGAAGTAAAAAATTAAATCTACTAATTTAACGCCAGTCTCTAAAGTTCCGGCCATTCCTGCTAATAACACTTAAGTCTTAGGTTGTAGGCAATACCTCTAAGAAAATCCAAAATGTGGCGGTTCTGGAAGTCAGCCACAATGGTAGCGATGCGCTCGGTATTCTTGCAATAAACTCGTCTTGCTGGTGCTGGCTCTTGTCCTCCAATCTGTTGAGCGATAAGAACATTGGTCAAGGCTTGTTCCTTCTTGAGTACTGCGAGAAAGCGCCATATGTTCGGGTAGAATGCAGTTACTGCCGAGAGCATCTTGCGGTGGAAGCCTTCGCAGTGGTTGTTTGTTCTAGGAAGATTTTGAACTACTCGTTCATGCATATTCCAGACACGATGTGGAAACCGTGGTTCGGCTCTGTTGCGTCGGCGCGGGCGACTTATGTAAGTGTCCTCGAAGTAATCCATGACTGGTGTAAGGGGTTCTGGAGTCTGTTCCTGTAGCGCTTCGAATGCGTTGACGACTTCATCGACAGGTACAAATGCAATTGCTGGAATCATGCGAACGAATGTGCGGAGGCCCTCGTTATTTGTGTAGTCATTTTGCAAACCCTCTGACTGGACCTTACGGTATACGTTTTGAGAGAGGTGGTGAAAGCAACCAGAAATTTGTACACCTTGAAATGCGTCTTCCGCCGATATCATGGCTGCTTTCTCGAAATCCATCATAACTGATCTTGGCAGAAGAGTTGGCCGCAATGACTTGAGTGCGGCAAACATGCGGTTGTAGGTTTCATGTGTTTTGTTTGGAAGAAGGACATAAGCGCATGGCATAATATGACCAGAAGCTGTAGCCGTGTGAACTGGAAAGTCTGAACGATTCTGGGGCAACGGGTCAGGTTGGTTGTTTTGCTTGCGATACCTGCGTATGTTTCGTCGGATATGATTTAGAGCCGGTAGTTGTGCAGCTGCCTCTGAAAAATTGAAAAAAGAAAGCAATATATATAATATGACTCGTTAATTTTGATTTGGGTATTTTTAATTTTGGCATAAAAAAGTATTAAAATTGGTAACTTTACTGAAAAACACACATATTTACCTTGACTAATTGTTTCCACACCGGTAGATATAATCTGTTGTGGAGTTTCTTCTGTGTCTAAAGCTCTCCGCTTTACGCCCCTTGCTAATTTCAGCCTCTCTCCTCTGTCCGGATCAGGAGCATGTATATGCTCAATTGCTAGTACTATCAACTCATTTTCTCGCACCTTGACTTTAGCCGTATATTGCCCGCTTCGCCTTTTTTTTGCATTCGTATGGCACATAGCCATTGGCTAGGTTCTTGTTCTTTACAGAAATATACCCTTTGTACAGAAGTTTTGGCTTTCCTTTATTTGATTCAATGTACTCCATGTTTTAACAACGATATTAAAAATTAAAAACAAGTACTATTTATA
This sequence comes from Protula sp. h YS-2021, assembly GCA_949752745.1. NCBI lineage: Eukaryota > Metazoa > Annelida > Polychaeta > Sabellida > Serpulidae > Protula > Protula sp. h YS-2021. The sequence goes on along the minus strand of OX457024.1, from coordinate 14,803,720 downwards.
CCCTACTATGTCATCCCGAGTATGTCGGCTTTGCATTAGGCTGTGGTAGTCTCACCAATTAAAATAGATTTTTCATTTTCCGGAGTCGGTACAATTAAGGTTGATCCAATGAGAACATATCTCCGGAGTCTTTAGTTTGCCCACCCAACACCGCACAACCCTGAATAATCCAAAGAAACCCCTGAGTCAATAAGATTTACTGGACTCCAAATGCAATTAATGTAATTGTGCAAGTTCAATTTATTTCTTAAATTAAAAAAATCATTTGGGTGGATTTTGTCTCGGTGGTATTTGTCCTAGGGTGGGTTTTGACCCGGTGGTTTTTGTCCGGTGGCTTTTGATCCGGGGGCTTTTGTCCCGGGAGCTTCTGTCCTGTTACCGGTGATGGTGGTGGGAGAGGTGGAGGGGAGAGGACGTGGTGTGGTATTGGAGGTGGGGAGGACGCCGTGTGGTATTGGTGATGGGAGAGGTAGAAGGGAGAGGACGCCGTGTGGTATTGGAGGTGGGGAGGACGTCGTGTGGTACCGGAGGTGGGAGAGGTGGAGGGGAGGACGCCGTGTATTATCGGTGATGGGAGAGGTAGAGGGGAGAGGACGCCGTGTGGTATTGGAGATGGGGAGGACGCCGTGTGGTGTTTGAGGTGGCAGGGATGGAGGGGTTGGGAGTACGTGTGGCACTATAGGTGGAAGGGGTGGAAGGGATGGGAGTATACACTTTCTGCGACGTCTATGCAATGTTAGTGCAATGTTAAATAAACGTTAGAAAATTGACGTTTTGTTAGACGTGCTAAAACACAGGGTCAGGTCATAACGAAATAACAGTCTTCATCAGAAATGGAAGCCGCAACAGTTCGCTACGAACGGGGATCAACATGAGGGCGTAAAATATGTGAAAATCATGACCGCGCAAATTTGTTCCCTCCTGTTAAATCAATACGCATGAAAATAGGCTTTATACATATCCTACGTTTCCGGATGACCCAATACAACATCGGGAGCTTTGTTAATTAATTTTCTAGGTTAACAAGTACGAACACAATTTTGGTTAAAACACTCTTTAAATATTTACAAGGTATTTGTTATCTTTTCCAGAAAATGACTGGTCACAAAGTACTGGTGTGTTTCTTCGCTCTCCTGGCCTACGGTAAGACAACCATTTTATAGCCATGATGCAGTAACTCTTAGATTAGCCCACATAACAAATGGGACCACCTCGCAAATGGGACCACATTGCAAATGGACCCACCATTCAAATGGGTCCACCCCGCAAATGAGATCACCTTGGGAAAACCCACTTTATGACAGAACCAAAACTTCGGTGCTATAAAAATATTCAAAAATAGTAATAAGGACCCAGAAAAATGCGACTTTTCGATTTTAGGTTTTAGAAAATTGTGATCTTGTCACCTTCACATGATAAAATGGGCGGTCTTTTAGTTCTTATTTTTCGCTCGCCGCACACTCACGTCAGGTTTCAGAGTGCATTGGATGTACAGCTGACAGAAGCAAGCCGCCAGATCAGCCTAATGAACACAACATGTTACATTGATTTACATATTTTAAGATTTCGAAAATCCCACTAGCTGTCCCCCTCACATGTCCTCTAAGTTTTGTCTTGCGTTTTTGTTCTGCTGTGCTGGATTTGCCAGCAGCACAGCGGGCAGCCAACTCAGTTTTACGGAAAGCTATCTTTAGCATGTCCAGCTCTTAAGCAGTCTTTGCCAAAACATGCACGACCAGTTTTAAGCAAAAATATGTATTTTATTGCATGAAGAAATAATTATACTTAATAATTTATCCACAGTCAGAGTAAAGGAGCAGGCATCACCAATGCAGTTCCTGTGGGCAGTTCTTATTCTTTAATTCTTTATACTAAGATTAAAAAGAGCCACACGATTCCGATAGCGTAGCATGATGAATGCTTCAGGAAAACAATAGTTATACCGTACCCCCCCCCCCCCCTACTGTGTACTTGTAAAATTTCAGCGCCTTAGATCAAGTTAAAAAAAATCCCAGAATGCAATACAAAGCTAAAAAAAGTAGAAAAAAGTTTGTAATAGTTCTGTTATGGTCTCAGTGGTAAACATTGACCCCACAGAAATCACAAGGCATCATCGATTTTATTATGTTTCTCAAGGTACATAAAGTGTACTATGCATTCTGACGTTTGCATTCATCACTTTTGAGCAGGAACTACTGTACTATTGTAACTACTTTTTTATAATAACAGACGAAAAACGAAAACGAAAGTACATAACAGACATGTTTCATCTTTTGCAGTGCATGCCACGCGTGTTTGCTACGTGTGTGACGAGAATGAGGCGGGAAAAGGCAACAAAGCGTGCACAGAGAAGAGTCCGGATGTAACACTGATGGCCAGGATGGTCGTGCCAGACGACGATAAGGAATGCCTCGTCTGCAGCAAATATGTCCCCGGTCAATGCTCTATTTTATTATACCTATTTGTGCCTGGTCACTGCTCTTTTTGTACCTATTTACTGCACTTCTACCTAGCAAATGCTTGTTTGTACCTATTCACGATTCCTGTTTCTATCTGGCCACTGTTCTATTTTTACATAGCCAGTGTGCTGGGTTTTTGTTCAGTACTCTACTTGTATCTGATAGGATACTTGGTATTCAAACTGGTCCATTAAGAATACCTACTTCTTGTAACAGTACTGAGGGATCGTTGGCAAAATTGTTTGCTTTTGAAATAGTTTATTTGAGAACTTTTCGGCATACATAAATTGGATTATATTTATACATTTGTTGCTAAAACCATGACAGATATAGTCGCGTTGTACAACAGAGTCTGTAACAAATACAGATGCATAATACACTAGCTTATTCAGTATGTCTAAAAGTGTGGGGCTCCTGGAGCCTTTCCACATTGTTTAAGTTCGGTCACCGTTTAATGAGACTTAACAGTACGCTAAGAAACTACCATTTAAATATTTTAGTAGAGCGTTCACTCAAAATATTAGGGTACCGGAAAAGAGTTATTGAAGTTCAAAATAAATAAGAATAGGTGTGGAGCGTTTAAAAAGTACTCAAAATTTAAAATTTGGATTAAGCAAACCCGTACTTGCCATGCTAAAGTTAAACTTAGAAGAAGTTAAGAGATTCTCACGCATCAGAGTCTCATGACGGATTCGAATGCGTAAAATCGATAAGAACGTATGATTTCGAAATGTATTTTATTAGAACGTTGAAACGTGATTTTATAATATATTGTAATCAAAACAAACCTAACAAAATATGTCCAAAATATGAAACTGTAAAACCTGATAACATTGCTGGTTATTGCATAAATACTACTACTATGGCTTCTATACGGCAGTGATAGGCATAGGCAAATGAGGCATAGTGTGCCGATGTCACTGCAGATGATGCATATTGTGCTAATGTCACTGCAGATGATGCACATTGCGCAGAGGTCAATGCAGATGCGGCGTATTGTGCTGGTGTCACAGCAGATGAGGCTGATGTCGCTGGCTGATGTCACTAAAGAGAGCACATTATGCTCATATAACTGCAGATGAGGCATATTGTGATAATGTCACTGCAGATGGCGCACATTGTGTTGATGTCACTGAAGATCATGCACTTTGCGCTGATGTCATTGCAGATGGATACATTGTGCTGATGTCACTGAAGAGAGCACATTATGCTCATGTCACTGCAGATGAAGCATATTGTGATAATGTCACTGCAGATAGACACATTGTGCTGAAGTCACTGCAGATGTTGCACATTGCGCAGGTGTCACTACAGAGAATGCACATCGCACATATGCGCAGATGAAAAACCACTTCCTCTCAAAAAATAATATTCCAATTTCTTTGTGATCAAAATGTATCAAAAATTTTCTTTCATATTATAGAAGGATTTTATATCATGTAATTAAAAACAGACATGTCAGAGACGGACAGAAGAGCATGGTATGCTACACGCTACAAACGAGTTGATAAATAGCCCAAACAGAGACAGTGTCAAGGAAAAGAATCCCCTTGAAAATATAACCCAAAACAGTACCGCAATGATTATAACCGCTTGGCTGATGGCATTACGTTGCGATCTAACCGACACATTGTAATGACAACATGTGTCATACAACAAACAATACATTATATAAATACAATCTCGCAGATTAATTTAGCTTTTTAGAAACATTAGAATAATAGGACAACTGAAGCTAACATTACAGTTTCAGTACACCGGAATACGAGTTATGTCAATATATATATATATATATATATATATATATATATATATATATATATATATATATATATATATATATATATATATATATATATATATATATATATATATATATATATATATATATATATATATATATATATATGCTCAAGTCTCTTATTAAAGAAAATACTCTAGCAGTGTTATAATTAATATAATACCTAATCTTCACTCCTATTTATTAGGGACATATCATGGTGGCTGAGTGTTATCGGAGCAGTGTGATTTATGCCAAAAACAAGCAAACAACTGGAACTTAAAAGCTTAAATACGTATAGTTGTGAAATAAAAATTTTATTTTTGATGGGCAGATAATGGAAATGTTGTTCGAGGCTGCTGGACCAAATCAGATTTTGATGACAATTATGAGGCTTGGGACTTCAAGAAGAGCGACCGAGACAACTGCAAAAAGACCAGCGGCAATGGTAGTTATTTCTCACACGTATTATTCTCTGTTGGAAATTCTCGTAGGAATTTTCTGTTTGAGCAGATGACTTACATTAAAACTAATGATAGTTTGGAGCCACTATTTGTCATGTTTTAGCATTGCCACGCACCATATTTGTACCTCAATATCCCACTTGAAGAACTTACATTACATGTCTGCTAATTCCAATGTATTTGTTTCCTGATTAAGTGAAATACATATTCAGCTGTTTTAATTCTTTATTTTCTCTTTTGTTATAGAGCTGTGCATATGCCAAGCTGACTTGTGTAACGGCTCGGCTCGCGTCGCTTTCTCACTCGCTCTTCTCGTATCTCTGCTTGTTGTCAAGATCCTGCTCTAAGAACTGCTTCATACAAGTGCACAGCGTGGCGTATAAACAGTAACCCCCACCCCCGCTCCCTCCCCCGCCCCACTCTCCCCCCCCCACCCCTCCCACCCAGTTGTTAACCTGCAGTTCTTTTAGATTTTTACATGATCGCTTCTCTCTTACGGATTTCAACAAAGAAACACAAGAATGAGTATTCTTTCTTTTTGTGAATGCAATGATGAAGCAATGAATAAAGACTTCACAAAATTTCATTAAAAACTTATAGAGGACTTGCAATTTATTGTATGCACATGAGGAATCTCGTAAAGGTTAGATAACAATTGCTCAATATTTACCTACGGGGTTACAAAGCTACATTGGAAACCAGAAGGGGGGGCACTTGGTATCTTATGTGTTACCATGCGTGACCAAAAAAAAAATGCGGAAAAATTTGGAGGCCATACGTGGTCAGCGCGGAGTGCTAATTTCGTTAAAAAAAAAGGGAGAGGGTATTTTTCATTCAGTACTCCGCGCTTCCTACAAAAAGGGGGTTGTTTCGGAATTTCATTGGTTAAAAAGGGTTATTATTTCAAAATTAGCACTCCGCGTTTATGGGTTGTTTTAAAAAGTCATGGACACGCATGGTAACCAGTTGATACTTGAGTGACCCCCGGGACATTGGCACGCATGGTGACCAGTTGGTACGTGAGTGACCCCCCCCCCCCCCGGGACATTGGCACGCATGGTAACCAGTTGGTACGTGAGTGCCCCCCGGGACATTGGCACGCATGGTAACCAGTTGGTACGTGAGTGCCCCCCCCCCGGGACATTGGCACGCATGGTAACCAGTTGGTACGTGAGTGCCCCCCCCGGGACATTGACACGCATGTTAACCAGTTGGTACGTGAGTGCCCCCCCCCCGGGACATTGGCACGCATTGTAACCAGTTGGTACGTGAGTACCCCCCCCCCCCGGACATTGACACGCATGTTAACCAGTTGGTACGTGAGTGCCCCCCCCCCCCCCGAAGAGGGCATTTGCACGCATGGTAATCAGTAGGTGCGAGAGTGGCAACCTCCCCCATCCCCTGATATTGGAAAACATCGTACGTTGTGAAACACCATGTCAACCATTATACAATTGTGATACAATGGGAGCGGGGCAACATGCTGTGGTGTTCAACCAAGGGTTGGAATGTTACACCGGACGAACCCGAGTGCAACATTCCATCCAAAGTGTGAAAAGCCTGCAGATCACCCTCGTAACTACATCACAATTGTTTGTTGCATTTGTAAGAGCCACAAGAGCTTTGACGGATACGTGCCTGGTGTGAATACGAGCCCTTGTGCGGATACGTGCCCTGGTGTGAATCATTCAAGTACCTCTCTGAAGCGAGACGCGCTTCTTAATTCATTGGTGTTGGTCATAACCTTAAGTGTACTTACAAATAATGCTGTCAAAGTACTCCTGTTTTTATACAACGCTTGGAAGCAATAATTCTTCCTTCTCGCAGCTGGTCAAATGCCAAAACTAATTTATGAGTGGTTATTTATTGTTATCCCATGCATTCAATACAATTTTACACACACAAAAAATATTTATATGCTCAAACGTAGGCATAGCTACGACCTAAGAACTGCCCTAAATTGTTACGAGATTATTTAATTGTTTTAACGAGTTTTTTATGTCATTATGCTATTTTGCTTTTAGTGACAACATGCATATGATCTTGACGTCCGGGGGCCAAAAGTCCGAAGTGGACATTGCGTTTCCACGAACTCTCTCTCTCTCTTTCTCTTTCTCTCTCTCTCTCTCTCTCTCTCTCTCTCTCTCTCTCTCTCTCTCTCTCTCTCTCTCTCTCTCTCTCTCTCTCTCCTCGTCCTCTCTCTCTCTCTCTCTCTCTCGTTCTCTCTCTCTCTCTCTCTCTCGTTCTCTCTCTCTCTCTCTCTCTCTCTCTCGTCCTCTCTCTCTCTCTCTCTCTCTCTCGTTCTCTCTCTCTCTCTCTCTCTCGTTCTCTCTCTCTCTCGCTCTCTCTCTCTCTCTCTCTCTCTCTCTCTCTCTTTACTCTCTCTCTCTCTCTCTCTCTCGTAAGAGATTGTTTACTTGTGACGTCATCAGGCGCCTGATGAAGTCACAAGAGTACATCAAAAACGGTTGCCCGAGATCCCTCTAATCGTGAAGATAACGAGATCGTTCGTCGAGAGATCTTGTGTGAATGATATTTCACGTCGATGTGGTTATGTGAATGTACAGCCATGAATAAAAATAAGATATTTAAGTTCTTTTCCTTTCAGCTTCCCATACAACGTCAATAGGATCATCGCCCAACAAGGAAAAGCCTATGTTAACCTATGTTTTAATAAACTTGATCATAAGAACAAAAATAATTATTCAAAATTCTCATTTGAAAAGATCATGAACGAAAATACAAAGCAGTTTTCTTTGAATTAAATCGTAGTTTAATTTAAGTGTCTGAAAATCAGAGCCCATACTCGTTGCAATGGCAGCACGTATCCGAAAGGCGAGTACCTCCCCCCCCCCCCCCCCCCTCCTCCAGCCTGTAGCAATGGCAGCACGAACCTGAGAGGCGAGTAACCCTCCCCCGCCCCCCCCCCCCCCCCAGCCTGCAGCAATGGCATCACGAACCTGAGAGGTGGGTGCGAACGCCGCGCAACGCTAAGGGAGGGTTTTCGGATCGGCCAAAATGCTCTACGTTTTCGGATCGATCTATGTTTTAAAATTGTTAATATAATGGCCGAAGGCCCGCTGGTCGGATAGTCGTACAGAGAAAAAGCCCCACTGATGAGCACACGTTTATTCGTTAATTCTCTCAACGTCTCAAGTCAACTCGAATCAACTCAACTCAACTCAACTTAACTCAGCTCAACTCAGCTCAACTCAGCTCAACGTGGAAAACTAGAACAGATTAAAAAAAAACAATCCTTACGATTTGGAAACTACGCACACGTTTATATCACGCTTTATAAACCATTTATACCCTTTACGCGTTCGTTAAAACAATTAAAAACCTTGCAAAACCGTGATGTTAAAACACCGACATTTACCTTTATTTAGACGCAAAGGAAACCTTAAAATCTTAAGATGGGCTAGCGATTAAGGATCTAATATAAATAACGTATCTTTTGGCCCTTATTTATCCTTAAAACTTAAATATATATCCGACATTTTTAGATCACAATTCACACACATGTCGACACTTCAACGTCTATCTGCATACTGAACTGTTTTGGTAAGCGGCGCGATGAACGTTCAAAAACACATAAAACAATGTTACCGCAAATAATCCCGCGTTTGCGACGTCCGTCACATGGCTCCCCAAAAATTTAAAGGATTGCCTTAAATTTTTTAACTTTAATTAATAGTTCAGTTTCAGAGACGTTTACCGACATCTTATACTTACAGTAGAACAGGACCGCATTCAACAACAAACGGTGCGTATAATGTATGTTTATATGATTTCACTAATAATATGTGTCACAGTTTAGTCGTAAATACACAAATACAGGTATATCACTTCGTAACATAAACCCTGTGTGCACTGCACAATTAGTCGTATCGGTTCGGAATCACGGATCGCTTCGGGAATAAAAACGGTGTTTTGCGACTGGCGCTAGGCAACAAATACAGTTCGCTTAACCGAGTCCAAGGAAGAATTCATAACACACACTTTCATGGGCTCTTCGGTGGAGGAATCCCTCGGTTTCCCGTCGTGGATTCGTGCAACAAGATACATTTGTGCACGGGTCTTTCTAACACGGATTGTGGCTTTGTTCTTACTCCATGATGATTAATGTGTTGATCGGCCACTCGTACTTTAACCGTTCGCACCTTTCCATCCGCGGAGGGATATGTGTCCTCAATGATTGCAATTGGCCAAGTATTGCGTGGCAGTTCATCTTCCTTGAGTAAAACGATGTCGCCTTTTGTCATGTTGCGTTGTGGGTGCGTCCATTTTTGACGTTTCTGTAGCTCGGACAGGTATTCTGCTTTCCACTTTGCCCAGAAAATGTTAACTGCATACTGCACCCTCCTCCACCTTCTTGTCGCGTATAGTTCTTCTTTGACGGCAAAAGTTCCAGGTGGGGGCAACACGACTTTGGTTTTCATTGTAAGAAGTTGGTTCGGTGACAAAATGTCGGAGAATGGATAATGTAAGTGATCTAATGTGAGTGGGCGACAGTTCACGATTGCCATAACTTCGTAGAAAACCGTCCTAAGGCAGGCAGTCGTCATCCAGCTGAGTGCCCACTTTGTCCAACATCGGTTGAAGAACACTTCTTACTGTGCGAATTTGGCGCTCCCAAACCCCGCCCATGTGAGAAGCACTTGGGGGATTCATCTTGAAGTCAAAATAGTCGCAATTTGCGTTCAGTAGAAAGTCTCGTACTTTGGTATGATCCATACTGGCTATCTCCTTCTCGAGGGCGTTTTTGGCACCTACGAAATTGGTTCCCCTGTCACTACGAAGATGCCGTATTGGTCCCCGAATCGCTGTGAAACGACGAAGGGCGTTAATGAATGCGTCCGTGTTCAGCGATTCCGCTACTTCAAGGTGAATTGCCCTTGACGCCATGCAAGTAAATAGAGCACCGTACCGTGGAACTTCGTTTCGTTTCAATTTTATTTGGAACGGTCCGAAGTAATCCACGCCGCAGTATGTAAATTGAGGCACATCTTCCATTCTGTCTTCGGGCAGTGGTGCCATCTTTTGATACTCTAAGCGGCCGCGATATTTTCGGCATATGAGACATCCATGTATTATCCTTGAGGCGACAACCTTGCATCCAATGATCCAGTAACCACTTTCACGAATTGCATTCATTGTTGATCCTCTCCCTTGATGCCCTTGACTGTGGATGTATCTCGCTATCAGTGTTGTTATTTGGCTGTTCTTGGGAACAATAACTGGATGTTTCATTTCTTGAGGGAGTTGCGATTTATTTAGTCTTCCACCGACTCTCAGTACACCGAAGTCGTCCATAAAAGGATCCAGTTTATCCAGAAAACTTCCTTTCTTGAACACTTTGTCCTTTTCAAGGCCAGCAGCCTTTGTTTCGAAAGCGTTTTTCTGTACTGACTTGTTTATTTCCCTCTCAGCGTCACGGAGCAGTTGCACATCAATATCAGGATTTGGCTTGTGGGCTATGCTAGGAGCAGTTCGATAGTGCAAGAGCTTCTTGTACAACAGGCAGTACGCCACGGCTTTCCGTAGAGTCTGCCACGATGAGAATCTTGCCCAGCGTTCTTCCATTACCGTGTTCTGTGTATCCGTCACAGCAGCTAAGTTGTGTATCCGTTTGAGGTTGGGATCTGTTGGTGAAACATGAGGAGTTACGATAGAAGCGGTGACTTCATGTTTCCAAAGAAACTCCGGTCCTTTTAGCCATCTGCTGGTCTTAATCAGTGTGCTGGCTTTCATTCCTCGAGATACACAATCTGCTGGGTTTTCTTCCGAGCGAACGTAGTGCCATTGTTCTGGTTCGGTGGTGTCTCTGATCTGTTGAATGCGGTTAGCAACGAACACGTGAAACCTCTTCGCGTTGCTGCTGACATAACCCAAGACAACGGTGCTGTCTGTCCAGAAAAATTCTTTCTCGATTTTGATTCCCAGTTCTTTGTTTAGGAAGTTGCTTACTTTGACAGATAAAACCGCGGCACACAGCTCAAGTCTTGGAATAGTAAGTTGTTTTACAGGCGCAACTCTTGCCTTGGCTAAGACAAGAGTACAGTGCACCGTGCTGTTGGAGTCGACCATTCGAAGATAGGTGCATTGCCCGTATCCAATGGTACTGCCATCACAAAAGTGATGCAGTTCTGCAACCTTGACTTCGCTGAAGTTATCTGGTTTGTAGCAGCGTCGTATTTTCAGTGTTTCAAGTTGAAGAAGCTCGCTTTTCTAGGCTTCCCATCGGTCTACAATTTCTTGCGAAAGTGGTGAGTCCCAGTTAAGACCTTGTTTACAGGTGGCTTGTAGAATAGCTCGTCCTTGAAGAATGACAGGAGCTAAGAAACCGATCGGATCGTAAACTGAACTCACAGACCACAGAATTCCCCTTCGTGTAGGTGGGCGATTCTGGAGTACGATTCTGAACTGAAACACATCACTGGCAAGTGACCACTCGATCCCAAGCGTTCTCTCAGTAACATCGTAGCCTTTTAGGAGGTTCAGGTTTTGCAGTCCTGTTGCCCGATCAGCCTCTGGAATGGCTTTCATGACCACCGCGGAGTTGGAAGCGAACTTGTGCAAACGAATTCCACTTTTCGCACAAAGACCTTGACTGTTTGATGCCAACTCGATTGTTTTATGGTCCGTCTCTACCGACGCCAGCCCATCATCTACGTAGAAATTGTCTCTGATAAAATCTGCGGCTGCGCTACCGAACTCTTCTTCACCGAAATCCGCTGCCATCTTCAAGCCGAAGTTGGAACATCCTGGAGATGATTTGGCACCGAACAAATGAACAGTCATTCGGAATTCTGTTGGTGGTTCACTTAGATTATTTTCCCACCACAAAAACCGCAAGAAATCTCGATGACTGGGACACACTTTGAACTGATAAAACATTTGTTCTATGTCACACGTAAGTGCGATCATCTCCCTCCGAAAACGGCAAAGAATTCCAAGTAGTCCATTTATTTGATCAGGGCCTTGTAAAAGCATGTCGTTGAGGCTCACCCCACCATACTGCGCACTCGCATCGAAAACTACCCGTATCTTTTTCTTTTTAGGGTGGTATACACCATGGTGGGGCAAATACCACATTTTCTCCGGTGGGGAAGTTTCATCGCATTTCTCGGCAAAGCCCTTGTTAATTACGTCGTTCATGAATTTGACATAGTCGGCGCGGTATGTGTTGTCCTTGAATAATTTCCTTTTCAAGCTTTCGAGTCTCTTTTCTGCCAAAGCTCGGTTGTTTGGAAGTGCTGGGTCTTTGTCGCGGAATGGCAGAGGCATTTCAAAGTGTCCTTTTGATGTCCTTGTTATGCGGTCGTTTAGGATGGTCAGAAACCTCTGGTCTTCCAACGAGCGTTTGCTGTCTCCAAGGTCACTATTGTCAATAAACTAAATTTCCATCAAATTGCTCACGTCGATCGGGTTGATATTTTCCTTTACTTTCGCTGCCTTTATTGAGAATGCCACAGAATGCCGGTCCGTACTGATCGGAGCATGCACTTCCTTAGTGACAATTCTGTTGGTGGTAGCTACGTCATTCTCGTTCCTAGAAGAGTGATCGAGGATGCCAACGACCCCCATCCTAGGTCAGTGCGTTGGCCGTATGCTTCTTCGCCCGGATCTTTTGATTGATTGATTGGTTTAACGACACTAGCAACCCGTTAGGGTCATATTGTGTCAGTTCTGTTACTATAAGAAGACTCAGTTGAAACTAAAATCGATTAAAATAGACAAAACAAGTAGTGTATAAATCTAAAATCAACTAAATTCAGTTTAAAACTTACTGTACATGTGTATTTCTTTCAGAAAAGAAATAATTTTGCTTGGTGCTACCTTTGTAAAAAGGTCTTTCATGGAATTCACACTGTAGTAGCGTGAACGAATGTTCTGAAAATCTACGCAATTGAGTAGAATATGTTTTGCAGTCAAACGTTCTTGACAACCAGTACATTGTGGAGGCGCATCGCCTCTCAGAAGATATCCGTGGGTGATGTATGTATGCCCGATTCGAACTCTATGCATAACTGTTGTGTCGCGAATACTGCCAAGAGCTAGGTGTTTTTGTCCAACTGTTGGTTGGATTTGAAAGAGTTTGTTATTTCTTTGTTCGTTCCATTTTTGTTGCCAAAGGTTTTTTACATAACTTGAAATATGGGGTTTAAAGTCGGAGTATGGTATGAGAAGGTCGGATATGTTGTAGTTTAGCGCCTCTTTTGCTGCCCGGTCCGCAGCTTCATTACCCGGTATGCCCACGTGGCTTGGCACCCAGCAAAATACTAGGGATTTGCCTTGTTTGATTGCTCTTTCATAACGTTCTACTAGGTCTAGAATCATTGTGTTCGACACTTGCAGATTTTCTAGTGACTGTAAGACCGATAAGGAATCGACACAGATAACAATTTTTTTGTACCTACTAATCTTGACAATTTCCATGGCTAACTGGAGTGCCCGAACCTCCGCGGAAAAGATAGAGGAGAAGTTTGGTAATCTTGTTTTCAGGGTATTTGATTTTGTAACTATTGAGGCAGCAACTTTCTTATCAAGCTTAGATCCGTCCGTGTATATGAAATGATGGTGAGGGTAGGTTTCCTTTATCTCAGCAAACCTAGCTTTGAACTCTTCAGCATTTGTTGCGTCTTTGGAAAAGTTTGTCAGAGTTTTGTCTATGGTGGGTCTTTGTATGTTCCATGTTGGGTATTTCGAAACTTTTGAGTTTGCAATTTGCTCGACTTTGATTCCAGCATTATTAAGATGGTTACGGATTCTAGTGCCAAAGGGAACGATAACCCTAGGGCGTGTGTTTAGGATTTCTGAATGATCTTTTTCGAACACTGCCTTGTAGGTGGGGTTTTCTTTATTTGCGTATAGTTTAATTGCGTATTGCATTGAGAGTTTGATTCGTTGGATATCTAATGGTTGTTCATTTGATTCAACCTGAAGGCTTTCCGCTGGTGACGTTCTGAAAGCGTTAAGGCACAGGCGAAGGCCTTGGTTTTGTATTGGGTTCAGCATCTTTAGGTACGAGGGTCTTGCCGATCCGTAGACGATGCTGCCATAATCTATTCTGGATCTTATTAATGATCTATACAGTTTTAATTTTGTACTGGTATCTGCTCCCCAGTCTTGAGCGGAGACGACTCGTAACAGGTTGAGCGCCTTTTGACATTTCCTCTTCACGTCTTTTATGTGGGGAATAAAATTTAGCTTCGAGTCCAGAATTAGGCCAAGGAATTTGTTTTCCTTTACTACGGGTATCTGTGTGTTTGATAAGTATAAAATAGGATCGCCGTGTGGCTTTCGCTTGTTGCAAAAGTGCATGCAGACTGTTTTGGTTTGCGAAAATTTGAAACCGTTTTGGTCAGCCCATTTTTGAAGAGAGTTGATATTTTGCTGGAGGCGACGCTCGATCAGATTCATATTCTTACCCCTTGCAGACATAGCAAAATCGTCTACAAACAGTGAGCTGTCTATTCCCTGTTTAGTTGCGCCTTTGATACTATTGATTTTGATTAGAAACAAGAGAATTGATAGAATACAGCCTTGAGGATAGCCTTCTTCTTGCTCGAAATAGTCCGAGAAAACAGAACCGAGACGGACTTTAAATCGCCTATCATTTAAAAACCCTTCAATGAATTCTGGGAGACGACCTCGTATGCCAAGGTTGTGGAGGTCTTGCATGACCCCGTATTTCCAAGCCGTGTCGTAGGCTTTTTCTAAATCAAAGAAAACAGTGACGACATGTTCGTTATTGATAAAACCTTCTCTTATAAATGATTCGAGTCTAACCAGGTGATCTATGGTACTTCTTTCTTTTCTGAAGCCACTTTGGATGTCAGTAAGCAGATGATTTTTCTCTAAATACCAAATAAGTCTTGCGGCTATCATACGCTCTAGTGTTTTGCACAAAGAGCTTGTCAGAGATATTGGGCGATAATTTTGGGGATTAGTAGAGTCCTTATTGGGTTTTGGAATTGGTATGATGGTGGCTTCTTTCCATATTTCGGGAAAGTTTCCTGTAGTCCAAACTTGATTGAGTAATTGTAGCAGGACTTCAAGGGTTTCCTCAGGTAGGTGCTTTAGAACCTGGTAGTGCAGGTCGTCTGGTCCGGCAGCTGAGTCATGTGAGTTTTGGATGGCGTCTTTCAACTCCGACAGGGTAAAGGTGCAATTGTACTGTTCCGAGTTATTTGAGGTGAAGTTTATTGGTATTTGTTCTTTAATTTCTTTTATTTGACGGAACGCAAGAGAGTAATTTTCAGATGAAGAGTTGAACTGAAAGGTTGTGCCGAAGGTATTTGCTATTTCGTCAGGTTTTGTGATAGTTTGGTTGTTTGTACTGATGTGGTTTATGGGTTTTGAGATGTTTTTACCAGATATTTTTCGGATTATCTCCCATATTTTTTTGGTTGAATTGTTTTTGTTCAGTTTGGAGATATATTCCACCCAGGTTTGCTTTTTGCTTGCTTTGATAGTTCTGCGTGCTGCAGCACGCAGCCTTTTGTATTCAAGTTTGCTACTATGGTCCGGGGTGATGTAGAATTGGCGAAGAGCTGTTTTTCGCATGGCTATTGCTTTTTTGCAATCATCGTTAAACCAGGGTTTTTGTTGTTTTTTAGGATTTCCGGAAGTTTTAGGTATGGTTTTTTCCATGATTGCCTGGATCAGAGCCGTAAAAAATAAAATCGGGTCATCGTCGTGTGTAAACTGATTGATTTTAATGGCCCTTTTGCAGAGTTCCTGGAACATTGACCAATCTGCTTTGTGGAATTTCCACTTTGGTATTCTTTTCTGTTGCTGTGGATCTAGTGGTTTTAATAAAATGGGGAAGTGGTCGCTGCCATAAATGTCGTCCAAGACTTCCCATTGAAAATCTAAAAACAAATTACTAGATGCCATTGCAAGGTCGATAGAGGTTTTTGAACCAGTACCAGGGTGTAGGTATGTTGGGGTTTTATCATTGTAAAGTGAGAGGTTGTGGGAATTTAGAAAGTTTTCAATTAGCTTTCCTTTGTGATCGTGGTTTGTATTACCCCATAGAGGGCTGTGTGCATTAAAATCACCTACGAATAGGATGGGTTTTGGTATTTGGTTGATCAGATCGTTCAATTCTTCTGGCTGAGGTTTGGATGGTGGTGGAAGGTATATGTTACAGACGGAAAAAGTTTTCTTCGTCGTAACACGAACTGCAGTTGCTTGTATATTTGTATTTAATTTGACCTCACTCTGAATGATATTGTTGAGGACTAAGGTGGTTATTCCGCCTGAGGCGCGGTTACCATTTGCGTTTTTGTTATAGGAGGTATAACCTGTTAGATTAGGTGGATGAAGGTCAGTGCCATATGTTTCTTGGAGGCAAAAGATGCATGTGTTATATTGCTGGCTCAAAGTTAAAAGGTCTATCTGGTTGGTCCAAAAACCTCTGATGTTCCAGTTGACTATTGCCATTTTACTTGCTATAGGCCCGAGGCCTTTGTATTGTTACTTTAGGTAGTCGTAATTGCGGTTTCGCTGCCACTTTGTCTTGTTCTGCTTCTGTTAATTTTCTGGAAGGAGAGGATGGTTGCTTTTCGGGGGTTTTTGTTGCGTTACCCCCTTCGTCTGCATCCTGAAGTACCGAGTATCGGTTTCCCACGAATTCAAAATTAATTGGGAAATTTGGATGACTCTGGTACTTCTCCCTTGCCTGACGAGCACGTGGCGGTTTTGATTGCAGTGGCATTGATTGGACGGATGACTTCCTCTCATCGGTTGTGAATTTCTTCGATGGAGGCTGTGGCGGTGAGCAGGCAGCAACCGCGTCATCCGTTTCCATACATGGACTGCATTCAGCCTCTTTAAGTGTCTGCTGCATCCGTTTTCTAGCCTTATCTGCCTTGTCTTTAAGCCTCTTTCTCGTGCCGTTATCCAGCGGTGAGGAAGGGCTTGTATAGGTTTTAGATCTTGTGGGCGAGGAAGGGTTTGACTGTTTTGCTTTTGCGATCGGAGATGGTGTTTGGGTCGCCATAGTTTGTCTAGGCGGGGTAGATTTCTGCACATTTGGTTGCGGCAGGGTGCGTGGTTGGTCACCAAGCCATGTGATGTTTGTCTGACACCCTGAGCTTGTATACCTGTTTATTTTGACGGCGGTAGAGTATAATTTGTCTGATGTGGGCGTCTGCATCACCAGTTTCCGGGCCTCCGGGTAGGAGATGGAATTCTTGGCCTTAACTTCTTGTACCTGCTTTTCTTGGAGCCATCGAGGGCATTCACGTGAAGATGCCAGATGGCTTCCCCCGCAGTTAATACACCTAGTTACTCCAATTGTACAGGTATCTGTCTGATGTCCTTCCTCGCCACACTTTGCGCATGTTGCCATGGGTTTTCGGCACCTTTGTTGTGTGTGTCCGTATCGTTGGCATCTAAAGCAGCGCATAGGATTTGGGACATATGCTTTGACTGGGATGTTTAAATAGCCAATTTTGATTGACTGTGGTAGCTTTGCCCTACAGAAGGTGAGTACAACGGTACCTTTTTGTCCTAGGAATCTGGCTTCGGTCACACCATATTGTTCCAATTCTGATAAGATTTCATCTGTTGAACAAAATTTGAGCTCTGGGTGGGCAACAACTCCTCTTGAGGAGTTGAGCGCTCTATGGGGTGTGCATCTGACCGGGATGTTCACGAAAGACGTGGTGGCGAGCAAGGCTTTGCTGTGGCGTTCTTCAAAAATTTGGACGAGAATGTCCCCTGATCTCAGTCTTTTGATGTTGTGTCGTGTGCCAACGATTGACGATACCCCCTTTTCTATTGCAAAGGGGGACAGTTTCAATGTACCTTCTTGTGCCGTGATTATAATATATTCCGGAAATATTGCCGGGGGTGACTCAATCATGACGTGTGCTCTTTTTTGTGGGGTTCTAAATTCACTCTGTTTTGTTTTTTCTTTTTTGTTTTCTTTTTCGTTTTCTAATTTCAGTTTCTCCATGTGTTGAGATAGAATTTTCTTCCAGGTCTGCCGACCCCGGCCTTACTGTGACCACCAATGTCGGCAGCGGGGATTGCCCGCCTAGGGTTAGGACACCTGGAATACTCTTGGCAGGGGTGACGGCTCAGCCAGTCACGAATGCCGCGATTGACCCGATTTGGCCGCAGTTTGGTGAACCTCGCGACCAGCCGTTAATGGTCATGACGGGCCTTGGATTCATGACCGCCCTTCTTGGGTCGAAGAAACGGACCAAAGTCATGTGTTGGTTGCAAATCCCCCAGTAGTAAGTAGCCTACCTGAGAGAAGGGCTTCCTCAATGGCCAGGACTCCGCGCTCCTGCCCGTTAGGGTTGCAGTCCACGGCAACATGCGTTACTATGCCTGGAGTGCTCACAGCAAAGTGGACCCCAGGTTCTGTAAACCATCCTGAAGGACGCATAACAGACTGCCTGGTTTTTATGCGATTAGCCAGGAAACGTTGTCCATAAGTGTAGTACTTAGGAACTGGTAGTTAGGAGTTAGTTAGGAGGCAGTAGGAAGTTTTTTGTTAAAAGGGATTAATTAGGCGTTACTGTTAATTTTATTTCAGTGTGTGTGTATTATAAAGGTTTCATAGTAGCTATGAAAATGGTAGAGAAAAGTAATTATTTGAGCATTGTAGGTATATGTTATTGAGAAGGTATATATTAGGTATATATTATAGGGGAGGTGGGGGGGCGAGATACCAGTAGAACTGGGATAAACCCAGTAGGACTGGTACCCCGAGGGGGGTCGGAATAAATAATCCGGCCTCCCTTTGGGTCAAGGGGCTCGTTTAAAACTAAAGGGTCGGACCCAAGTCAGGCAGATCTGGTATAACCTCTCTGGGCGTCAGAGCACGGGAGCAGTCATATCCCAAAAGCAGCCCAATTTCACAGTTTGATACAGGCATTAAGCCACCAGCTATCCTGTGCAGGTGTGGAAATTTCATCGCCGTCTGCGGGGTTGGAATATGATTCCTGTTTTCTGGTATCACATCCTTTGTAAAGGCACTATGTATCGGAATCACCATCGAGCTGTTAAACCCTCTAACGCATAAACCGGTGATTTTGTTGCATGGTAGCACTTGATTTTCCGAAGACAACGTTGATAGTAGAAGCTGTGTCTCAGGGCCGTCAACGCCCAATTTTTCGCATATGCCTTTGGTCACGAAGGTGGAGTCGGATTGTGTGTCAAGCAGCGCATAGACGAGAACTTCCTTTTCCTTCGCATTTTCGTGCGATAAAAAGACTGGTATGATCATCGTCGCCTTATTACTGCTCGACAAGCTCGCGGAGTGACTCGTCACGGCTTCTACGTTTTTCCCTTTGGGATTGCCCTTAAACTTTGTCCAATCGTTGTCATGGAGGGACGTTGGATGTGGTTTACCGCATTCTTTGCATCTCTTCTTGTATCTGCAGTCCTTTGCAAGATGATTCGGGTTTAGGCACGCGAAGCATAACTTGTTAGACCGCGCGTATTTGCGACGGTTCTCAATATTTAAAGCAAGGAATTCTGGACAGTTGTCAACATGGTGATCTTTCTTGCACTTAAAGCAAGG
This sequence comes from Protula sp. h YS-2021, assembly GCA_949752745.1. NCBI lineage: Eukaryota > Metazoa > Annelida > Polychaeta > Sabellida > Serpulidae > Protula > Protula sp. h YS-2021. The sequence continues at coordinate 14,784,466 of OX457024.1, read as the reverse complement.
ACGCCGCTTGCGAGCTTGTTTTGGATCTTCCGTACTCTTGCCGGAGCCTATATCGCTTGAAGTCTTATCGGTCTCTGCTACAGCCTCCGTTTTTGCATCTGGAGCTTTCTTTATTTCTGACAAGAACGATTGTTTCTTTTCCTTGAATGCTGGCCCTTTCCCGATACCTTGACCCTTGTCTTGGGTGTCCTTGAGAGCTTGAAAAGATGTAACTGGATCACAAGCTATCTTGGCCTCTTTCTCGATGAAGTCAGAAAATTGCTCAAACGACGGATAGATGCCTCTGAGCTCCTTCTGGTCTTGCACTATTCTTGACCATCGAAAGACCAGAGCGTCCGGAAGTTTCCTGAGTATAATCTGGTTCTCTCGGGCATCATCTAGTATACGCAGATTCAGGTTGCTTCTCTTTGCCGACTGGCACTGCTTCAGAAAGTCAGAAAGCCTTTGCAACGCGGAGCCATCCTTGTTTGAAACCTTTGGCCATTCAAGGAGCTTCTTTCTAAAAGCTGTCGCGATGTTAAACGGATCGCCGAATCTCGCATCCTTTGCTTCCGTATACGCCATGTCTGAGCCCTCCAGGAGAAAACCGTGGATACACTCCTTGGCTTCACCAGCCACATAACGTTGAAGATAATACAGTTTCTCTGCTGGAGCGATATTCTTCTGTTCGATAAGAAGTTCGAACGATCTCTTCCACATGTTGTACTCCAAGGGATTACGAGTAAATATGCCAGGTTCAGCTGAAGGCATCCTCGCTGTGGCAATCGCTCTGACAAGTTCACTTATGTCGCTGTTCTGTCCATGCCCAGGTTCGTATGCTCGATTATCGCTTGTAACCTGATATGGCGTTCCCCCTGTGGGTGTCGGAGCAGAGGCGAAAGGCATAGATGCATCTGGTCTTCTGTTATCTCGATCGGAACTCTCTGGCAGCCACGAAGTTTTAGCGTTGCGTGACATTGCCGGTTCCTTACCCCGTGCCTGTGTGCCTGGAACGTTGGTCACAGGGTTACCATCAGGCCGCATGAAGGTTTTTGTCTCAGGAAGCGCTGCGTTTTGAGTGTCCTGCGTCACCAAATCTTGTTCAGATGCATGTTGTTCAATGAATCGCTCAACAACCGTAGTGTCTACAGGTAGCGAACGAAGAGTTTCTTCAATGTTACTATGTGTTGGATTGCTCCCTTTTTGGAAAGTCTGCAGCTTAGCGTTGGCAACGATCAGGTCCCTTTCAAGGGCTAATTGTTCTTGTCGTTGTTTCAGCTTCAATTGTCTCTCCTCCAGTTCTTGATTGATTTTCATCCTTTGTTCTTCTAATTCGTGCTCCAATTTGCGATACCCGAGTTGTGCAGAAATTCCAGCAGCACGAGCAGCAGCTTTCATTTCCATCACTGAAGACTTCCTTGAGAGTGCTGACGAACGTCTTGAAATACGGAAACCCATTTCACACGCCAGGTCCTTTAACTTCGAGGCTACTTGATTTTCGATGTCACGGTGCCGATCTAGCAACCCTTCTATATTCGTCCATGTACTGGGTTGAAGGCTATGCAGGTCATCAATTTTTTCTTTACAAACTTTGATGCAGGCTTGCAGAACATCCCAAGCTTGGCTGATTTCCGTTGTGCTTTCACAGCTAATTATCATGCACTCTAGTTCGTCGGCCTTGCGTCGCCATCGGTTGACTGCAGCTGATACGGCCTTTTCTTTCACTTCAACTTGATATTCAAAGCCCTCTTCCGTCATTGCACGCTGACGAACTGATCGCATACTTGTAGACGTTTCATCCCTCTCCTCTGCAGGACTGGCTGATTTAATAACCGTTGAATCAGTCTTGCGAGCATCGCCTTGCTGTAAGCGCTGCTGTTGTGAAAGCTCCGATGAACTACATACAGGCGCAGTCGATTCAAGATCATGGGATTCCTGTTCCCTTTCCATTTTGTTCCTGTGTATGTGTGTTTTTTTTTTTGTTTTTTTGTTTTATTTTGGAAAAGGAATCTGATTGGTTTATATCACATATTTAAATTAATACACATGAATCATAATTATTCATACGCAATAAAAATTCACCAGTACCCTGCATTACCAGAAAAGTCGTAGACCTGCGAATAATCACTGAAAACACCACTTTTAGTTTGAGTACACCGCCTCTCCTTTGATGTCACATCGGAGGCATTCAACACGCATCGTGTAAAGCGGGTGCCTGGATGCCGCCGCTCCTTTGAAGTCACATCGGAGGTACTCGAAAGCGCAGTGTTTAAAACAAGTGCTTGGATCACGTACCCTGGGAGACAGGGTACTCATACGTTCGTTTAACAGTTAGCGAAATACGACACTGTTGACTTGGCACACTCGCCTTCCATTACACCAATGGCCTTGATTTAAAAGAATCGTTCGGGCATGACAACATAATAATCCGTAATAGGCATAAGGTTCACGCGGGTGTATTGCACTGGAGGTCCACACTGTGGGTATCCTGATAGACGTGGAGGCGAAGTTTTCCACTATAATGGCCGAAGGCCCGTTGGTCGGATAGTCGTACAGAGAAAAAGCCCCACTGATGAGCACACGTTTATTCGTTAATTCTCTCAACGTCTCAAGTCAACTCGAATCAACTCAACTCAACTCAGCTCAGCTCAACGTGGAAAACTAGAACAGATTAAAGAAAAACAATCCTTACGATTTGGAAACTACGAACACGTTTATATCACGCTTTATAAACCATTTATACCCTTTACGCGTTCGTTAAAACAATTAAAAACCTTGCAAAACCGTGATGTTAAAACACCGACATTTACCTTTATTTAGACTCAAAGGAAACCTCAAAAATCTTAAGATGGGCTTGCGATTAAGGATCTAATATAAATAACGTACCTTTTGGCCCTTATTTATCCTTAAAACTTAAATATATATCCGACATTTTTAGATCACAATTCACAAACATGTCGACACTTCAACGTCTATCTGCATACTGAACTGTTTTGGTAAGCGGCGCGATGAACGTTCAAAAACACATAAAACAATGTTACCGCAAATAATCCCGCGTTTGCGACGTCCGTCACAGTTAACATCTAGAAACTGAAAATTAAAAGTGCAGCGGTGTACAGAAAACGAATTTTTGAATGCACACGCACATATTAAAACCCATGACAGTACATTAAAAAAATTTTATTTCAATAATATTAACCCTTGTGTATTTTGTACCATTATACGTAAACCCGGAGCCCAGGCTTGTGACGTAATACAGGGGCCCCGCGTTAATTCGTACTCTTCGGGACGAAGGAAAAAAGTACGAATTAACCGAGGGTACCAATTAAGCGGGGTCGAATTTTCGAACGCACAAAAAAACAACAGCCTCAAATTTGCTGGTTTCAACACCGTTGATTATTTTATCCTTATTTTTATCCATGATTCAAGAGTATTTTTGGGGTATCCCGAACTCTGTCATGATCTGCGTTCTGGTTTTTGGCTCACTCGTTATTTGCTTCAACACTTTTAAAATAAAGGCCATAGTGTAGTTCATGGTGTTTTCGTTTTGTTGCCATTTTGCAAGTTGAATTGACCAGCGTTCACAATTTATATGCTCGCTTCCGAGCTCGTAGTGTCTAAACTGTCTGTAGTAACCAAAAGGCATCTAAAGCTGCAGCACAGTACGCGAAGAAACAATGCTCCGGAGTGATGATGCCATGAAAAGACTGTGTACACTAAAACAGGCAGTTCACGAAGTTGACCGTGTCAGTCACAATACTCGCGTCACAATGCGTATTTCTTAATCCCTTTTACCTTGCAAATCATGACGCCTGAGCTGCGTTTTGTTTAAACTAAGTGAAAAATGTCCTTTGTCTTACTCTACATTGTTAACAGGCCTGAATAATGGGTGCCACTTTTTGGAAGCAATTATCAGTCCTTGTTAATTCGTACTTTTACATGGGAGTGAATGGGTCCCAAAATCGGGACCAACGAAACTTGTAAGAATTAGCCGGGGGACCGAATTAACCGAGGACGAATTAACGCGGGGCCCCTGTACATCAATGATCCGCTTACTCACACCAGCCCAGTTTGAAAATTTCCATAAAAAAACGACTAAACGCTAAAAAACGGAAACTTGATTTGACAACAGCAGGTTGATGAACAGATAGTGTCAGACTTAACGGATCAAGGCTGTGCGTTTATTTTATTTGAGCAATCAAAGACCACACTGTCATTACTCCGGGGCAAATCTGTGCAAGACTTGAACAGGATTTGTCTACATCCGTTAGGAAAAGGGGCGAAAAAGTAAAACAATGCTATGGTTTGTGAGTTTTGTTGAGTTTTTTTTTTTTTTTTTTTTTTTTGTATTTGCCAATACTTTACACATTGTTCAACCATAACTTAATTCGTCTAGTTTTTTCGTACATACATAAAGGCAATTGCTTCAAGGTGCGACCTTTTTTATTTTTTATTTTATTTTTTTTTTTTTCTTTTTGCAGCAGCAAGAAAATTATCACAGGATGATTTGGACTTGATTAATAAAATAATGACGTCACTCTAAGACCGACATATCACAATCAAGATCTAATTAACGAATATTCCAACATAAGATCAATTTACAGCCAATAAAACGTGTGAATACGACACCATATGACGCAGCATCTCATCAACGGCTTTTTTTTCAATTTCATCCTTTAAAAATCTCTCAAGTTATACAAGTCCACATGTTCTTATAAAATACGGAATCACGAGTGAATCTAAACACTTGAAAAACAAGAGCACTCATTGCATAAAGTGCACTTCTAAATAAAACAATGACATCAATTAAAAAAACACCCAGGCCTGGAATAAAACCCTACAATGAGATAAAAAGTTATGTCCCCATGATTTTAACTTTTATCCCACTTAAGGTTTATCCGGGGCCCGTTGGGGTCATTCAGGTCTGTATAGGACCGCCCCCTGCGGCAGGAGAAGCGAGGGGTTATGTCTATCCAGGACCCGACCACCCCCCACCCCCGCGGCAGGGGAAGCGAGGGGCTGTTGTCTATTCTTCTGTGTGATCCACGCCCCTCTGTTTCTAAGGCATCTGTTTGACATGAATTGATAAATTAACACTTTTCCTATCTTAAGTGAAAGTCCAAAACTCTGCAGTGACTAAAAAAAGTAGAAGGCGCATGCTGCAATGACTCTCTGGATACAGTTGCTAGGCCTGCCGCTGCTAAACGCCAGGACATTGTCCAAAATAACCCCGCCCCCACCCCTCCCCCCGTCCCCGACCCATCCACAAACAAAAAATGAAGAGCAAAACCCCAACCGTTTCAAACCAGGCAAGATGTTGTTAACCCTTGCTTCAAAAATAAATAAATAAATGAAAAAAGATGTTTTTATAAAGAGCAGATCAAGGGGACCAAAGTGATGCGAGGTTGAATGCGTTCGTCCAGTCTATGCCTCGCCTTTCACACACACAAACAGACACATACACCGGCCGCGTTCACATCTTGGGCACGAGCTCCTGCTCGTACGGCATGGGCTGGTTCCAGTATTCCTCTATAGGCCGGCTGAAGGACGAGTTCTTCCTGAATACTGTGTCTAATGTCTTCACCTGAGAGTGGCCCTGTTCAAATACAACAACAAGCACTTTTACTTTGTTTGTTTTTTTGTTTTTTTTTTTTGTTTTTTTTTTTTGTTTTTTTTTGTAGTTAAATATTGCTAACAACAAAGACTGCGGAGGCACTTGGTTGGTCTTCACACAACTTCATCTACGACAGTGAACACCATCTAATCTCTCGTTTCGTCCCAAATATCGATCAAAATTCAACATGTCAGTTTCTGAAAGGTCCTGTCTTAAATTGGGACATATGGACTGAGTAAGAAGATTGCTGGGAGCGCTCACATTTGCCCAGTTCTTCTAGTGTATCAGGGGAAAATGTAACACAGATGGCAGCGGGTGGGGTGGCGGGTTGTAGGACTGCTTTCTGTTCCGAAACCTCGTCAAACAATCGAGTGGAATGAATTTCAGTTTTTAAGAATCGTCATTGACTACAATTACCGGTTTGTTTTCATTGAAAAGGACACACATAAGTGAAACCCAATACCCAAACGCAATACCCTGGACGCGAAACAAATGCAATACCCTGGGCATGAAACAAAAGGAATACCCTGGGCATGAAACAAACAGAATACCCTGGGCATGAAACAAATGCAATACCCTGGGCATGAAACAAACGGAATACCCTGGGCATGAAACAAATGCAATACCCTGGGCATGACACAAACGGAATACCCTGGGCATGAAACAAATGCAATACCCTGGGCATGAAACAAACGGAATACCCTGGGCATGAAACAAATGCAATACCCTGGGCATGAAACAAACAGAATAGCCTGGGTATGAAACAAATGCAATAGCCTGGGTGTAAAACAAACGCAATACCGCAGGAAGCCAGTGTATTACACCCTTGATTTATAAACAACTTCAAACAAACCACTTAACAGCAAACTAAATCCCAGGCCAGAACAAAAGCAGATTTGTATCTCATCCTCCCATCCGATTATTATGCAGGAAAAAAATGACAAGAGCGGCTGACCGGGGGTTTTTTCGGAATCTGCCGAACGTGTCTGTGCATGTATTTTGCATATAAAAGGCGGGAAAGTTTCGTGTTTAAAGGTATTTCTGGCCTTGTATGCGCAATTTTAATAATCTGGTCGGAGATTTTTTTTTTTTTTACAAAACAGCAACATAAGAACAGGGGTTGCTTAAAACTAAGTGTTTTACCCTGGCGATCTTTCCTTTACAAGAATGCGGCCACATACAGTCATTTTCTAGCGTTCTAAAATCATTATCGGTAAGCTTAAAATAGAACCTGGGCAGCGGTGCACCTCACTACCCTAAACTGCGTAATTTAAACTGCTACTTCAGTCACCTTCTCCCGTGTTCATCAAAGGCAACTCAAAGCCAAAGGCCTTCACCTCATTTTTTATAATCACTCTATGTCAAGACAAGTAGCTACTACAACTGAATTCCTTGGGTCTCATTCCCACTATTAAATGCGCACAGGCACGCACGTACAGATACACACACAGGCACACTGCTACAGTACCTGCATACAGGCACACGCGTACAGGCACACTGCCACAGTACCCGCATACAGGCACACGTGTACAGGCACACTGCTACAGTACCCACCTACAGGCACACTGCTACAGTACCTGCATACAGGCACACGTGTACAGGCACACTGGTACAGTACCCGCGTTCAGACAACGCGTACAGCCACACTGCTACAGTACCCGCGTACAGGCACACTTGTACAGTGCCCGCGTTCAGGCACATGCATACAGCCACACTGGTACAGTACCCGCGTTCAGTCACACGCGTACATGCACACTGCTACAGTACCCGCATACAGCCACACCGGTAAAGTACCCGCATACAGGCACACACGCACAGGTACACACACAGACACATGCAGGCACACTGCTACAGTACCCGCGTACAGCCACACTGGTACAGTACCCGCATTCAACACATTCGTACACGCACGCGGAGCACTCACGTGGATTTTTTCTCGATGTTCTGTCCAGAATGTCACTGGTTGATCACTCATATAATCGTGGTGCTGAAAAAAAAGAAAGAGAAAGCTGTATTAATTACAGGCTTACAAACCATTAGAGTTATCATTATAACACGCACCCCAGTGACAATGCACTCCCATATAAAGAAATGGTCAGTAAATGTTGTGTTTTTTAACCGTGTATAACTTTTTTTTTTTTGAGAGAGAGAGAGAGAGACAAGTTCCAAAAGAAAACTTTAAAAGAAAGAAAATTAGACAAGATTATTTAGGTTTTTTGTGTTATTTAGCACTTGCCCTGAATATATTATTGTAGTAACAACAGAATTCATAATCTGGAATGAAAGCACTAGCCGCCCCCCCCCCCCATCCACTTGATTTCCTACAGGAACAAGCGTGTACATACGGCTGTCAGGGCTGGGATGAAAGCACAAGCCCCCCCCCCCTACCCCCACCCGCCCCCCCCCCCCTATTTGGCTTTTCTAGAGGAACAAGCGGGTACATACGGCTGTCAGGGCTGGGATGAAAGCACCAGCCCCCCCCCCTACCCCCACCCGCCCCCCCCCCCCTATTTGGCTTTTCTAGAGGAACAAGCGGGTACATACGGCTGTCGGGGCTGGTTTAGAGGGGACGAAGCCTGTCTTGTTGTAGTCGCAATGCGTCACTGACGTGTAGTCGACCTCTGGCGGCGGGGGATTGAACTCGTCGTGTACTTCTTGACTGCAAACAAACAATGGTGATCTAGAACTGTTTCTTCTGAGAGCTACCTGTGCAACCTCCCCCCCCCCCCCCCACCACTCCCCAGCAAATCTCCAATTTCTCTGTTCAGGTTGCTCAATTTTTTGGCAACATAAATTCAATTAAATATTTTTTTTTCAAAACGCGTTACAGGGAATCTGTATAATTAGGGATTTCATGAAATCCCTAGGGAATTCGTGTAATGAATAAGCTCATATTGATTATAAAACTATTTTGAACAATTATCCATTCAGGAAGGCTGTTTAGTGGTTCTTCAAAACTGTGTATCCCTTTTCACATCGAAAGGCATTGGAATTTATAACATTACCATCCAAAATAACAGAATTTGGCGAAAAATGTGACATAAGTTACATAAGACAAAAAATATCGCTAAATTCAGGTACTGAAGTATTACGTGAATGACAGTTTGGCAATCGAGTCCTTTGAGTATATTAATTCAAGATCTACTATTAATTTCGGTTAAATACTACATTGCAAACATGAAAATTGTCAATAAAAACATCGAAATTGATTGAGCAAATTATTACACGAATCCACTAGGAATTTCGTGAAATCCCTAATTTCACAGATTCCCTGTAACATATACACATTACATATAAAGAAATTCAAAATGCATTTCAATGCCCCCATCCAACGACATCGTTCACTTTTCCTTGATGAAGGACGAACATAACACAACCGAATATTCTAACAGACTCTCCACACCACACATTTCACTGACAGACTCAACACGTATTTGTCAAGGTACTTGCTTATCGTGATGTACCACGTTCAGAAAAACATGAAATACTCACCTGACTTTTCCATATAGCATTTGTTCCATTAGTTCTCGTTTGGAGCCTGAAACGGAATAAAATGACAATGAAACTAAACCACGATATACAAGATATATAATCACTACACAATGGGTTATCTCAGTTATTATCATTGCTTGGTTGTCCCATAATGAACAACGTGACACTGAGCATTACGCACTGATCTGCAGCAGAAAAAAAACTCCAGGGTTTGCTTTGTACGCGTACCTGTCGTCCGGACGCCTGGGCCTTGTGGTGGCTTGTAATTTTCACGAACCTCGGTCACATTTTGAGCTTTAGCATTAAAGTTTATCGTTAACAATCCCTGGTGTCCGTCTTTGAATGTCTGTGCGCTACTGGTTACGTCAGCGTTTAAATTTGCTGAAGGATCGATGTGGTCGACGGCTCTCTGTGTGAAGCAAAACAGACAAAAGTATTACCAATTATATGATCCCTAACGACTAATTTGAGAAAAGATTACGTCACATGGATACCCGACCATTAGTCTCCAGCTTTAGTTGCTAAAGCTATAATTGGTCAAATTTAAGCCATGGTGACAACAGCCGCTCGGACAAGTGCCGTTGGCGGACAAGTGTCGCTCCGACAAGTGCCGCCAAAACTAAAATTAAAGGGGTTACTTTCCCATCAATTGACTTTTTGCAACCATAACATTCCTTTTATTCATGATCACAGATCCTTTGTATTGGTAACCACAGATCATTGTATGGCTTATTATAGTTTATGAATTGCAGTTACGAGAGTCGTGTGATTCTCGACCCTCCATTTGAATTTCAATTAAGATTAATGTGATTGATTAGCTTTCTTAACAAGGTGTAATTAAGTTTTCACTGATGGATTAACCCCAATAACAAGGTGCAATCAAGCAAAATGCAATCGGGTCAACACTGCAGCGCATGTGACGTTTTTTCGTCCAAAGTAGATGGGTTTCCGCGTTTATGGGGCTCCAGAGTCCTTGGAATTTTCTGGACTAGATCTAAAAATGGGTATAAATACGGCGGCTAGAATGATATTGTTGTTTTCCTTTTTGTTTGGGGGGGGGGCAATATGGGTTTCGTGTGTTGTTTTTCTTCTGTATTGTCGTATTGTGTAGATACAGATGGAAGTGCAAAAGATGCTTGGAATCATACCCTGTTGCCATGGTTTTGGTGTACTTATACGTGAATGGGAACTATTATAAGTTATGGTTTTGCGACAGCATGCTGTACACGCTGTATAAACGAATTACAGGTTTACTGTTAAGGCACTTGTTTTGACCACTCGTAGCGACAAAATCACACTTTCAATATCCGGTGAGGTAAGCTGGGAAGAAAACAGAAAAATAAACACCTTTCTCATGTAAACCTCATACTGTCGGAACTCTTCCAAAATATATCTGAGAATATCTATCATCTTTTATTTATAGTATTCATTTCTCAACGATTTGCCGATGAACACCGCAGAGATTAAATGTTAGCTGCTTTTGCAATACAAAGTATACCAAGTTATCCTAGTGGACCTACATTATTTGGGTCAGATCTGGGAGGTCCTACACCTGGTCCACATTAATTTGTGCTCTGCTTCTTGGACACTCGCGAAATTATCGAGAAGCATGCGATTGTTAGAGGGAAGGAAGCTGCAAGTGAACAGTAGCTCAAATAAGCAGATCGCTGCTGAAGGATCGGCTTATCGCTTCAGTTCCTCACTATATAACGATTATATGGGTCTTTACCAGGGTTGGTTTTCTTCCGGGAAGAAAGGTATTTCTTCCCTTCCCTGGGAAGAAATAGGGAAGAAACTGGGAAGAAACGGGAAGAAATACCTTTCTTCCGGGAAGAAAGTGGGAAGAAAATGGGAAGAAACCTACTTTGTCAAGAAAACTTCAATGCAACATACTATCTGTTTATTGATTTTACAGAACCAATATTTAGTGTGTTCTAATGCACCATCAAACAAAAAACGAAAAAGAAAAAACGAAAAAAATACACCAAAACACAATGAAGAAATAATGATCTTATACCATGTTCTTTGCAAATGTGCTGCCGCAACACCTTTTTCTTATCACCCCGTTTTAATCTTGATACTTAATCCCCCCATTTAAGGTAAACGCAGCCTTCGTCTTTTGTTTTCACTGGCACATTAAGAGCAAACAAAATGACACACTAACTTCTCATACACGAGGTCAAAGTTTAAACACTTGATCAAAAGTACTCTGGCTGTTACAGCGTACCCAGCTCTGTGAATTCGTGTCCCCTTTGTTTTCTTCACATGAAAGAACAAGATGTGGATTCGCGTCCCATTCCAAATCGCAGAATTGTACATGTTTCCGGAGTAAATAAAAAGCGGAGAAGATGGCACCCAAGACCCTTTATCTAATCCCTATTATTCCTACTTATTACATAGAAGTTTGATATGTGAATTCGCACCTATTTAAGAATTACTCCGAATGCAGCTTAAGCAAATTATTTGAAAGAAATTCCAAATGTTACTGCTTTTAAGGTTTCTTCCATTTCTTCCCTGAAATTGGAGGGAAGAAAGTATTTCTTCCCTATGGGAAAAAACCCGGAAAAAACCATGGTTTTTTCCTTCCAAGGAAGAAACATGCCAACCCTGGTCTTTACTAGCTTTGGCTCATGCCCTCAAAGTACTAGGGCAATGATACACAATTTCTGTGTGGCGCTTCCTTAAAAAAAAATAAGAATATGAAAATAACCACAGATCCTCTGCAATAACTGGCATTCTTTACCTACAGTAAGCATGATTTATTGTATAAAAAGGTGAAAAGATGTTTTGTAATCATACACCAAAACTTGTGAACTGATATTTAAAGAAGCATAAAAGAAATTATAAGTTAAGCATTACGAATGTCCAAAATAAATTTATGTTTAATTCTGCATCTAACAGGGTTAGTACGCCATTTTCAAAATGAATTTTCCTGATTTTTTTTCATGACCATCGAAAACACAATATATATAACATAAACATATGTCTAAGAATTAATTTGCTGACTAGACTTTGAGAAAAAGCATTCAAAGACTGCTGATATTTACACAGGGAGTGAAAATCTAATGCATTAAACCAGATTAACACACCGTACGTCACAAGAGCTGACTCGGAGCTAAGTGAACAGTAGATTCAAATTGGTTAAAATCCAAGGATTTCACTATCGTTTTCAAGGATTTTTCCAGCTGACACATTAGTGATTTTAACCAATCTAAGCCTATTATCCAACTCCTTGCTACCTTGTAATCCTTGTACTCGCAGGCCTTTGGTACTAAAATATCGTTATTTGAATGAATGCAGGTGACCCAACGATCCCCCGGCCTCTCAATCGGATCCAAAATGGTCCTGCGGGGGGTGACTGACACTGCTACAAGACAACACTCTCGATCACATTCCTAATGAGGACACCCCCCCCCCCCATCCTGTGGTGTCTGCCCATAGTCACCCCGATGCGCACCAACTGTTTCAGATAGCTAGATCAGGCCCCCCTCCCCCCTTTTTTCTCCAACAGTGTGATGGTCTCCCGCTTGAATTATTTCAATATAAACCACCCCACCTGCCCCATTCTCCCGTTTATCTCTCAGTTTCCGAATCTCCGTCCCTTTTGGCCCACAATTCGATCTTGTGCAAATACAAATACAGCAAATAGCTAGACACCCCACGACCCATCCACCCACGACATGCTATGACCCACTCAAGTCCCAGTGGACCCTTTCTATCTTCCTAGGACAGAATGGCACAGGAAGACCGCAACAGTCACCTAGGACTACCCTCTCCTCTATGTACAGCCAGTGACTCTTTCCTTCCGACTGCTCTTTACCATTCCGCACTGTCTTCAGCTGTTATTCTGTCGTTCACGTGGAGGATCTTTCGTACTCCCATGTCCCATACCGAAATCTATTTCATATTCTTCCTGCAGCACTTGAATTAGTGTCAGTGGACCCTTTCTGACTTCCTATGTCAAGGGATAAGGTCTTCCTAGGTCTTACTGGGAAGTTAGCAAGAGTCATCTAGGACTACGCTGGAATCTGCAGTACCCATCGACTACTTCTCTTCACCCGAAGTTCAAATTAAAATAAATGTTTTGTTACCTCTTCCACCCAGTTCTCTAGCAGACACATTCCACCAGAATTGTTAAATCTTATTTCATTTCTTCCTTGGTTAAGAGAAGTCATTTTAAATATCGAAATAAAAATAGACTAAAACTTGAATTTGAATTTAAATACTAAAACTTGAAGAAAAAATGGTCAAGGTTTGTTGACATCGGAAGTAAACCCTATTTCGTTTCCATGGAGAAACCTGTTCAATTTTCAACTGTCCTATAGCTGGTCTGTTAATCGTTGTTGTCCAACAGCTAACCTCTACGACAGTTCGGTCAGAATCAGAATCCTGCTTTTTGGAATTCATTGCAACCTTTAGGTTGGAAATTGGCATGAACAGAATATACACTGTACATATATACTGTAAAATAAATGTAATTAAATACCTACTGTATGTGATTAAATAATATACTTGATAATAACTTGCTTGAAAAAACATCCAGAAATGCCTAAATTTATAAAGAAAGTTTGCTATAAGTTATATAATTATCTCAAACTCCTAGACTTCATTGCACATTTCAATTTTAGTATTGTATTCTAATTGTTAGTACTTTTTCTTAGTTTGACTTTGTAAATTAAATAAGCAGTATGGTATGAAAGAATTTTTGCATTTGGCGGTTCTAATTTGTGGTAAAGATAGTTTATTAGCTGATCGTAGACTATGGTTCACATTTCGAGGTTTTAGAAGGAGACCGTGCAAAACGTTATTTGGGTCTTGCATTTGTATAAATAACTTCTGGCATAGTCAGAGTCGTCTTTCCTTTAGAGTTCTTAGGTTACACTTTGTCATGCATCTTCGTAGTTTAATTCTGGGAAAACTATTTTAAGGGCTCTCTTCTGTACTGCTTCTAGTGCGACTTCTTGTTCTTTTGTGAGAGCTGTACTCCATGCTTGTACTCCATACTCTAGTTCGGTGCCTACTATGGCTTTTTAAAACATAGTTAGGTCGGTTTCATTGATTTTTTCTCGCTTTGGTTGTCTCAAGTAGTATAGTTTCAGTGATGAGCTTGAAATTATGTTTAGCACATGAATATCCCACTTTCAGTTGCTTTGTGAGGCCTAGCAGTTTACTCGAAGTCACTTGATTAATTTCAACGTTTTTTGGTTTTATCGGTTTGACTAGCGTTTCCACTGGGGTTGTTGAAATAATAATCTCATGCATTTTGAGGGGATTCAGGTCCATATCATTATTTTCACTCCACCCGAGTATTTGGTCAGCAGTTTCTTGTGGTTTACTTGTTGTATTGATTTCGGATCTGTCCATAATTTCATCAGTAGTTGTATCGTCAGTGTATTTGCAGATGTCCAAGGGTGCTTTCAGGTCGTCAATATATATGATAAAACCTTCTATACCAGACAGAGCACCTTGTGGTACTGCTCCACGTAGTTTTCTAGCAACTGATTGATGTTTTTCAACGTTTGTCTTTATTGTTCTCTCTTCCAAGAATGAGGCGAACCATTAATTAATATTTGGGGAACTTCTTATTTTTGTAGTTCGTCTAATAAGATGTTATGATTGATTTTGTTAAATGTTTTGGAGTAATCGAGGAACAAGACGCTCACTATTTTATTTCTTTCCAGAGCTAAGTTCCATTTGTGCAATAATTCCACCAACAAGTGTATTGTCGATATCCCTTTTTATTTTCATATTGTGTGTTTCTTCAGTTTTTTATCGGCATATTGTTTCAGTTTTGATATCACGATTTTTCGAATTATTTTAACAATATCGACGTCAGCGATATTGGTCAGATGTCTTATGCTATATTTCTTGGAGGAGTCTTTTTTGGCATAGGAGATATTATTGCAGTTTTCCATTCTTCTGGTAGTAACTTTCTTCGATTGAGCTGTTGAAGATTGTTGTTATTGGTGGTGCTGTTATTGAGACTAGGTCTCTCAAAATCCAAGGATCAATGCAATCAGGACCAGGGGCTTTTCCTGGTTTGGTCTTCGCAAGGTTATCTTCCACTTCTTTCGTTACGATGAAATCCTTATCAATCTTTTCGATTTTTTGTTGTTCTTTGCGTCAATAGCTGGTGGATGACACACTGTAAAAGTAATCGTTTAAATTGTTTGCTAGACTCTGTTTATTTCCGCCACAGTTTTCTTGGGCTAGTTATATCACTTTTTATCTCGGATAGCTGTTTTGTATACCTCCACCAACTTCTCTTATCACTGGTTTTTAACCTCTCCACTGAATTTTTGTAAAAGGTTTCTTTTAGTTTCCTGTTCATACGATTTATTTTATTCCTCATTTATTTTGAACATGTTGAGGTCTCCTTGTGCTTTTGCTGCTTGTCTTAGCAGGAGCATTTCTTTAAATTTGGAGTACACCAGGGTCTGTCTTTTATACGGGTTTTAATTGTTTTAAAGGGAAAATATATATTTATGAGATCCTCCGGTCTGTTATTTATCACGTCTTTTTACTGCATATTCCCACTGGAGATTCCACGAAAATAGAACTCATACAAGAGAGATGCTACTTTATAAAATATCCATCCGCTCTGTGTTTGTATGTAATAGACAGAGCCTTCCAGAGCTCAGATATTTTATAACAATGGTCTGTTGATACGTTGCTAGATTTTTCGGTATGCTTCTAGGAAACATTTTGTTATATAGCCTTACCTATGGGCAGCATCAGGTAATAATTTAAGTCAGTAAAGTCGTCAAATTAAAATTTAGATTCACTTCTATATTCATACATTCTTATATCTCTTTGAACTGCATACAATGATAAAGAAAATCAAAGCAGATTCGTTTCTAAATGTAGCGCAATTGGTAGGTTGTTCCACAGTCGCAGTGCCGAAACAGAGAATGCCCATCCCATAAGACTTTGTCCGAGATTTTTGCACATTTAACAAATTCTTAAGTGTTGAACGCAGAGGTCTAGAAGGTTGGCAAAGTAAGAGTAGTTCACAGAGAAATTTTAGAGCTGTGCCCTGGGTAATCCGAAATGTTAATAGTAGAATCTTAAACTCAGTTCTGTGATAAACTGGTAACCAATGTAGTGATTTTAAAATGGGGGTGACGTGGTCATGTTTTCTGCTGCACGTCACTAAGCGAGCGGCTATACTTTTTATCCGTTGTAGCTGATCGATGCGGCATTTAGGAACACCATATAGTATTGCATTGGCGTGATCAAACCTCGAGGATAGTAGTGCATGTACTAGCTTCTCACTAAAGTCTTGTGAGATATATGGTCGTATGGAGCGAATGTTCCTGAGGTGATATAGACACGTCTTACAGCGCTGCGATATTTCCTTTTTTTAGTGTGGAATATAAATCAAATATCATTCCAATGTTTTTTTTGCACGATTCGTTGGGCTAATATGGATTTTACCAAGCATAATAGTATCCAAACTAACACCACTATGATGTAGGAGTTATAACAAGTAATTCGGTTTTCGAGTCATTTAACGTTATCTTGTTGGCCGGCATCCAGAGTCCAATTTCTTTGATAGATGCTTCCAGCTTCCTTACTGAATAATTAAAACCAGTAGGATCGTTAGTCAAAATTGTACATAATTTTGAGTGCCATTTGCATAAATTTGAAAATTAACTGCATGGCGTCGCGTTATATCTGCGACCGACAAGGTGTAAATTTGTAATCCTCGGGAACCATCTGAGAACCTTTGGGCGCGCCAAAAAAGATAGATCTTCTCGGATATGCGTCATCTATAATAACCGCTTGCGACTTTCCAGTATGATATTTGGAGAACCATTTAAGAATGGTGTCTTCAAAACCTAGACTCTCATGAAGCCTTTGCAACAGGACTGTAGGATCAATTGCATCAAATGCCGCGCTTAGGTCCAAAACAACTGAAACAACACCATGCTTGCTTATCGCCAAGCGCGCGTAAGATATCGTCAAATATACGCATCAGAGGTGTCTAAGTTCCATGACCAACACTATATGCAGATTGAAATTTTTCGTGTAATTTTTTTGTGACGTATGTCTCCAAACGTTATTGCTTTTTCAGTCATTTTGGAAATCCACGGAATACTGGATACTGGTCGGCATTTCTTAGTTCTTTCGGATTGAGAGTTGCTTTCTTAATAAGCGGTTTGACCAGTGCTTGTTTCCATGTAGATGGAAAATGTCCATCCATCAGTGATAAGTTCACGATATCAGTTATAGTAGGTAGCAGATGAATTAGGCACCCTTCAGAAGACTCGTTGGAATGGGGTCCAGAGTACAGAAGTATTACTTTTCTTGGCAATAATTTTTGAAATTTCACCCTTGGTATAGGTCGTGAAAGACGATAGTTTTATATCACACCTTGGTTCTGAATTTTGAATGTATGCGCTGCCATTTTCGTCCAATTTTCTTGAATTTTTGTAATTTTATGCCAAAACAAGCTTTTAAATCGCTGCCAAATCTTCTTTGGGTGAATGTTCTAGTAAAACGGTTTTATTTTTGATTTTTAGCAACTCACATATTACATTAAAAAGCTGTTTCTAGTCAAATCAACAATCAATGATTTGTTGCGAATACTATTATTATTTTACTTTCTGAATGGTGTTCGCGCATTTAAAGTCAAGCCTGCCGATAACGACTGACATTTTATTAATTTTGGCATGGCCCTTTCCGCTTTTCTTTTTATCTCTTGGCTATGACGATATGTTCGAAAACCAGCTACATTTAGGTCGGATTGTAATTACAGATTTTTTTCTGGTGCATGTTTATCCAAAATATTACACACAGAGGAATTGTGTCTTTCTAAAGGGCGGTCTATGTGTCCCCAGGTCGTAACAAAATATTTGCATTTTCGACATCATGACAAAATAAATCAATATCTTTAATTTTTTGTATGTAATATGCTTTTGTTCAAATTTTGATTTTTTCATTCTGAAATGCCCATGTACGGCATGGTGGTCCGAGATGAGATCGCTGATAGCACATGTTGAAAGCAGTTCGTCATCAGCTCTAGTGATAATATAGTCCAGGATGTAGCCTTTTACAGGTGTGACATAGGGAACATGCTGCTTAAGATTCATCGACGATAGCACGGAAGAAAATTCTTTTCGGGGTGGCTTGACACGTCCTAGTGAATATTAGTCACCCGGCCAGAATACACATTTTTCCTGGAGTTCGAGCAGCTTTCTAAAAATCTACAAAATCGTTGTGAAAATCTTTGAATTTCAGCCTGTTAGCGACTGAGAGAGAAGTAAAAAAACTGTATAAATAGTTGTCTGTTCTCTCCGAATTTTTGATTGAGTGGCGATAAATTCAAAAGATCAATAAGTTTTGAAGGCGGATGTAATATCCATTGTTTTAATTTATTTTTGCGTGATAACTGGCTCACTACCACGGCGTTTACCATTCTGCCTTGGTTTTTGGTAGTATGAATAACCATTGAGAGTTGCAGATCTTAGAGAAAGAT
Source organism: Protula sp. h YS-2021 (assembly GCA_949752745.1). NCBI lineage: Eukaryota > Metazoa > Annelida > Polychaeta > Sabellida > Serpulidae > Protula > Protula sp. h YS-2021. Next base: position 14,765,900 of record OX457024.1, on the reverse strand, counting down.
CGTCAGACAGATCTTTTGGCATCTATGTTTCGGTGAAAACAAGTTTTGCAGATATGCCCCAATAGAATATCTGATTTGTTGCTCAAGGATTGGTACGTAATAAGACCGATTAAAAAGCTTTTTTTTTTCTTGCGGTACATATTCGTGAAGTTCTATTTGTTTCAGACAGGAACGGATCGAACTGCCCAGGGTGTGTAGGATACTAAGTTATTCGTACCAGCTCTTGAACCTCTTGATTTCACTATGACTGAATGACACTTCGAATAGAAACAGCTGATGGGAACAGGTCCCTAGATTTGTTTCCAATAGCGAACATTCCAGTACTAAAGGGAAATGCGGGTATCTCACCTACAATTGACATTTCCTTCATACTTTCACAGTTTAATGCTTTGAGGGTATACATTCAAAAATTGAAAAGAAAAAGGGGGGTTACCGATGTTATAAGAGAAATAAAGACACTGAAAGGTCGCGTACTTTTAATACAGAAACCATTGGGAAAAGGAAGGAATTTCAATCAAAATACAAAATTCACATATGATCACAATTGACAATTGCCTCATTGTTTTCCTGTTTGAAGAACAAGTCATACGAAATGTTTTAAGCAAATAAAAAATATAAGAATATATGTCACCGCATCAATAAGAGAATTACACAATCTTTTTGACAAAATCCCATTGGATAAATGGTGTAAACAGTGTAATATTTCAATGGACAATATATCAACACAGGTCCTTCTATGAACAAAATATCAATACAGACCATTTCTGGACACGACCCTATTTGTCTTTGAAAAGAATTTTTCGATCCAGAAGGATTTAGTAGTTATTTATACTGTGTAAACATAGATTCCAACCCAGCGATATTCAAAGTAATACGCATTTCGGTCGATAGATGGCGCAGAGATAACCGCATTTCCCTTTAATACACAAAATGAATAGCAATCCAACACATAAAAACACTTCTCTTGCGCCACATGTACTTAGGAGATCAAGGGTGTACTATCCCTCTATGGTAATGTTTATTTATTCCAGTCAATATCTGTCACCAAAAGTTCCATTAAGTTCACCTTTTTACAATTTTCCTTTAAAATGTCTATTTCATTGTTTCCTACGTTTCTTAAAGTTTAAAATGATATAAAATTCACTTGCGTACAGCAAGTATGTCCTTTCAAAGGCTTTGTTTTTTTATATTATGAAATCTATTTTCTTGAACACAACGTTTGCTGCCAACACGGTTCAACCTGCTTGTCACACGTATGCGGCATGTTACATCATTCAGAAGTACATCTTGAAACTACGTTATTAAATAAACCCAACTAAATTGGCTTTTCTTATATACTTATATTATTTCAAATTTTGCATGTTTGTGGAGTGAAAGCAACGATGACCCGGGGACATGCCGACAAGCCGCAACTCTACAACAGATCATTTAATTCCAAAATAAATAAATAAATCAAAATAAAAAAAAAAAAACAATGTCGCTGGACGGAATATTTATTTCGATGTTGATAAATAGTTCACAAAGAAATCACAGCTATGGTAATACACTTTCTCACGTGAACACATTCTGTTTTGTTTTTAATAGTTCAGTGCCGTGTTTTGCCCTGCAGTACACAGCAGAGGTGCGAACTGCGGCCTACCCAAGGTTTTAATGTGAAGTGATAAAAGTAGAAAGCTATGGGCCATGAGAGGTCGAGAGGAGGATCGCCCTTTTCTCCACGCCCTTACCCCCCATCCCAATCCCCCCCCCCCCGCCCCACCGAGGTGTGATTTGGTGAACCCTCCAGTGTCAAACACAGCAACGACGAAGTCCTGAACCCTTACAATAGAGCCGCTAATTGTCTGTAACAGATATCATGGTTGAGACACCACTAATGATGACTACCCATGTTTTTGTGTTACATTTTTTCCTGTTAAGAAAAAAAAAGCTAAAAAAAGTCGTCAGTCTACATGTCGCCATTATATCAGATACTGCGTCACAGAAACAATTCGTTCTGTTTCGAGATAATTAGATCGTTTGCACGACAAGTTCTCATGCTGTCTCTCGTCTCTCGCGAGACAGCTTCAACCAATGGCAGCTACATCCAAACCTGGCTGCTTCTCGTTCTCCGCGAGACTTCAATGTTGCCTAGCGAGATTACAATTTACAAATTATGGCACTAAACAAAATCACTTTGCCAGTCATTCTTTCCAAACATCGAGCCAACTTTCTTTCAATTTCAATGTTTACAATTTCAACGTGAGAACTTATAAACTCAACGTATCAAAGACCAGATCAGTTTTTTTTTCGACATTATACCCGTTCTACTTTTAACCAAAAACATTTCAGCTGCAACAAAATTCTACCCTTTCTTACGCACACACACATACAAACACACAGACAGACGGTCAGACAAGATTGAGTTTGGTAACAATGATGACGCGCAGAGTCTGATCGAATGACGTCGCCACACAGAGGCCCATCTTGTCCGGACTCCAGTCGAAGCCGCTGATTGGCTGCGTGGACAGCGTCACGTTCTGGAGAAGCTGCAGCGTGCCAGCCACGCCCATGTCCACGCCCTCCTCGTCCTGGGTCACGCGCGAACCCGGGTATGAACTGCAATTGTCAAAATTCAAGTGCGTTGCTATAACAACGAATTGTTTCTTTTTTAGCCATTATGACGTCAGCGGCGAAATAGTTCATTCTGAAAGCTAGCTTCAAGTAAAATTTTATCAGCCGATTTTCGCTGAAGTTTTCAATAACTGTGTTACTGGGCATTCAGTAAGCTTACTGGAAAAAAAAATGAACATCAATAACAGGCCCCCATATGCGATTGTTTTTGTTTTCCTCATAATAAGTGTAGATGTCATAATTTCAAAATTTTGTGAACAATTATTCAGTGGTTCACGAAACTTCACATGTATTGATAATTTCAGTATCCAGTACCTACTCGGGGTTACTTGAATGAGTATGTACTGGGCGTGATCTGATTAAGACCCTAATCGGGGTTACCTGAATCAGTACCTACTCGGGGTTACCTGAATCAGTACCTACTCGGGGTTACCTGAATCAGTACCTACTCGGGGTTACCTGAATCAGTACCTACTCGGGGTTACCTGAATCAGTACCTACTCGGGTTAACCTGAATCAGTACCTACTCGGGGTTACCTGAATCAGTACCTACTCGGGGTTACCTGAATCAGTACCTACTCGGGGTTACCTGAATCAGTACCTACTCGGACTTATCTGAAAACAATTAATTATCACTAAACTAGCTCAAAGCTGAGGCTCAACGACGTGGCACCACGTAACACATTATGCTGACTAATCATTTCACACAGCATGGCTACACAACCGGCCTGTAAACCTTACGTATCTCCCCGAAGGCCGACCTTGCGGGATTACACCTTCAACCGCAAACTAAATGGACCAGGGGTAATAAACAAACCACAAATAAACAAATCACAAATAAACAAACCACAAATAAACAAATCACAAATAAAATAAGTAACCTCCCTCATCCATCCAGAGCCTTTTGACACCGTGTGACGCCAGGCCCTTGACGTCACAGGTGACGCCCCCCCCCCCCACTCCAACCCCACCTGCATGACGCGAGGACACTTACTACTTCCAGAGGTTGAGGGAGCCACTCCCGCCCAGCGTCATGAACACGTCCCTGTTCTGGGGTAGGTGGCGCGCCATCCAGATAGTGGATTTGTGCGCCTGTAACAGCAAGAGTCATCTCGTAGTAAGCTCAGAGTCACGATCAGCTCGTAGTTAGAGTCAGCTCAATGTCACAGTCAGCTCGCAGTCACAGCCAGCTCGTAGTAACGGTCAGCTCATTGTCACAGTCAGCTTGTAGTCAGGGTCAGCTCATTGTCACAGTTAGCTCGTAGTCACAGCCAGCTCGTAGTTACGGTCAACTCAATGTCACAGTCAGCTGGCAGTCACAATCGGCTCTTTGTCACAGTCAGCTCGTAGTAATCTTCAGTTCATAGTCGCAGTCATCCCGTAGTCGCGTTGAATTAGTAATCACGGTCATCCCCAAAACCAAGGTCAAAATGAGTATAAAATTTTAACCATTTATTCTTTGTAGAAAAACGCTTGTTTTTGTCACTCACTGGTTATACTTTCAGCTACACAACATCGCAAAAGACATCTGAAAATTGCACTAAAGGCATTTCACATCCTGCCCCCTCCTCCAACCATCCAACGGTTAAAATGACAAATTATGTGGCCTCTGTATAGTACCCCCCCCCCCCACACCTTCGTCCATCTCCAACCATAACCGCTGGCTTCATCACCGCCCCCTCACCCCCTCCCCCCCCCCCCCACTTCTACAACCATAACCGCTCACCTCACCATCCCTCTCCATCCCCCAGCCCATCTACAACTATCGTCGCTGGCCTTATCACTCACCCCCCTCGCCTTCAACCATCGCCGCTGGCCTTATCACCGCCTCCCCTCTAAGCCCATCTACAACCATCGCCGCTGGCCTCATCACTCCACCCCCACCTCCCACACACACATGTACCTTTTCTGTGAGCTGGGCAAAGCCCTTGCTTGGATGCTGCGTTCTCAGGTCAAACACATGGAACTTGGACTCGAGGCAGGCGGCGACTAGCTTGTTCATCTGTATGTCCTTCCTGTCGAACTCGATGCCGCACACCTATGACATTAAAGGGATACTGCGCCGTCAATATCCGGCGGGGTCAACATCCGGTGAGGTCAACATCCGGTGAGACCAACATCCGGTGAGGTCAAAATCCGGTGAGGCCAATATCCCGCGGGATCTACATCCGGTGGCATCAACACTGACAAATCGCGCCGCCAGTGCAGACAGCTTGGCACAATTTGAGCACAGACTGGACAGGCAGCAGTACTCCACTGCCGGACAGACTTACCACCCACAACAACTCCCGAGTTTGTACACTTTTTTTACCTGTTTTCTTTTATATATATATATATTAAATTCCGGCGCAAGCTTTCTTGTTACAGTGTATCTTGCTATAACGGCCATTGCCTCTTTGGCTACCACTGCTGTGGCCCGGATTTTATTCTCTCACAACAGCGAATTGAAAAAAGAAGAAAAACAAAGCATAAACACCACAGCATCTGATTGGACAAGAACACATTCACGGCCTTCGTAAGCGTTATGTGAGACTGCAGTTTTTTTACCCCATTTTTGACGTTGGTCTCCCAGCGAAGCGACATGTTCCTCAGGTCAAAGAGCTTGATGTCGCCGTTGTCGTATCCGGCACAGAGACACCTGTCGTGCACGTTGTACGCGTGACCTGTACAACACAGAGACCACACAGTCACACAGGCACCTGTCGTGCACATTGTATGCGTGACCAGTATAACAGAGACACCACACAGTCACACAGGCACCCTTCCGTCACCTGCACAACACACAGGCACCGCAGTGACACAAGCACCTGTCATAACCTGTCCAACACACAGACACCACAAGTCACACATGCACATGTCGTGACCCGCACAACACACACACACACTGCACAGCCACAAAGGCACCCGTCGTGACCCGTATAATACGCAACACTACAGTCACACAGGCACGAAAGTACAGAGGGGGTGGGGGTAACGCACTGAAGGCGACGACGAAATCCCGCTTGGCCTCGCCCTCTCTGGCTCCGTGAGGAGTAGGAGGGGGAGGGAGGAGGGGGAGGGAGGAGGGGGAGGGAGGGAGGGGTTGACCTACCGAAGGCGACCGTCCAGCAGTCCCGCTTGGCCTCGCCCTCCCCGGGCTCCATGGTCGCCACTGGTTCGTTCTTCTGGCGCGGGTCCCACACCTTGACGGAACCTGGCCCAGAAAACATAGAAAAATGACGTCAGTCTTCTCCATCTGTTCCGTCTCCACGCATTAATATATTCAAAAGCGATTGTCCGAAAACCGGTAACGGTGTTTGCCACAGTCAGGTTACGCTCATTCGCCTTGCTTCTACTCCCACCCCCCCCCCCCCGGTTTGCCCCTGCCCCCCCCCCCACCCCAACGGTGGGTGCCACCGACAGGTTACGTTCATACACCCTGCTGCTACCCCTACCACAGTATGCCCCCCACCATCCCCCCCCCCCCCCAGTGTGTGCCCAGTTCACACACCCTGGTGCTATACCCTTGTCAGGGCTACCACGCAATTTTCAAAATGAGTTTTCTTGACTTTTGCGACCATCGAAAGCGCGATATAAATATTTTATCAACAGAGAAATTTGCTTAACAAGACACCTTAAGAATTATCGTTGGTGTCCAGAATGTGTGAAAATGCACTCAATAATTTTAACACAGTTACATCATAGGGAGTGCAAATTTAGTGAAATACACCATATTAGGAGACATAAACCACAATGACAAAAATATTAAAAGTTATGAAAAATGACAAATTTCGATATTCGAATTTCCTGGCTTTTTTAGGAATTTTTTTCCTGACAACCGCGGCAACCCTAGCTTGTTTGCTTGGATAGGTGGGATCGGAAGCGAGGCACTGCCATAGTTGGAGAATCCAGCCCCACCCCCATCCCCCCCTCAACTCCCCCAGGGACTGCAGCGCTTAGGTGCGTCCTTATATACCGCTCGACCAAGCAGGCATGTCACTACAACAGCATGAATCACTGCCAGCACGAGCCCGGAAGGCGAATAAACAGTGCGCAAGGCTGAGGGAGGGTTTCTCGGATCAGGCCACCCATTGGTACGGGTTTATCATTGTCACTGACAGAAGTGTAATTTATCACAAATGGAAATTGATCTCGTTATCAGGTCCAGTCTGAAACACGACTTGAACAATCATACACGCAGCCAGTTTCTTATGACAATTCGGCTGCGGGTAAAACAAGAATGCCCGTGGACATTGTGCCCAGACTTAAAAGCGAAGACATTATCAAGGTGAAATTATACATATATATATATAGATATATATATAGTGGTTCAATATCACTTGGAACGGCTGTCACGATGTCTGTTATGTAAATGTAAAGAGGGCCGACTACTTACCATCCCTGCTTCCGGTCGCTATTTCCGGTGCGCCCTCTCCGATGCCCAGCCCTCCCACCCCGTCTATGCAGTTGATGATTTCTTTGTGGCCATTCACAGAGTACAGTGGCACGTCAGTCTTGTCCAGGTTCCTGGTAAAAAAACACGTCCTTTGTCATGCGTTTTGCACACATCACGCTTTCTGTACACAGCACTGTTCCCGCAACACATCACGTTTTTTATAGATAGTAGCGCGGTCAACCTTTTTTTATCACACTGGTTGTCCGGTTTGCGAATAGAAAAAAAACCCTCTGAAAATATATATGGCCTGATGACTAGTTTTCTTGGGCGAGTGGTCCGAATGACGATAACATGTTTAAATGTTTCAACACAGCTGTATGTATCTAACACATCACGCCTTTCGCACATCATGGCGTTTGTAAAAATCATGTGTGTAAACGCCTCCCGCGTTTATTTTTTGTTACGTTAGCGTTTGTCTAAAGTTCTACTGCTGTCTCTTATTTATTTATTGTCTTTATTTTAATGCACAGAAAGTGTGCGTGTGTATTCAATGTATAAGTGTCAGGCTAAAGCCCAAACTTCCCATCTTAATTGCAATTAGCGGCAGGGTCAGCGTACTGTGGCTATTGTGTGTGGCTCCGCTCTAGCCCTTGCTCTAGCACTTATGGTAGATGCCTCGTGAGCATCTGAGGTTATCGGCTTATATAGCAGGCCGAAACGTTTCGAGGGGAGCGAAGTATCGCGGAATTAAGAAGATTAGGAATACAAGGAAGAGCAGTGCGGCACGGATTGGTCTGTGAATACTGAAGAATTTGGATATTATTGCGCTAGTTTAATTTTTGAAGATCGTGAATTCGAAGTGTTTTAAACAGTGTTTGTTTCCATATATTGATGTATTCGTCGTGTAATTATTTCAAGGGATATTATACAATGGTGAAAATAACGGATAATGGGTGCGTTTCTAAACGCCTTTAAATAGGATAACAGCATTTAAATGAGTGAGTAATTTTATGTTTTTATATGTCAGTTTACTGTTCTTAAACGTCAGGTATTTTGTTTCTCTGCTTGCAGAGAATCGTCGAAAGTGATCCTCGAAAGTTTGTACGTCGCCGATCAGCTGTATCAGACGTATACGAGGACCTTTAAGAGCTCTCTATTGTTAGTTAGAAAGCCATAGCGACGCATTCCTCGCCTTGCTAGCTCTGTTTCTGTTTTCTGTCTGCGTTACGAACGATATCTAGTTGTTATTTTTTCTGTACGCTCTTTGTTGTTAAAGCGTGTGAGCAGTAAATTACATAAAGGTTATTTCGTCAATAAAAGACTAAACGTAAACTTCCGTGTTCATTAATTCTTTACGTCCCAACAGTAACTACGCGTCTTTGCTCTCAAATAGTATACCCGGCCATCGGCGGCCCCGGTTATTTACAATTCTCAATCCAGTCACCTTGTAGACGCGCAGTTTTTCGCACGCTCATGCACCTAACTCCTTTTCGTTTGCGTTTCGTTTACGTTTTCGTTAGTCTTTGTACTTTACGTTTCTCTCATCTTCCCTCTTCTCGCGTTGCTTTGGCTTAACTTCTGGCAATGGCAGCAAGAGCTCGTACCAAGCAGCTTGACGCCGTGAGTAAGTGATATCAGGAATTAGAGATGGCCATGGAGGGGGAGCCTGGTGAGCAGGCACAGGCCGTCCACAACAAGCTCCAGGAACACCTCCTGAAGCTCGCCAAGGCTCAGGAAGAGTGCTTGGCATCTGCTCCGGAGGAAGAGCAGAGAAAGCTCAAAAGGCAGTGCGACGCCGTGACGTCCTCAGCGAAGGACGTCCAAGAACGCTACCAGCGGTGGGTGGCGTCAGAGGGCGCAGCACTCGAAGAAGACGAGGAGGAGGGTGTAGAGGCAGAACAACCACCAGTCGCTACTCCACCCCGTTCAACCGCGAAGGCCCGGGGCACAAGTAGTAGGAAAACGATGGTTCCAGACCACACCATTGGTGAAGTTGTGAGTTTTCAGCCTTCCGATCCCAAGGCTGAGATGAGGAAGGCAGCGATCCGGTTGCGCCTAATGAAGCAGGAGAGAGCCTATGAACGCGAGCAACTGAGGGCGCGCCAGGAGGTGGAGCTTGCCAGGGCGAGGGCCGAGTACCAGCTCGCCCGGGTCGAGGCCGGTGAAGACCCGGAGTCTTCAGATGACGAACAGACCACGCCTCCCCCACCGAAGCCGAGCACCAGCAGACGTCACAGACCACAGCGGCCGGCTACGGACCCAAAGGTGCGGGCTACTCCGACCCCGCCGCCCAGACTTTCTCTGTTTCAGGCCGAAGACAGTGATTCGTCCCCCGAGCGCGGTGTTTTCGGTTGCAGGGTGCCGAAGTTTGAAGGGACAGTCCTAGACTACGCGGAATTTATCCATCATTTTGAGACTGTTGTGCACCCCCGCACCCGCAGCAACCGGAAGCGCCTCAATTACTTGATTGAGGCCTGTGAGGGAGAAGCCTGGCGGACCATCAAGGCTTGCCGCATCTTGCCAGCCAGCCAAGGGTACATGGAGGCGCGTCAGCTGCTGGAAGAAAGCTTCGGCAGACCCCACCTGGTGGCCCAAGCAAGCCTCGATACGTTGACCAATGGACCCACCATCAGGTCTGGTGACGGTGAGGCGCTTATGAAGCTTGGACGACGTATGACCGAATCCATCACCATCCTGACGGCCATGGGGTGTGAGGATCTGGCCAACACCACTGACGTACTGGTGAAGGTGGCGCAGCGGCTCCCATCGTACCTGCGCACAGAGTGGGTCAGGCTGACGGGGGCCATATTCAAGCGGGGTGAGCGACCTACTTTCCGCGATTTGATGCGGCTGGTGAAGGAGACCGCAGAGACGGCCTGCAACGTCTACGCCCACTTCCTTCTGGAGAAGAAGCCAGACAGGCAGGCCGAGAAGCGACACCCGCCCAGTTACAAGCCACGGGCGACGACAATGACGACGGCAGCAGAAGGTCAACCGGTTCCACCACCCAGACCGCAGCCAAGACCGCGTTCCCGACCGCAGCCCGGGCCCCAGCAGATGAAGCCGCAGCATTATCCACCGCCCCAGCAGCAGGAGACCCATCAGCCCAAGCCGAAGCGTTGCGCAGCCTGTGACGGCGGTTGTGCGGTGGTATCAGACTGTTTGCGATTTCAGGCGATGTCACTGGAGGAAAGACAGGAATGCTGCAGACGAGGTCGCCTATGCAACAACTGCTTGCGGCCGGGGCACTTCGCTAAGGACTGCAGGATGCAACAGCGATGTCAAGTCCAGCAGTGCAACGGAAAGCACCATCAGCTCCTGCACCAGCACACCTCAGTGGTCAGTTGTTCGGCCATGGCCGAGCCAGGACTGAATTTTTTAGGTGTCCTGCCCGTGGTTGTGCAAGCCGGAGGCGCCAGCGTACCCACCTACGCCCTGTTGGACAACGGCAGCTCCAAGACGCTGTGCAGTGAAGAGCTTCTGGAAGAGCTAGGAGTGCAAGGTAGACCGGTCCACTTCAGTGTGAGTACTGTCACCACTGGCCAGGCCTCCTACGCAGGTACAGAAGTCGACTTGTCTGTGCGGGCGTTTTCAGGCGGTCCGGACATCCCGCTCAACAGAGTCTGGCCCGTGAAGAAGCTGCCAGACTTGGTGGGATACGTGCCCTGTGAACAAGATCTACGCCGATGGGTGCACCTGCAAGACGTAGTGGCACCAGCCAAGCTCAGAAGAGCCCGCGTGACACTACTAATCGGCATTGACGCTCCCCAGGCCCACCGACCGCTGGAAATAAGGACGTCCAACAAGTACGAGCCATACGCAGTGCGCAGCGAGCTGGGATGGGCAGTCTGGGGGCCGAGCGACAAGACACCAGCAACGCCGGAAGCAAGAGCCCACGTCAACTTCACCCACGCAAGCGGTACCTTGTTGCAGGAAAAACTCAACCTGATGTGGAAGACGGATTTTAGCGAGCTGAGAGGGGGCCCATCGGCGATGTCGAGGGACGACGTGAAAGCGCTGCAGAAGATGGAAGACACAGCCAAACTCGACGCTGACGGTCGTTACCAGGTCGGGTTGCCATGGCGACAGTCGGACCCACAGCTGCCATACAACAAAGGAATGGCGGCACGAAGACTGGCGTCCCTACGAGCCAAGCTGCAGAAGGACGAGGAGCTGAGGCAGCGCTACACCGAAGTGATGCAGGGGTACCTGAACCAAGGGCACGCCGAGTTAGCGCCCCCCGAATGCCAGTCCGGCAAGACGTGGTATCTCCCGCACCACGGAGTACTACATCCCCAGAAGCAAAAACTGAGGGTGGTGTTCGACGGGGCAGCACAGGCCGCCGGGGTATCGCTCAACAACAGATTACTCCGGGGTCCCGACCTGGTAAACGACCTGGTAGGCGTCTTGTTACGGTTTAGACAGGAGAAGATCGCGCTGTCAGCAGACGTGGAACAGATGTTCCACCAGGTCAGGGTCGCCCCCGACGATCGTGACGCTCTACGCTTCCTCTGGTGGCCAGACGGAGATATCGAACAGCCAGCTCGCGACTACCGGATGAACGTTCACATATTCGGAGCCACGTCCAGCCCCAGCTGTACGGCCTACGCCCTCAGGAGAGCCGCCAAGGACCAATCGAACGACTTCCCCACCAACGCAGTAGATACCGTCCTACGGAACTTCTACGTCGACGATTGCCTGAAGTCCGTGGCTAGCCCAAAAGAAGCCGTCGACCTCTGTCGTGACGTCACCGAACTGTTGAGCCGCAGGGGTTTCAATTTGACAAAGTGGATAAGTACCGACGGCTCGGTAATTGAGTCTGTACCTGAAGACAAAAGAGCCAAAAGTGTGAAACATTTCCGTCAGGGGGACGAACTACCTCAGGAACGCGCTCTGGGACTAGTGTGGGAGGTAGAGAGTGACGTTTTCCGGTTCGAGGTTAATCAGTTAAACAAGCCCCTCACCCGCCGGGGAGTGCTTTCGGAAGTCTGCTCGCTGTTCGACCCGCTGGGATTAGTGGCCCCGGTTTTGCTCCCAGCCCGCAGACTGCTACAAGCGATGTGCCGAGAGGGACTGGGCTGGGATGACACGCTCTCGCAATTGACCGCTGAGAAGTGGACCGCGTGGCGGAGTCAGCTTCCGGCATTGCGGCAACTGAAGATCCCCAGATGCGTGAAAACAGACGTTGGCGAAGCCAGAGACATACAGCTGCACGTGTTCAGTGACGCCAGTGAGGTCGGCTACGGCGCCTGCGCCTACCTACGTTTCGTAGACGACCAAGGCAACGTGACCTGAGCGCTCGTACAAGGAAAGTCCCGGGTAGCTCCGATTAAGACTCAGACGTTGCCCCGCCTGGAATTGACAGCTGCCCTGGTTGGAGCCCGCTTAGCTCGCCACGTCCAAGACGAATTAGACTGGACCCTGAACAGCGTAACGTTATGGACCGATTCGATGATCGTATACGGGTACATACAAAACGAAAACAAGAGGTTTAAAACGTTCGTGGCGAACCGGCTAGCCGAGATATTGGAACTGACGTCCCCAGACCAGTGGCGGCACGTAGAAGGCCGTTCGAATCCCGCTGACGTGGCGTCGAGAGGCCTGCGCGCAGACGACCTATCCGGATTACGCACGTGGCTGTCCGGTCCGGAATTCCTGAGAAAACCCGAAGCAGAATGGCCCAAGACCCCGCGCCATATCGTCGAGCCCGAGGGCGATCCGGAGGTGAAGACGAAACAAGCTATCTGCCTGGCGACCCAAGAGCATCGGGGCCTCGACGCCCTGATTAACCACTATAGCGACTGGCGGCGCCTACGGCGTGCCGCTGCTTATTTCTTGCTTTTTAGGAAGATGCTCCAGGCCAAAACCAGAGGCGATCCAACGCCGACTCAGACGTTCCTCACTCCCGATGACGTCAGCCAGGCTGAGAAATCACTCGTCAGGCACGTTCAAAGGGGCTGTTTCCGTGAAGAATGGGATCGTCTGGCGAGAGGTGAAGCCGTCATGGCCCGGAGCCGCCTAGCCCAGCTGAACCCGAGAATACAAGACGGCTGGATGACCGTGGGGGGACGACTACAATCGGCAGACCTACCTGGCAGAGCCAAGCAGCCCCCGGTGCTCCCAGAGCAGCACCCCCTTACCAATCTGATTGTAGGTGCAGCCCACACCGAGAGCGGTCACGCCGGAACCAACCAGGTGCTGAGCAACGTGAGGGAGAAGTTCTGGCCTCTCCGCGGACGAGCGACGGTCAAAAGGGTTCTACGCCAGTGCGCGGGGTGCCGTAGGCAGAGGGCGACGCCATGTAGACAACAGATGGCGCCCCTACGAGAGGAGCAAGTGACGCCCGATCGCCCCCCATTTACCTTTACCGCTGTGGACCTTTTTGGACCCTTTAACGTAAAATTCAGAAGAGGCACGGCAAAACGATACGGCTGCGTGTTCACCTGCCTGACGTCCAGGGCGATACACCTCGAGATAACTCATTCGCTAACCGCTTCGAGCTTTGTGTCTGCGTGCGTACGGTTTTTCGGTCGACGTGGCCGACCAGAAAAGATGTTCAGCGACAACGGCACGAACATCGTTGGCGGCGAACGCGAGATGAGAGAGGAGCTGCAGCTATGGAACACGCAGCTACTGAATCAGGCCTTCCTCCAACGTGATATCGAGTGGCATTTCAACCCGCCCCACGCCAGCCACATGAACGGAGCGGTAGAACGTATGATACGCACAGTGAGGCGCGTGATGACGTCGGTCGTCAACTCGCAGCTGTTGACGGACGAGCAGCTGTTGACCGTTATGACCGAAGTGGAACGTATCGTAAACGACCGCCCGCTCACAGCTGTTGGGGACGACCCGAGTGACCCGGAAATCCTGACGCCAGCCAAACTGTTACTGCTTCGGACGAATACGTGTTTGCCGGCAGCGTCGACGGCCAGAGACGATAATTACACTGTGAGAAGATGGCGACAAGCGCAGTACTTGGCAGACGTTTTTTGGCGTCGCTGGGTCAAAGAGTACTTGCCGAGCCTGCAGGAACGGCAGAAGTGGCGTATGCCGGAACGTGACGTCAAGATCGATGACGTCGTCCTGATGGTTGAAGACGCTCCGAGAGGTCAGTGGCCCCTTGCTCGGGTCACGGAAGTGCACGAAAGCCGTGACGGACTGATCAGAAGCGTAGAAGTGACCAGCCGCGGGCGCACGTACAGACGTCCGGTGACCAAGTTGTGCCTGCTTATGGCGGCGCCATAAACCGTCGAACTAACTTGCTTATATATAAATGTTTTCTGTATTTGAGTAATTGTAACGGTATATTCACATGTCTGTATCTGGATCGTGTATTACGGTATTAGTTCGGGCCGAGTGTATGATGTAATTTTTAAGGGCCCGTTGTGTTCATTCAAGTTCAGGCACTATCGCGGCCAGGGAGGGGGAGTGTAAACGCCTCCCGCGTTTATTTTTTGTTACGTTAGCGTTTGTCTAAAGTTCTACTGCTGTCTCTTATTTATTTATTGTCTTTATTTTAATGCACAGAAAGTGTGCGTGTGTATTCAATGTATAAGTGTCAGGCTAAAGCCCAAACTTCCCATCTTAATTGCAATTAGCGGCAGGGTCAGCGTACTGTGGCTATTGTGTGTGGCTCCGCTCTAGCCCTTGCTCTAGCACTTATGGTAGATGCCTCGTGAGCATCTGAGGTTATCGGCTTATATAGCAGGCCGAAACGTTTCGAGGGGAGCGAAAGTTGTCCAGTCAGAATGCAGCTTTTTGTCAATCACGTGGTTTAATCCCTGTGCATTCGAGTACTTAATCCGGGTCAAATCGCACTGTTCCTCATCATTCACTGAAGCATCGAAGTATTAACAGCTGGAGTATCGCGGAATTAAGAAGATTAGGAATACAAGGAAGAGCAGTGCGGCACGGATTGGTCTGTGAATACTGAAGAATTTGGATATTATTGCGCTAGTTTAATTTTTGAAGATCGTGAATTCGAAGTGTTTTAAACAGTGTTTGTTTCCATATATTGATGTATTCGTCGTGTAATTATTTCAAGGGATATTATACAATGGTGAAAATAACGGATAATGGGTGCGTTTCTAAACGCCTTTAAATAGGATAACAGCATTTAAATGAGTGAGTAATTTTATGTTTTTATATGTCAGTTTTCTGTTCTTAAACGTCAGGTATTTTGTTTCTCTGCTTGCAGAGAATCGTCGAAAGTGATCCTCGAAAGTTTGTACGTCGCCGATCAGCTGTATCAGACGTATACGAGGACCTTTAAGAGCTCTCTATTGTTAGTTAGAAAGCCATAGCGACGCATTCCTCGCCTTGCTAGCTCTGTTTCTGTTTTCTGTCTGCGTTACGAACGATATCTAGTTGTTATTTTTTCTGTACGCTCTTTGTTGTTAAAGCGTGTGAGCAGTAAATTACATAAAGGTTATTTCGTCAATAAAAGACTAAACGTAAACTTCCGTGTTCATTAATTCTTTACGTCCCAACAGTAACTACGCGTCTTTGCTCTCAAATAGTATACCCGGCCATCGGCGGCCCCGGTTATTTACAATGTGTTCTGCACAGATCATGGTTTCTGCACAGATCATGTTTTCTGCACGGATCATGTTTCCTGCACAGATCATGTGTTCTGCACAGATCATATGTTCTGCACAGATCATGTTTTCTGCACACTACTTCTGCATACATCTGCCACATCCTCCTGCTACGCACCGACGAACCCTGACGTCACACCCGTTGAACCACCCGCAAGTTTTCCACATGGCTCCACCATTTCAACGCCTAACATTAGATACATTATCTGCAATTTCCCTGTCTTTCGCGTATCACAAATTGCATACACATCACGCTCCCTGTACAAAACAGGGCCCTTTGTTTCTTACACGTCACACCTTCTTGTAAACGTTTAAAGTAAAATCATAATGCACGAAACTATGATGTTGACAGATGCCACCAGCTTAAATAATAATTACATATCACTGCTGACAACAGCCGTTAAAACTTTTGTCTTTTGTCTTTCTTTTTTTATTATTTGATCAATTCTAGGACAACACAATAATAATAACTAGATGTAGAGGAGAACGTGGAAAGAAGAAACTGGCCAGATATTAACCATATCTGCATCCTGCCGTCGAAGTCGCCCGTCGCCAGGTGTCGCTCCTGCAGGCTGGACGCACCAAATGTGCCGCACTTCAGTGCCTTGGGTTTCTCTGCCTGTGGAGACAATAAAAAAAAACAAACAGCTCACACTATTTGTTGCACTAAAAAAACAAACACCCTGCACGGGTATACATCGTGGGGTGTTGATGCCGGCATGCCGTTCTTGCAAGCATCAATTCTGCAATATTTATATGGGATACCTCCAATAGAGAACTGTGGACCACGGAACGGATTTCTGTGTTTTCGTTCATATATATATCGTGTTTCTTTTTGTTTTTGTTTTGTTTTATTGTTTTTGTTTTTTTTTTTTTTTTTTTTTGCTTTTTTTTTTGGGGGGGGGGGGGGATGTGCTAATTTTATCTCGTCAATTTATTACCAAATACGCTTTTGGAACTTGCCTTCGAAATTTTCCCTAAAAAACGACATCTGCTTCACAACAAATTTCAGATCTCGCTTCACTCTCTCCCTCCGTCGCCCCCCCTCCCCCCTCACTCACTCACTTCTATTATCATTATTATCATTATAAATATTATTATTAATTCTACGCTTCCGACCCCATATTCTACTTAAGGTTTATCCCGCCCCCACACTCCGCGCCACACACACACCTCGGCGATGACCCTGACGTCGCCATGGGAACACTCGTAGACCTGCAGCGCGCCCGTGCCCCGCGCGTGGTTGCCCAGCACCACAAACTTGGCACTGCATGGCACCCAGCGACAGTCGAACAACGTGTAACTGAGCGACTTCTGAATGTGCGAAATGATCTGCGGCTTGTCCATTCTTCTGAAATCAGTACAATGTTTGCAGTAAAAATACATAAATTTAAAAATATATTTTTACAAAAATATTTTGAGTTAATTTACTCTTATTTTAGAACAAGCGAATATCTCATTCAGCTTACAATGAAAAGCATTGTTTAATTTAATATTTAAATGAAAATTAGTCATTGCTTTGAAAATCCGTAATTTTTCACAAATTACTGCATTTTATTGAAATAACGACCAGACATTACACTGTAAGTACATCAGAAGTCTGGAATAAGTACACAAGTAGACCGAAACCCCGCAAAAAGACCAGCCCCGAATTAAAACTACTTCGACCCGTTCCAATTCACTCCCGTTGCTAAGAACTCCAGAGATATGACCACCCAGGACCACACCGGAAGTAAGACCATTTTTTTTTTAATTCCGTTCTGTTTCACTGCCATAGCAAAACACCCAGAAATCAAACATCACCCCAGTATTTGATACATTCATATTTTAGAAGCTGGGATGTTTTTTTTCGCGCTTCCACCTATTGTAGTGTCGGAAGTGGTGCAGAATACAATTTTCACCCCCACCGGAAACATCACACCCAGTGAAAATTTCATATTTAATTATCACACCCCACCCCTCCCTCCCGGTGAAAAATTTGCAACCTTTCGAGCTTGCTCTTCTTTTTTTTGGCATACAAAACTGACATATATGAATAAGGTGTAATGTCGCTGTTTCTCATGAAAAACGTTTACGTTGCAGCTTGAAAAGACACATTTCATACCTTTGCGTCAATTTTAAAAAAAAGAATTTCTTAAATTATCCCACAGGTTTCACAAACTAGCATTAAATATGTTTTCGCGTAAAGCAGATTATTGTCGAAATTTTAGTCCATATTTTTATACTTCCTTACAACAACAGTTTCCGCCAAAACTTTTTATATTTCTCGAAAGAACTACTGTTTGTTTTTTCTCTTTGGTTAAATGATGTAATCATTTTATTATTACTATTTTTATGATTATTTTTTGCATTTAAGTGCACCTGTACTTACTGAGCCAGGGATTTTCTGAGTTATTTGTGGGGGTGGGCGCTTTATACCGGTGGGCTTGCTTTCACCTCCACCACCACCCCCCCCCCCCCCCCTCCACTCCTCCCCCAACTCCCCGGGTTTTACAGAAGACAACATTTCTGCACTCGTAAAAACAGTTAAATCGTATAAATGAGTATTGCGCAAAAAAGCTTAAATGCGGTATTGTGCAAAAACCGCGGTTCGAATTGCGGTTTGTGTTCACCTGTTTTCACCTGCAGTATATTAGCTGAAGGCTATTACTATCGATCTGTCCGTTCGTCCGTTAGTCTGTCTGTCCGTAAACTTTTTTTGTCCGGGAGATATCTCAAAAACTATTTATCGGAGCTTCACAGAACCTTACAGGAAGGAAGTATATATAGTGTAGATGTGCAACAGGGATTCAATTTGTCCCATGTCCATCTGTCTGTCCGTCCGTCACACTTTAAACTTTTCTTCTCCGGTTAATATCACAAAAACTACTCATTGGATCATCACCAAACCTTACAGGAAGGAAGTTTATATAGTGTCGATGTGCAACGGGAGGTTCAATTTGTCCCGTGTCCGTCCGTCTGTCCGTCGGTTATACTTTAAACTTTTTCTTGTTCGGGTGATATCACAAAAACTATTCATCGGATGTTCCCCAAACCATACAGGAGGAAAGTAGGAAAATATATATATAATATAGATGTGCAACGAGAGGTTCAATTTGTCCCATTGCCATCCGTCTGTCCGTCTGTCGCACTTTAAGCTTTTTTCTTCTCCGGTGTTACGTGCAAACAAGAACAGAAAGTGACACACCACATTTCTACTGAAGTATGACTCATAAAAGTTGGGAAAAAAATTACAGGAGATGAATCTTATCCCCCATTACTATATCTCACTGCTCGTACGCAAAACCTGAGAAAAGGTCCTCAGGTTCAAGGTTGCCAAAATGCCGCGGTAGAATGGGTTAAATATTTAATCTTAATTCCTGCTAATCCGAAGAATCTTATCCCCTATTGCTATATCTCACTGCTCGTACGCAAAACCTGAGAAAAGGTCCTCAGGTTCAAGGTTGCCAAAATGCCGCGGTAGAATGGGTTAAATATTTAATCTTAATTCCTGCTAATCCGAAGAATCTTATCCCCCATTACTATATCTCACTGCTCGTACGCAAAACCTGAGAAAAGGTCCTCAGGTTCAAGGTTGCCAAAATGTCGCGGTAGAATGGGTTAAGTATTTAATCTTAATTCCTGTTAATCCGAAGAACTGGCATCTGCCGAAGAAAAATGGGATTCCAAAACCAGAGAAGTGTTACAATGAATCCACATCCTAGCGTAAAAAATTGAGTAAATGATTAATTTCTAAATTTTGAATCTGCAAATGAATATTCGCAAAGTAATGACATCGCTGGAACTGGCAAATAGTGATGCTGGAATTGGTAAATAGTGATGGAAAAAGTGAAAGAAAAAACAGGAGAGATGTAAACATAAACCCATGTGTTACAAGCAACTTGACCAAAGAATTTTAAATACAGTGTGCAACATTAACGGTGGCCCGGTGGCCCGAGGCCACTCAAAATCGGCTCGGGCCACCCAGTCTCAAAACTGAGTGGCCCGACGGGCCACTCAATTACTTACACCGACCCATTTTTATTTTTAATTGTTGCAATGTTATTTTTAAAAAATTGAATAAAAATTATTTTAAAACGAAAGAGAGAACACGGTAATCCCTCGATTGAACAATGTATAAATCAAGAACCTGGGTAATTCTCATGTTCTAAATTTAGATCAGAGAAATGATTCATTCGAAATTGAGGGCTTTCCGGGAAAATAATCTATAAAAATTTCTAACAAATCTATAAATGGTTGCAAAACTCAGTGTTTTTCTATAAATAAATATAAATATGTATATATAATATACATAAAAAATTTTAAAAAAAGGATATTTTTTCTAAACCTAGGCCATACTTTATTGATAATCTTCAAAATGAAACTGTATTTCCGATCTTTTCCCTCGGAACATACTTACAGTTTTAAGACAGAAAAAACTTCCTAAGCAAAAAAAAAAAAGCATTTCTGAGAAAAAAAGCATCACTTATCTACCTGGGTACGTTTTTTCCTAATAATTCTAGGTCTTATCGACCTTGTGCTATAGCTACCGCCTACATATGTGCCTAATGAGAGATCATGAAAAAAATGCTCGCCTTACTACCGAAACCATGAGCGAGATTATGGTAGTCAAGATACAAACGCCTGAAGTGGATCTCTAAGAAACCAAACCCGCAATTGATATGTGGCTGCTTGACTCAAATGCTGTAAGCGGCCAAACTTCGCTCACACATCCTCGGCTCATAGAGCTCAAACGGACTCTATTCCAGTGGCGAGCGAGGCCACCTCGTGTATGGCAGAACATATCTCTGAGGACGATGAGTCGGATTCTGATGGCTCTGATAATGAGCAGGACTTGGATGAGAACGAGCAGAAAATACTACAATACACGAATGAGTGACTGCTGAACAATCCCAAAAAACTGAAATTAGGGCTCATCCTCCCGGGTACCATTGCAGTTTATGACACCAATGAAAGATGTTGATTTGTCCATTTTGTTTCATACAAATTACAACCAAATTTGTTAAATGGTAATGTTTGCCGAAAAAAATTAGTTAAGAATCCTTTAGTTTTCTGTGTTACATGTTATACATACTTTAAACCAGGGTCGTAGAGTTTTTGACGGTGAGGTTTTTGACGGTGAATATTACTATGTTTAATCTGTCATGTCAAAAACACTTTTTGACAAAAAAATTGTCAAAAACTGTCAAAAACTGAATATTGTGGAACATTTTGGACCGTTTTGTTGCTCTTACCTCTTTTATTTATTATTTTTATACAATCTATTGCTTCGAACTTCACTTAGCGTCAGCTCCGGAGTTCCATCACACTGCCTCAGATAAAAAATATCCGTTTAACGTCAGCTAGTGTCTTAATCTACGGAGTTCCTGTGCCCACGAAGCCACCCCCACGCGAGTCGTTAATAATCTCCTGCTTAATCTCTTGATGCTTCGATGTCAAAAACTTTCGTATATAATGGGGGCTGTTTTTGCTAAAACATCACACTTCAACTTCATTTGTGAGACAAATTGGACAACATGTACAAAGGCGGTAGACCAAAGGACTTGATTTGGCAGCATTTCTTAAAAAAATAAGAAATACGCGCAATGCAAATTATGCGACCACAAGCTTGCGAATCGAGTAGAGCGCATGAAAGCACATTACATTAGATGTGCAACTAATCAAACACGCACCAGTCTAGGTGATAATAGTACGGTTACCGACCTTCCAGTACCAGTGAAAAGAAAAGTTACAAGTTACACCCGAAGTACCAAGGAGAGCTTCTGAATACAGACCAGTTAGGGTCCATGCATTCTTGTCGGATCGTGACTAAAATAACATCGCAACGCAGATCGCCTTTGACCTCGTCATTTCCTTCAGCATACTTACGTGAAAGCGCAACATCAATGAATGCTGTTGTCTGGTGCAAAGCATTGGGCATGTACTCTGTACCGGACAGTTTCATAAATCTAGCAGTACAGTTACTAGGATCCCTTTCATCGTCGGCATCTATTGAACGTGTATTTTCCAGTTTCGGAATAATCCACACAAAGGTTAGAAACCGACTCGTAAATGGAAAAGCAGCAAAACGTGTTTTGCTACAGAATGCTGCGAGGAAAAGAAAAAATAGACTATTGACATTTAACCTACTTGTCATGTCATTTTGTACACAGTGATGATTGTAAATATGTGAAGTAATAAATGTAATCACTAACCAGTGGTAGTTTTTGATAGCATTTGACAGTTTTAGACAGTTTTAACCAGTTTTTGACGGTTTTTGAGTGTTAATGACAGGTTTTATGTCAAAAACACAACCCTGCTTTAAACACACGCCTCCTTAGTGTGGCCCTATATATATTATATATAGTCGGGCCACCCAAAATGGGCTCGGGCCACTCAATTTGAAAATCAAGTGGCCCGGTGGCCAACCGACTATAAAAGTTAATGTTGCACACTGTAAATAACAAAATAAAAGCACTTTTTCAGATAAATGTTCTTTTTGTTCTTTGTTTTTAACAAAAAGTATTCATCGCATCTTAACAAAACCTTCCAGGAAGAAAGTATATATAATGTAGATGTGCAAGGACCCGTCCGTCGCTCTATCCGTTGCATCTTATATGTTGTTTTTGTCCGGGCGGTATTTCAAAAGAGTAACTGGACCACAGTGATGTAACCGCTATTGGCTGAGGACTCTGAATCTCCGATGCCTATGTTCCAACTTGTATACACCAATCAATTATTCAGTATCTAACTAACATTTTGCCGTCTCGCCAAAAAGTGCATAAAGAAATACTGGTCTGTTCAGATTTTTTTCTATTATTTCCCTGAGAAGGAAGAAGTATCTCTACAATCACGTAACAATGCGGCTATTTACCAAATACAAAACACAATGCGTAGCAGAAACAACATGACTGTCCATGGACAATGCCCCAGCTCACGAATACTGATGTCAAGATTTATGACATATAAGTATAACCTGTTACCAAAACTTCAAGACAGTAAGTAAGGCTATGTACTTAGCGTCAGTCAAGATCTTAATACAAAATGGTTTCGCGCAAAAATATCCGGCCTCCCTAGCGTTAGTAACGATTTTAGAAAAAAAAACTGGTTTTTCACCAATATTTCCGCCATTTTTCCCAATTACGAAAAAAAACAGCAATCATCTGGTAATTACCAATAACCACTATCTTTAACCACATTTTTAAGACAGTATTGCCATTTCTCCGGTGTGAGTTTTACTGAATGGTTTTGGAGTTTCATCAATATTTCGCGAAAGATTTCACGTCAATCACCAAAAAAGTAATGGCCGGTTACGCAGTTATATCTGGTACCTATACTTAAAGTTTCAAGACAGCAAGGCTATTTTCCTGGAGTAGGTTGATATTTTACGAAAAAAGGTTTCATCGTCAATATTTCGACAATTTTTGGTAATGGGCAAAAAAATAATAATAACTTATGTGCACTTTTCCATTAAAACTATAGGAGCACAAAAGTTCAAAAGAAAATTGCGTTTCGACCAATATTTCCGCCATTGTTTCGGCGATTACCAAAAACTTAACAGCCAAGTGGGTAGTACTGTGCGCCAGTTAACATTTTTCGGAAAAAATGCTTTTTCGCCAATATTGCTCCAATTTTTGGCGAATCACAAAAAAATGCGAGACAGAGAAACAACAATGAAGTAGATTCAAATATCCGCTTCCCTAATTCAAAATTTTAAGACGGTAAGACCCTATCTAGCGATAGTTAAAAGTTTGGTAAGTACGGAAGTCCATATGGCTAATTCATTTTTTTTCGGTAAGTTTCTAGCAATTTGTGTATTTAGTAAAGGCTAAACTGAGACCGAAACTTCTAGGAAAATGAACCAATCAAATCGTGCGATACAAAAATTAAGAATACAAACACGTGTTGTATTCGGGAGGTTGAAATATGAGAATGAACAAATATTAGAATATCAATTACAGTGTTGCTTTGCCGTGGCTTGCCATGTCGTTTACGCTGATCTGCCTGAATACTACCCACTGTATCATTACTTACACATCAATGTCATATAAGTAAAAAAGAAGTAATACACAAGTAATTAGAAACTTTCAACTTACAGAAAAATATTTTAAAAAAAATAAACCGGCTGGTGTAAAAAATACGCATGGTAGAAATGGCGTTTAATAACTTATTAGCATAGTTTATTTGCATGTATTACTTGATGTAAAAAGAACAAAACAACACATTACCGACAAGAATATGCATTGTGTCCGCCATGCTGTTCCACGTGTGTTTGCTTACACTTTGTTACGTGTAATTTGATTAATCGATAAAAATGAACATTGGGTTTCAGTGACTTGTGCATAACTTTCATATAAGTGTCCTGTAACTTTTAAATAAGTAAAATATAAGAAAAACATGAAAAAGCGAAGCTATTTTCCTGGAATTCGTTCAGATTTTACTGACTTTTTTTTTTTTTTTTTTTTTTTTGCAATTTTCGCCAATTTTTTAAGAATGACCAAAACAAGTAACAGCCAGGTGAACGCTTACGTACACACCTTCCACCAAAATTTTAGAACATCTCAATGAGAACCCTAGGAGATAATTTTTCAAGAAAATTGCTTTTGGTCAATATTGCCCCCATTTTCTGTGAATTGAAGAAAAAACACTTTTTGGAGAAAAATGGTTTTTGGTTAATATTTCACCCAATTTTGGGCGAATTGCCAAAAAAGTAATAGCCACTAGAATGTAATGTCTGCTACTGCTACCTAAACTTACATGGCAATGAGGCTATATTCCTAGAGTCTGACTTGATTTTACTGAAAATTTCTGAGTTTTGCGCCGAAATATTGGCCATTTTTTTAGCCAGTAAGACTATTTTCCTACAGTTCGTGAAAAATTTACCAAAACTGTTTTTGGTTTTTTGCCAATGTTTTGGCCAATCACCAAAAAAAAAGTAAAAGCCAGGTAGGTAGTATCTATTGCTAAATTTTTTACTTTAAATTTCAACAGTGTCATGGCCTTTGCACACTGGCACCGTCACGTCACAGCCCGGCACGGCCCGTACCGTAACGTCAAATTTCCTTCACATCAAATACGACAAAATATTAACCGGAACAGCAGTTTTATATTATCACATATTAGCCCAATGCGTAAAACAAGGAAATATAAAACAAAACTGGAACGTTTATGAAATTTAATCTAAAACACGATAGTTAATTTGCATCATTTGTAATTATATAATAACAAGAATATCTGCTCCAAGCATTTAAGTTTCGGAGCTTGAATGCTTGGAGTGAAAGAGAGTGGCATCCGATTTTTTACAGACACATGTCCGTCTCTGCTCCTATATCTTTCCACAGAGTATTCCCTACATTGTTATCTTTTTATAGTCCTTATGGCTTTTCTCCCAAAGAGGTTCATTTCTCCGACTAAAAAAATAATGTTTTCCTTTTGTCTGCAGGCCATGTTTACAAGCTGTTAAGACTGTAAACAGCACAACATCTTATTGAAGACAACATTATAGCAATATTACCTTCCTTGTTACTGCATTTG
Organism: Protula sp. h YS-2021; assembly: GCA_949752745.1. Classification (NCBI taxonomy): domain Eukaryota; kingdom Metazoa; phylum Annelida; class Polychaeta; order Sabellida; family Serpulidae; genus Protula; species Protula sp. h YS-2021. Next base: position 14,740,802 of record OX457024.1, on the reverse strand, counting down.
ACCTTCTAGATCCTAAAAATGCCGTCACATCAAACGTCAATATAGGAAATTTTCTATTTCATTTTGACGTGACGTGCCCGTTTCGGTTTTTGATTGATTGATTGGTTTAACGACACTAGCAACCCGTTAGGGTCATATTGTGTCAGTTCTGTTGCTATAGGAAGACTCGATTGAAACTAAAATCAATTAAAATAGACACAACAAGTAATGTATACATCTAAAATCAACTAAATTCAATTTAAATCTTGCTGTACAAGTGTATTTCTTTCAGAAAAGAAATAACTTCGCTTGGTGCTACCTTTGTAAAAAGGTCTTTCATGGAATTCACACTGTAGTAGCGTGAACGAATGTTCTGAAAATCTACGCAGTTGAGTAGAATATGTTTTGCAGTCAAACGTTCTTGACAACCAATACATTGTGGAGGAGCATCGCCTCTCAAAAGATATCCGTGGGTGATGTATGTGTGCCCGATTCGAACTCTATGCATAACCGTTGTGTCGCGAATACTGCCAGGAGCTAGGTGTTTTTGTCCAACTGTTGGTTGGATTTGAAAGAGTTTGTTATTTCTTTGTTCGTTCCATTTTTGTTGCCAAAGGTTTTTTACATAACTTGTAATATGGGGTTTAAAATCGGAGTATGGTATGAGAAGGTCGGATATGTTGTAGTTTAGCGCCTCTTTTGCTGCCTGGTCCGCAGCTTCATTACCCGGTATGCCCACGTGGCTTGGCACCCAGCAAAATACTAGGGATTTGTCTTGTTTGACTGCCCTTTCGTAACGTTCTATTAGGTCTAGAATCATTGTGTTTGACACTTGCAGATTTTCTAGTGACTGTAAGACCGATAAGGAATCGTTTCGGTATGCAATAGCACTATATTTCTGCTTAGTTCTAATTTTTTAATATGGCGTGACGTGACGGTGCCAGTGTGCAAAAGCCTTTAGACTATTTTCCAGCAGTGAGTTGAGATTTTCCTGTGATTTTTTTGGTTTTCCGCCGAAATATTCGCCAATTTTTGGCAAATCACCAAAAAAAGTAATGGCCAGGTATACAGGGTTCGCGCTGGGTTCTCAGGAAAGCGAGTCAAAAAAGGAAAGTATGACTCAGTTGGGTCCAGAAAGACTCGGTAGGTTCCGAAAAAGTGAGTCATTTCGTAAAACATGCCCAAAAAGTGGACAAAAACCCCGCCAACGCGAACCCTGAGATAGGTAGTAACGCCTGCTACCTTCACTTAAAATTTCAAGACAGTAAGATCACTTAGCTGGAAACAGTTATGATTTTACGAAAAACAAATTTGTTTTTTCGCCAATATTTTCGCCAGTCTCTGGCGACTCGCCAAAAACAGTAACAGCACAGTAGGCAGTATCTTCTGCCACCTTTGGTTTAAATTTCAATACAGTAAGACTTCTTTCCAGCAGATAGTTAAGATGTTACTGTAATTTTGTTCACCAAAATTTTCGCTAATTTTTGGCTAATCACCAAAAAAGGTAATAGCAGGGTAGGTAGTAACTTTCACTTAAAATTTTGAGACAGTAAGATTACTTTCCTAGAAATAGTTACAATTTCACGAAAAAATTGGTTTTTCGTCAAAACTTTGGCCAATTTTTGCGAATTGGCAAAGAAAGTCATAGCCAGGTAGGTGGTAACTCCAGCTAATTCACTTTACATTTCAACACAGTAAGACTATTTTCCAGCAGTAAGTTAAGATTTTACTGAACATTCTTTGGTTTTTCGCCAATTTAGGCCAATCACCAAAAAAAGTAATAGCCAGGTAGGTAGTATCTCCTGCTACTTTTTCTTTAAATTTCAACACAATAAGGCTATTTTCCAGTAAGTTAAGATTTTAATGAACATTCTTTGGCTTTTCGCCAACATTTTCGTCAATTTAGGCCAATCACCAAAAAAAAGTAATAGCCAGGTAGGTAGTATCTCCTGCTCAGGGTTGGATTTCTTCCGGTCCAAAAGGTATTTCTTCCGGACAGCGGAAGAAACCTGGAAGAAATGTTTTTTTTCGGACAAAACTGGAAAAAACGAAAATCATACTTTAATGTCTATTTTATTACCGTCATTGAAGAGAGGAATCCATTTCACAATGCAAAACACAGCTACTACATGAGTCGCTGCGTCTTGTACTATATACAGTTTATTTACAATCCTTTTTTTTTCATTTACACTTCCTGTACAATATATCCAGTTATGATTGGGGTCTCGGTGGCCTAGTGGTCTAATGCGCTGGCCAGGAAAGCAAGGCATGACCTATAGGACGTGAGTTTGAATCCCCTCACGACCAGGTAACATGCTGACCCCAAGGGATTTAAATCGACCTGACTATATATATTCATATGCATTATCTGCTAATAGTTAGGGATCAAATACTGTAAAGACTGACAGCGCAAAGAATCCCCGGTGAGATTCAAGTGTGCGCCATCTGCTTGGTTAGGGTAACTTGCATGTGGACTGTATACCCAGATCGATAATCTGTACATAGTGTAAACAATAATAGTAACCAAGTTCGTTCTTCGTGGATCTTAGTCAGCAACATTGTATAAATTCAACCTTCGAGTTGCAAATATAAGAAGAATTTAAAAAATGATTAGTAGTCCAATTCCTTTTCGTTCCTCAACATTCTGTAACAAAACAAAAGCTTTGAAGCCTTGTCGTTTCCCAATCTATTCTTTACTTTGCTATGAATAGCACCTAAACTTGAAAACATTTGCTCAAAGGAGGCGGACGATTGGGATGAAGAGAGCCAAATCTGCAAAATCTGAGATGAAATTGTTGCATTTTACACCTTTCCACCATGTAACAGGATCGACAGCCCGTGATGCATCTGTAAAATAGCCCTCGGGGAATGGAGACGACTGAACTTCAAGAGCAATAGGTAAGGGCAAATGCTTTGGGTTACGGTTCGGAAGAGAACTATGAATATGCTGGTCATCCAGATTTTGCCCTTGATACTTTGGACGGAGCTTGTATGCCGCCAGATGTGCTGATCCAATCCTAGTTATATATACTGAATCTTACAACAAAGAATCAACTAGCTGCTCGAATAATGAACAAAATAAGCAACGAGCAATATGAACACGATACATAGTGGAGAACACAAAAGGCTTCTATCGCTTTGGATACAGCAGTGGAGATAAGAAACGCTGAGGCACAAATAAAACAAGTTTAGGGGCTAATTGGGGCGGGAAGGAAATAAAAAAAATACAAAGGCAAACATGCGGCCTGCATTACACAGCTGCAACCTCAAATAAAAGACCCTTTGTATTGTACACTTTATCCCTCAGACCAGGATTCAGTTGCGATAAGGCACACGTCGTAAATGTTAAGAAGCAAGAGAACAGATAAGATTCAGTTCAAAATATTCCATATGTTTTGTCCAATTTTGTATTGGAAGAAAATACTTCTTCCGGACAGTTAAAACCAGGTTTTTTTCCAGTGGTTTTTTTCATCTTTGAAGAAAAATGCCAAACCTGCTCCTGCTACCTTCAGTTTAAATTTCAGCACAATAAGACTATTTTTCAGCAGTTGGTTAGGATTTTACTTAACATTTTTGGTATTTCACCAAAACTTTGGTCAATCACCAAAAAAAATAATATCCAAAAAGTAGTAACGCCTACTACCTTCACTTGAAATTTCAAGACAGTAAGCTTTCTCACACACTGAGAAGTATCCTTGCGCATTATTTTCTACCACTGCGAAACTCGAGAACTTGAGTAAAGAGTGGTTTTGCAATTGTAGATTCATTGTTGTTGCGGGCGATAATGGAGGATTCTACGGCCTGATCTCAAGAACATTTATTTCTCAATATAAAATTGTTATTTGACCATAAAAATTGTGCGCCATAATTTATAATTGGACTATTCATGCGATGCACTCTTTCATTGGCAAAAGTCGAGCACTGGGTTTGGCAACATTGACATCAATGGTGAGTTCTGTTACGTGAACTATGACTTTTGCTGCCATACGAAGACCACAGATCATCTAGGACTAAAATATAAATACAACAGTATTGCAGAATAAAGTATACTTGATTCTAAAGTGTAGCCAAATTTGCACCTAGCTTATTTAGTGGAGTCGGAATGTAACAGTTAGTTGTCCACAATTATGATCCACTGCAATCCATTAGCCAAATTACACTTTGGTCGTTCTGAACAAAGTTCACAAAAATCCTGTGTTTCGAATAAAACTAACCGGGTAAAAAAATGAAAGAATGATAGAGAAATTCCGCCAAAATATCAAATTTCTCTTGCACCAAAGAGCAATCGCATTTTTAACAACCTTTTAATAATTTATTAAAAATTTTGACAAACAATTTCAAGTTTCAATTTCTTTTATGTTCCGAGTAAACTCGGTTTTAGCTACAACAAAGTGAGGGAGGTAGATTGAGCGGCAATTTATGATTTTCATTACCCAAGTTTTTTGTGTGCCACAGCGTCATATCACCGTTCAACATGTGAAAGAACAGGCAACAACGCTTATAAACCTTACCTTTTAAGTACTTACAAGCACCTACAATTTATCCAAAAATAAAAAGAAAACATAGGCATCGGAGATGCAGAGCCCTCAGCCAATAGCGATTACATCACCGTGGTCCAGTTACTCTTTTGAAATACCGCCCGAACGAAAACAATATACAAGGTGTAACGGATGGAGCGACAGACGGGTCCTTGCACACCTACACTAAATATACTTTCTTCCTGTATAATCCGATGAATAATTTTTGAGATATCGCCCGGAGAAGAAAAAGTTTAAAGTGCGATGGGCGGACAGAGGGACAATGGACAAACTGAACCCCCCATCCCCCCCCCCCCCTCCCCCCCGTTTCACATCTACAATATATATGCTTCTTCCTGTAAATTTAGGTGAAGGTCCCATGAACATTTTTATGAGATATCGCCCGGACAAGAAAAAAGTTTAAAGTGCGACGGACGGACAGACCAATGGATATGGAAACTGAACCTACCGTTCACATCTATACTATATATACTTTCTTCCTCTAAGGTTTGGTCACTATCCGATGAATACTTTCTGAGATATCGCCCGGACAAAAAAGTTTACGGACAGACAGACGGACAGACCGATAGCAATAGCCTAAAGCGAATAGTGGCTGAGGGCTAAAAATGGTAACTACGGTAAATGGAAAGTTGAATTTGGCAACGTACAGTCTACTTGCAACAGCGCCAAAACACATCGGAAATTCCTAATGTGGAGCAGTACTTTATGCTTGATATTTTTGTATAGAAAAATGCTTCATTTCCTTTGATAAGAACATCGGCTCGTTTTCCCTTGTTTAAATTGATTTCAGGCACATAAACGGACACTGTTAATGTTTTCTTCATGCTCATATGATTCAAATCAAATCAAATCGTTTTATTTCGTTCTACGTTACATAGTTCATGAATCACAAGTAATACAACATATTAGACTCTATCAATAGAAGGAAAAAGGCACATTCAAAAAAGTATGAAACTTATCGAGAGAATTGCCTTTTAACATACTTGAACCTTCCATTTCGACAGAAACTAAACAATTAAACATGCGACATAGGTAGCTTCCAAATTGCGAAAATTAATAGAACAGAGCATTTACATTTTAAGGAGTGGTTTATTGTTTTGTATTAACAGATTTTTACGTGTTAAGATTAGCTGTAACTGGTAATGGTTCTAAGGTTATTTAGGTGAAGTTCTTACATATCATTAAAATCACACTTTGATTTTAATGTAGTCCTAGCATAACGTAATTTAAATTTACCGGTGTTTCTCAGCACATATTTGCCATCATAGTCCTGCAAATTAAATTTACATTGCAGACTGGGAGGCAGTAAATTCAATTTAACTTTTTGAACCACTTTAAGTGGCTTGAGTTTTATTAAATCAGTGAATTTTAGTATTGAAAATCTGCGAAATAACATAGTTGTGTGTTCAAGCCTATGTACTTTTGCAATTATTCTTATTACTCTTTTTTGCGCCGTCGTGATACACTGCAAGTTGCTTTGATATGCATTGCCCCAGATTTCCGTGCAATACGATATCTAAGGCAAGAACAAAGAATTGTACAAAGTTTGAAGGGACTAACTTTCTAATACTGTACTTGCTTTGAAAATGACTGAAGTACATTTTGATAGTTTACTGCTAACTTTGTCAATATGGTATTTCCAACATAGTTTTTCATCGACTAGTACGCCCAAAAATTTCGTTACTTGTACTCTATCTATTTCTGTGCTGAACCATCTTAAAGATATGTTTGGTACAGTTCTATTTGTAAAAATCATACAGTTTGTTTTCGTAAGATTTAAAGATAACTTATTTGTACTAAACCAAGTATTAAGCTTTTCTAGTTCATAATTTATATTTGAGCATAAACTTAGAATATCTTCCCCAGAAGCAAAAATTTTCGTATCATCCGCGAAGAGTACAAACTTCAGTAATTTTGAGACGTTAATAATATCATTAATATACATTATAAATAGTAAGGAGCCAAGAATTGACCCTTGAGGTACGCCACAGGATACATTACAGATTTCCGAACAACACCCATTAAACATGTATTCAGTGAACACTAACAGGCCCCAACGCCCCCAAAATCGTAAGGGGTCGTCTATGGTTTTGAACCTGTTGGCCAGTTTACGTCAAGAAAAATAAATGTCCTACTTCTTCTCAAAACTTTGAAAAACAATGATACTGGCTGGCGGAAAATCTTTTTTTACCCCCAAAATTTAGTAGCCGGCCGCATGAGCACTTTTTTATTATGAAAAGTCGAGACCTTTCAAATGAGCCCAACATCAAGTCTCTAGGCCTCTGCGTTCTCGAGATATCGCCTGTACAAACACAAGTCGATTTTTTGCGTTTTTGGCCAATGTGGCTAAGATCACGTGATCGAATTTGGCCAAAATGGCCAAAAGGCACATCTGAAAGTCGAGACCTTTCAAATGAGCCCAACATCAAGTCTCTAGGCCTCTGCGTTCTCGAGATATCGCTTGTACAAAAAAGCGATGACGGACAGACAGACGGACGGACAGCCCAAGTCTATAGGCCCTGTAGGGTTGGGGCCTAAATATACGTACTGCTTTCGGTTCCCAAGATAACTTTCTAACCACATATTTGCTGTACCTCTCACTCCATAGTGTTTAAGTTTTTGCAATAATAATTGGTGCTGACTGCAGGGTTGAGATTTCGCGGTCGCCCATGGCGACCAACTTTTGGCTTGGGCATCCAATTTTTTCGAGTTGGTCGCCCGAGTGGCGACTAACTTTTTTCTGAGTATTTTCAGATAAGTACTGTTGATTATTTTAAACACTATTTTGTTGTTTTTTTTTTTTCATGTGAGGCGGGCTAGACAAATTTTGCAAAAATTGCGCCAGGCGACTAACTTTTTTAAGTTGGTCGCCCGGAGGGCCACCTGAAAATTTTACGACGTCTCAACCCTGTGATTGGGAGAACACAAATGCCTGCATCGTTACAGGAGTATCCGCAACCAGACCGGAACAATCAATCAGCTGACTGCACATTTGTTTATGCATCATTTATTACAACGAAACAGAAGAAATCTCTTGTTTCTGCAACAAATAATATAAAAGATGTCCTAATAAATATAAATATGTGTCTATTACACCTGACAGGTTTGATAACACATTGTTTTCTCTATCTATATTGTGTTATCGCGCAAGAGTTGAATTTTACCTTTCGACCGATTCTACCTTGCTGACCTACTAAATTTCCTCTATATTTTTCCTTCATTTCTTTCATTTTTACCCGGTTCCCTCGCAATCGAAATTCAAAATTTTTGCACATTTCATTCGAAACGCCCACAGTGTGATGCAAGGCAAAAAACTTTCAAAGTGAAAACATAATTGGCTAAATTGCAAATTGGTCTATTAGCTGCAGATTATCAAGACTTAAGCAAGAACAGTCCTTAATTACCCACAGTGGTCATCCTCGGCTACAGACTCTCTCCATAGAAGACAGAGAGTCGCCTGGGACTAAAATAAGATTGGCATGCTGAATTGTATTGTTTCTATTTTGTGAACAAACCTGGAATAACGGACGCGAAGGCTGGTTTCAAAGTAAAAGAACACATTTCAGTTTTGCAAATTACGACGTGCTGTTCGATTTCATTTTTCTCTCCTTGCATGGTTTATTCTCTCTCATCGCCATCAAATGTGCTTGAACATGCACATTGAACTCCTATTATCGCCCGATTTTCTCTCACAACAGTAACATTGCAAACAACCGCTTTAAAACAACTGTAGGCATCAAAAAATGTATACAACTTAATACAAGTAAACATACCTTGTTGATGACAAACTGACAAAAATAATTAATCACACCTTTATTAGTTGACGAACGTTCCAGACGATCCGGTGTAACTATTCATTAATGTGAAAATGTTTTCAGAATATTATTTATCCCGCTTTGTGTAAAAGCTGACCTCTGAGAGAACTCTTTTATGTATAAACACAGGGCAACAAACATGTATAAACGGCCTCGTACAAAACAAATTGCGACGAGTAAATTGTGCTGTAACAGAGGAGATGAAGATTGTTAACACCAGTGCAACAATTCTAAAGCTTTAACTTTGTGAGTGTCCATTTAATCGATATGGCTTCTTTAATCAATAGGCTAGAAGTTTTTGACTAGACGGAAAGGGAGTGAGATATGTACAAGGAAGACTAGAACAGTACTTGATTGCACGGAACGTGCAAGCAGCTATTATTTTGGGCCTGGTAAAGGGAAGAACTATCCCTTGCTTCATAAACTCCCGTCAAGTCACCGGCAAAGATGTTTGAGCAGCTAGGTAACCTCTTGAAAGATCATCGAGGTCGCAAGCCAAATGCTACTGAGCGGTATCGCTTCTATAAGCAGCCAGCAGTCAGAGAAAAACCTGATGAGAAGAAGGACAAAGACATAGCTATCGCTATATAAATGCAATGAAAGACGTGTCTGAAATCCATTGAACGGTGGCTAGCACCAGCAAAATGAATTAAGTTGGTGGATTTAGATGCTTCATGTTGTGTAAATGTGTAGCCAGTGACCTCCGGTTGTAAATAATGACATGGCGGCAACTTGGCGTCTGTTCATTTTCAATTAGTGTTTCCACGTAGCCACCTAACGCATATAACAAATGGCGACGAGAAAATCGTGTTGCTTCGGACCGAAGAGGTTATGAGGATCTGGTGGAGAAGAAAGACGCAGAGGAAAGTACCGAAGATAACGGAAAAGTGAGTGTGTGCTGAAGAGACTTCTGAATGATGGCATCACTGATCGGACGATTGGAGCCCTTCGACGAGACTGCTGGTGCCTGGGAGCTGTACAAGGAGAGGTTAGAGCAGTATTTCTTTGCCAACGACGTAGCCGACGACAAAAAAGTTGCTGTAACTCTTAGTCTGATTGGCGGAAAGACCTATTCTTTGCTACATAGCCTGTGTTCACCTAACAAGCCATCAACAAAGACGTTCGAGCAAATTGGTGAGTTGCTGCAAGAAAGTCTCAGTCCAAAGCCCAACGTGATAGCAGAGAGATACCGGTTCTACAAGCGTCAGCAACAGACGGGTGAGTCGGTGACAGATTACGTGGGTGTCCTCCAAAAGCTGAGTGAGCATTGTGAGTTCGGCGAGCGTCTGGCAGAGCATCTACAGATCAGCTGGTTTGTGGGATAAAGAACGAAAATGTCCTGAAAAGATTGTTGTCGGAGAAGAATTTAACCTACCAGAAGGCCAAGGAGATAGCAATTGCCATGGAAATAGCCATAAAGGATCTATCGAAAATCCAGGGAGCATCGGCAAATGTTAACAAGTTGCAGAGGACCACTGGAAATCGTTGCTTCAGGTGTGGCAGGAATGGTCATGGCCCCGAGGAATTGCCGTTTTAAGGACGAGAAATGCCACAACTGCGGTAAGAAAGGCCACACTAAGAGAAGATGCAAGATGAAAAAATCCGGTAAGTCATCTTCCGAGAGCAAAAAGACCGGGACAGACCAGTTTAAGAAGCGAAAGCCAAAGAAGAAAGTTTTTTATGTTGATGACGATGAAGTGACAACTGATAGTGAAGATTCGAATGGCGACAGCACTTCCTGTTCAGTTCTCGGCTATACGGAAGTTGTTTGCGATGTAAACAACAATAGCGAGAAGAAATGTGCGGCCATTACGATCAGTCCTAAAATAAACGGTAAAATTATCAAAATGGAGCTTGATACAGGATCTGCGCTTTTGATAATATCGAAAAGGGATTATCAGCGCCACCTTGGTAAATTACGGCTGCGGAGAACAAATGTTGTGTTAAAAACGTATACTGGAGAATGTGCAAGGCCAGAGGGGTACGTAAATGTTCTGGTGGAACACGAAGGTAAGGAACATCGTTTGCGGCTGTACATTCTTCACGGGGGAGGTCCACCTTTGTTCGGTAGAGATTGGCTCCGACACATCAAATAAAATTGGCACGAAATCAAGTCCATACGAATGGCTCGAGGTAAGAAGAAATTAGACCATCTTCTGGAAAAGTATAGTGAGTGTTTCGGCAAAGAACTTGGTGAGCTAAAAGGGATAACTGCGAAGTTACATCTCAAAGAAGGAGTTACCCCTAAATTTTGCAAACCCAGACAAGTCCCGTTTTCAATGAGGGGCAAAGTCGACAAGGAGCTGGACAACATGGTGAGTAAAGGAATCCTTTCAACGGTAGAGTGGAGTGATTCGGCTGCACCCATTGTCCCAATTCTGAAGAAGGACCGTTCTGTTAGGATATGTGGCGATTTTAAGGTCACTGTCAACCCACAGCTCAATGTTGACTCGTACCCATTGCCTACTATTGAGAGCATGTTAGCAACATTGGCAGATGGAGAGAAATTTTCAAAGATAGACCTCAAAACGGCGTATCTTCAAATGGTAGATACTCGACAACTTTCCGATTTCATTCAAACAAATTGCCCAGGCAACGTCAAAAGACAAGGTATTGTCTAGAGTTTTCGAATTCACAAGAAATGGCTGGCCCGGTAAAGTTGAAGAATATCTTTCCCCTTATCATTCACATGAATAAGAATTATGTATTTCACAAGAGTGTCTGCTCATTGGAAACAGAGTGGTTATTCCGGAAAAGTTCCATAGAGCATTCCTGCAAGAACTCCATAGTTCCCATCCTGGTATGGTGAAAATAAAAAAATTGGCTAGATCGTACATTTGGTGGCCCAATATGACAGAGATATCGAAACACAAGCTAAAATGTGCCCGAGCTGCTTAGAGATAAGCAAAGCTCCAACAAGAGCTAGAGTGCACCCCTGGGAATGGCCAAGACAGCCGTGGAAAAGGATCCACATTTATTTTTAGTAGGACCTTTTCAAGGCCATATGTTTATCATAATATTCGATGCACACTCCAGATGGCCAGAGGTACGGATCATGGAAAAAATCACTGCCCCGGAAACTGTCAAAGTACTTCAAGGACTGTTTAGCGCCTATGGAATTTGTGATGTTATCTGTACAGACAATGGTACAACCTTCCATTCTGAAGCCTTCCAGAAATTCTTAAAACTACATGGAATTATTCACAAAACTACGAGCCCTTTAAAACCCTCGCGAAACGGTTTAGCAGAACGTATGGTTCAGAGTCTGAAATCTAGACTCAAATCGATGAAGCACGAATCTCGTTCAATGCACGAGAAAGTAGCCAAATTTCTACTCATGTATCGATCAACTAAAAACGCAACTACTAACGAGACCACATCCTTGCTATTCCTAGGACGTGAAATCAAAACAAGGCTGGATTTGGCAAAACCCAGTTTGCGCGACATCGTTTACAGAAATGTAAACACCAAAGACGAATTTCAGCGCCGTTCTTTTAGTGTGGGTGATGAAGTGCTTGTGAGGGACTATCGACAAAAGCACGGAAAATGGACATTTGCAGTTATCTCGCGAAAAATCGGAACGTTAATGCATGAAGTTTTGGTTGACAATTCACTTTGGAGAAGACACGTTGACCAAATCTGTTGTTCACAACACCCGGTTGAAGAAAAACATATCAAGAGCGATAATACCCCTCAGCCATTAACTGTTTTACCCAAGCCCACTGAATCTATCCCGACAGTATACCGCACAGCTATTCCGTGTAGCATAGCGCCATCTACATCTGGTGAAACTATGATTTCGAAAGAGAAACCCGCTGTTTCTAGCCGAAAAACGGTGACAGTTAGAATTCCAGAGCCTTCTGTCAATGTTTCACACCCCGTTTCACCGGCTAAAGCGAAAACTGAAATTTCAAGTGTCGGTGGTCGTGTATCGCGATCAGGTCGTTCTGTAAGATCGCCAAAGAAGTACGGTTTCGAGGACTAACTTTTAGTTAAATGTCGTACAATTAAGATATTATGCTATATTCAATTGTTATTTATTTATTCTAAGCCAATATTAACGTTTTATGATTTTTTAATGGTGTACAGGTGCCGATTTGATAGCTGGTTGCAGTTCAGTTAAAGTGTTGAAAACGTTGCTGTAATGTTGACAATTTTTACAGTTAATCGACATTTCAGCTGCTGTAATTGTGTACGGTAAATATAAAAAGAAGAGAATTTTGGATTTATCTTCTGCGTTTAATTGCTTATAATATATCTGAAGTAAGTGGCAAGTTTAAGGTTATGGTTCAGATATCTCTGAAGTAGTTATTTTACGTATTCATTGTCCTTTATAATTACTTCGAGGTTCATTTCCATGCCTGTTAAGTGATCCTTGAAGTCACACTCATGGATCGAGTTTATAATCATAGAATGTCGAATCGCAGTGATGGCGATAATATAGAGTGAAAAAAAGGTTTGGAAAAAGTAAAATTCCGCAAATTTCAGATAATTTAATTTAAATATTCTGTTTAGTATACTTATAAATTTTATATTTTTTTGTTTGATAATCAAATAAAGTGTTCAACTGAATGCTGGTAGAAAAATAGCAGTTAAAGCACAGTTAAGCAGTAATCTACACAGTAAGTCTTGTTTCAGTACGCGGGTAATTTTCTGTATATGTCTAGCCAGTGACTTCCGGTTGTAAATAAAGACATGGCGGCAACTTGGCGTCTGTTCAGTTTCAATTAGTGTTTTCACGTAGCCACCTCACGCATATAACACTTCAGGTGTAGTAGAAACAATGGATTATTGTCGTTTTAAGGAGCCACATGCCATAACTGCTGTAAGAATAGTCACATTAAGTGTAGATGCAAGGCTAAAACGAAGTCAAAACCACCAAAAGACGCCAAATCGGATCATTTTAAGTCTCAATCCAATACAAAGACTTTAATGAACACAAAAGAAACGGATTATAACAGTACTTTCGATTAAGATCTGGGTTTCACAGAAGTTGTATGTGCTGTAAGCAACACTAAAGATGGGAAAGGTGATGCCATTGCTATCAGTCCTATGATAATTGGTAAAACAATCAGGATAAAGCTTGATACTGGATCTGTGCTGTCGATAATATCGAAACCGGATTATCAATGCCATCTTGGAAAACTGCGACTGAGAAAAATAAACGTGATGCTCAAGATCTACACGGGGCATCGTGTTCAACAAGAAGGATTTACCAATGTTCCCGTGGAATATGATAATCAGAGCGCAGTTTGCGTTTGTTTGTTCTTCATGATGGAGGTTCATCGTTATTTGGAAGGGACTAGTTAAACCATATCAAGCTGGACTGAAGAGAAGTAAAGTCAATTATGGCAACTGAATAGCAGAAAAAGCTGGACAAGCTTTTACACAAGAATTCGAAGTGTTTCAGCAGCGACCCAGGTGAGTTTAAGGTATAGCGGCAAAGGTGCATTTGAAAGGGAGTTGCCTCCAAATTCTGCGAGCCACGACAAGAACCTTTTGTTAAAAAATAAAAAATCAGCAGGGAACTGGAAAATATCTTTAAGAAAGGATTCTTATCGTCATTCGAAAGGAGTGATTGGACTGCTCCCTTGGTTCCAATTTCAAAGAAAGATGTGTAAAATTTGAGGCGATTGAAAGTATGCCAGCAAACTTTGGCTAGGGGACAGAAGTTTTCAAAGACTGACCCCAAAACTGCATACCTATAAATGGCTGTGGCTGAGGAATTAAGGAAATATCTTACATTGTCATGGAAAAGGGTCTTTTTATTTTGAAAATGATACAGATCTTTTTTGAATACGCTCGGTATCGCTAAATACTCATTGACTAAATGAAAATTTAATAGAGAATGGTTGGGAAAGTTTGGTTCGACAAAATAATGCTAAAATCATAAAATATTTTTACCATATTTTTACTTTCGTTGTAGGTGTTGCATGGAGGAGCTCAGCATTAACAATACAGATTACACAAACAAGTAACAAACAAAGACAAGATAGGCAACTTCATTTTCACGATATATTGTTCACATAAAGTATTTCAAAAACATTTCAACCACAAGCCGTCTTCGTTGTGGGCGATAACACGTGCACTTACACTATTTCCTAACAGTCAAAACCTCCACACGTAAATAAATGTACATCCAGTTTTAATGCCTTACTTACAAAATCTGAAGCTTTTCTTTCATATGTACTCATGCACATTAAAAAGTATACACAATTTTTAAATAGTTTTTTGTATCTTTAAAACTATTTAACTTGAAGCAATGCCATTTTCGCTGAAACAAGATTACGTAAATATTTACTAACTGACAAAACAACAAATTTGAAGAAAGGCAACGTTTTGAGAGGGCTCAATTTGAAACAAAGGTAGGTCCAATCTTCACCTTTCACAGTTTCAGCCAAAAAACCAAGCACTTCAATATCGTGTGTGCCACCTCCAGCGTCAAGTATAGCACCTATCTTTCTTGGCATCGAGGCGCAGAGAGACGGTTAATCCCGCATAGAGGGTACCGGTGCCACTCCTGGATCAATGTTTGGCGCAGTTCGGGATGATTTCTCGGAGGCGGATCGCGTTAACTAACATTCCGATCCACGTAATACCAGACACGTTCTATCGGGTTCCAGTTTGGGGAGTAAGGTGGCTCCTGTAAAATGCTAACGTTGTTGTGTTGCAGGTACACTAAACTGTCTCCAGCAACATGCGGCCTCGCGTTATCCTGCATAAAGATGGCGTTCTTTTTTGCTGGATGTGGGGGACCACTTGGCCTGCCAGTACCGTGTTCATGTAGCGTGCTGTGATTAGGTTTCCGTCGATATCGAGTAGCTGAGACTTCCACCCAAATTTATTCGCTCCCCAGACCATAAGCGATCCACCTTCAAATCGGTCAACTTGAGCAACACAAGGTCTGGCGCAGAGCTCTCACAATTTCGCCGATAAACACGTGCTCTAGCGTCGTTTCTGTACAATAAAAACCTGGACTCATCGGAACAGATCACTTGTCGCCAGTTTCAGTTTGGTCACTGAGCCTCACTGTGGTTACGCACCCATTCCCGTCGTAAGCGGCGTCTTCGTGTGTCCAGTACCACGTCTCGATAAGGTCTGCGAGCACGTATCCCGTCTTCCGCCAAATGTCTGTCATTCGGCTTATACGGTAGTTCCGTCTGCTAGTGTTACTGTCGCCGTTTGCATAGCACTCTGGAGCCTGTTGTGTAAGTGCACTAACCTGATGGGGCGATCGTGTTGAGGCGTCTGGGTCGAGGTCGATCATGGATATTTCCCGTTGCTCTGTTCCTCTCCTGCAGCCGATAAACCGTTGCTAGGGTGCACCAAAATCTGTTAGCTACGTCCCGTACAGAAAGTCCACTTTCCAGCAGGCCTAAAACCCAGTTACTTCACTATTGCTTTCAGAAAGCCGGGACATTGCGTCTTTAAATTCCACACAAAATGTTCAATGAGAAACCTTAATGCGTTCGTCCTAACTTTTTCGTACCACAAACTAATCCAAAAAAAGTGTGTCTACTTTTTAAAGTGCATGAGTATATATTCCCATACATTCGAATTTTCTATGTTTGTTATTTTGCAGCATTTCTGGGGAAGGCCCGTTCTATTTTTAGACATATTTCAGGATGGTGGTTAGTGGTTACCTGCGTTGTTACTCCGTTTGAACGCAGACCTTCAGCGATGTTTCAGGTAACCCATGTGTCCTTCACCTTTGGACTGTACAGACAAAAATTTGCGTGTTTTGTAACTATTTGGCTCAGGTTATCTTTATGTGCATGTGTTATTAAAATTTAATCTTTTACATAACGCGTAGATATTGTATTATCGCCCAAGTACAGCTAGTAACCTGCAGTGCCGAGTGCTTAAGCACAGCCACATCCAGAGTGACTTTAGTCCAGCCACCTCTGTAAAACGGACTCTGTGGACGGAGGAGTGACATTGAACCCCGTAACCGTTTACCAGTTAACGCATATTGCTGTGCCATTTCCTTATCGCTTCCGGCGTGTATCTAAGCGTAATCTCCTTGAACGCGTCCACATTAAATGGGGATTCCAAGAAATACCTTTCTTTTCGATATTTGATGCTTTTATCCAGAATGGCATGTGAACACTTTTGTCAGGGTCACAACATGTAGCACACAATTGACAGAGCATCTTGTTAACAATAAGCCAATTCGTACTTTTGGATCTTTCCAATGGAGGTGTCGTTTCGACTACAATTTTTTTGTATAGAGATGATAAGGGAAAGCATCAAAATTCTTATTTTCTAGCAACATTCACACTTTCAAATTTAAAAAGCCAGCATATGATCTTTTAAAAGCTATTTTACACATTGCTCAATCCCTTTAATGGCCATCATGTGAATGCGTTTCTGACAAAATGGAATTTTGTTTATTTTTGACAGTTTTTTATTATTTCTTTATTCATTCGAAGCACAGTAACGTCTTGATAAAAGCCTTAATTTCGAATTACATTATATACTGCTTGTACGGTAACAGAGCGCGGACTCCATCGTGGCATACAGCGTTTTTTTTCAGGATCACGTAAGTAATCTGGATTAGGTAATCGCATCTTGGTACCTCTTTACAAAGCCATAAAATATTGGGAAAGTGTCACAGAGAGCAATGGTATGATTTAAAAAGTATTTGTAGACATCCGAGAGGCCCAATATTGCAAGTGTGTTTGCAGAACCCGGTCTAGTCAGAATAATATCAAGGGAATTCCGATAACCTCGTTGCCATATGACATACAAACAAAATATATTCACATGCCTCCTGTAGTATTGATAAATATGTTTGTTTTACTCAGCAATTCTGAGTAAAGTCACTGCTTGCTATTGTGGGTTCGCATAATGATTTCTTATGCAATAAAGGTCCGCTGTCCGGTGGTAGCACAGCAAGAAAAGTATTAGACTAGAGCACTTGACAAGTAAAGTGATCACCAGATACTGCTAAAATTCCTCACAGGAGTAGTATGAGGAGAGCAGCTACTGATGATAAGGAGTTGCGACATAAAAATTTTATAAATGCTACTCCACCTATAGTTTAGGTCGAATCATGCGAAATTGTTGAATTTTCTACATCTTAAAACAAGATTATCGAGGGACATTGTGACCAGCTGGGATTTAGTGAATCACATACCAAGGGCCTGTGGGATCGCTAAAAACTGAGGGTAGCGTCTTGAAAACTAGTTCGTGAAAAATTTTGAAAGGCCAGTATTTGTCTGACCTCTAGCGATCGCTATTTTTTGCGAATCACTAAATAAGGTAATTTTTCATGAGTTGACCAATTAGGTAATCTTTGTAAAAATTTAAAACGGAATCTACTCAGAAGAAGCCTTTTAAATAAAAGTTAACATATGTACATATATAAATACAAACAATGGATGTCCCGCCCTCACTGATGTGACAAGACAAGCAATGGGAAGTCGCCGCGAAAAAAGCTCTAGATATAAACCAGAGCGGCCAGTACACACAAAACATAAGAGCACAGGCTTATCTTACACACTTTCAATCGACACCTATTTAGTTTCTTGTTGTTGTTTTTTTTTTTTGCAAAAAATACAAACGTCTCCCCAAATAAACCCGTTAATCCCAAATAACAATTTTTCTTTCTTCCTTTCACCGAAATAAAACAGAAAAGAGAATCAAAAAGTCAAATAAATGTTTTAGTCAGTACTTTTCGCTGTTTGCTACTGTGGGTTCGACTCCTACAGAGCGATTTTTTATGCGATAAACTGGCACTCTACGGTAGTAGCACAGAAAGAGAAGTTTTAAGCCAGAACATATTACCAACAAAATGGTTACAGATACCACCAACATTTCCTCACAGGATAGAAATAGTATTAAGAGAATTGCCACAGACTGATGATAAAGATTTGCGACATAATTTTCTGGATCAGTGTCACTAACAGTGCGTACGTGCTTTAAAAATACCAAAGCTAATTTTTTTATTAATGCCGCTCCACCCATAGTTTATGTGGAATCATCCGAAATGGGTGTATTTTCTGCATCCTAATACAAGATTTCCAGGGACATTGTGGTCAGCTTTAGTGAAGGAAGTAAAAAAGGCTTGTAATATCGCTAAAAAGTAAGGTTACAATTTTAGAAACTGATTAGTGAAAAGGTTTTTGAAGGCCGGTATTTGTTTCACCTTTGGCGGATCCTAAAAACAAAAAGATTTAAAAAGCCATAAATTGTTCATTTTTGCAGAATCGCCAAAAAGCAATTGTTCAAGAGAGGTCTACCTAAAGAATATTCGTACAACATTTAAAAGAAATCCGATCAAAACTGAAGAAGAAGCATTTTAATTAAAAGTTTACATACTCCACAAATACATACAGACGACAGATACCCTCTCTGCTAATGTGCTGATAATTATCTCGAAGCAGTTACAGATTTGCTTTTGATCACATATATTGTATCTCTGACCTTCTACTATTGCAAGTGGGTGGCATTTCGCTACTGTGTAGCGAAATTCACTCTAGTTTGGAAACTGCTTAAAAGTTTACATACTCCACACATACATACGGACGACAGATACCCTCTCTACTAATGTGCTGATAATTATCTCGAAACAGTTGCAGATTTGTTTTTGATCACATATATTGTATCTCTGACCTTCTACTATTGCAGGTGGGTGGCATTTCGCTACTGTGTAGCGAAATTCACTCTAGCTTGGAAACTGCTTTTACTGTTTCCTCTTGCAGCTTTACCATCTTGATAAGCATTAATTAGAATATCTATTGCTTATGACATAAATAAGCATAATTAAACTTTGCTTTGCTACCACCGTAGAGTGCCTATTCGCTGCATAAGAAATCGTTATGCAAGTGATCTGTAGGAGTTGAACCCACAGTGCCAAAAAACGATGAGCATTCGAATGTAATAAAATTATTTCGCTATTTGTATTATCTTAATCACCAGTTTGATTTGAGTAACAAACACAACAAATATGTTAGGTGTCCGATTGAAAATCTAAGAGCAGTAACATTTTAAAAAAGAGATTCAAAATAATAATTAAAAAATGTATATTTTTGCTTAGTTTTGGCGGATCGGACAAAAATATTGTTGCAGTTACACAGGACAAATCGACAGTAATCAATCCACAAGCGCCCTGTGGGAGTTGAACCCACAATGGCAAAGAACGATGAGCATTCTAATGTAATAAAACTACTTCGCTACTTGTATTATCTTAATCACTAGTTTGATTTGAGTAACAAACGCAACAAATATGTTACGTGTCCGATTAAAAATCTAAGAGCAATAACATTTTAAGAAAGAGACTCAAAATAACAATAAAAATGTAAATTTCTGCTTAGTTTTGGCGGATCAAACAAAATATTGTTGCAGTTACATAGGACACTCAACAGTAATCAATCCACAATGCCGAAATGCCCTCATCCCCGCAAAACACCAAAAACAACAACTTAAATCCGTATAGCTCACTACCTAGGGAACATAGCAAAACAATCGGACGAAAAATATGGAAGAGATAGCATTTTTCAAAAATTGTTTACATACAGAAACACACATAATGAACGACAGATAGCCCACAAGCCATGGATACAGGACACCGACGAATGTCGGCTTTGCCAAAACCCGTAGGGAGAGGAAATAGAATAGGTTACAGCAGATCATAATTAGTGACAAGAAAATGTTTCATTACCCTACTAAAAGTCCCATGAGGACTACCCTACCCTAGCCTACCATGTGAATATGGTTCTGAAAAAATGGAATTTTGCTTAGTTTTTCTTCTATCATTTCTTTTTATAATTAACCCAACTGAATTCAAATTAGGTAATAAATAATTCCATGAATTTAATAACTATTTTCCTAAATATTCAGAGTTTCAAACCTGAAATCTTAAATAAACCCTTCTCGGTACGCATCCTGGACAGAGCCACAGGACTTGCGATCAAGTTAAAAGAACTGTATTTGCTTTCATTTTTGTAATTAAAATCAACTTTTTTTGCACTTAGCTAAATTGCTTTCTGAAAGCAATTGTTTGACAAATGTTGTGTGAAAAGATGCATTTGAAGGGCGTTGGGGATTTGAATAAAACTGTTGTTAAATTAAGTCGCTTTCGCTTTATTACATTTCATTTCAAACTCCCGGGGTAATTTGATTTAGGGCCGGGTCCTCCTACTAAAAATGGAGCCGGATTCTTCGGGGCAGCAATCTTTTTGGGGCCGGGTTCTCCTGATACCACCTAAAATTGTTGTTTAGTTAATTCGCTTTATTACACTTGGGGATTTTCAATCCCCTAGTTTATTGAAATCGTACGACTCGGTAGGGTGCTTCCGTATGTTTCCTTTTTTCGCCGAAACCTTATCACGCGGAGGGTAATGAATTGCCGTGAAATTCGCAAATGTTTTCACCTTGGATCTCAGAGGTCAAGGTCAAAGTGAGGTTTAAATGTTTTTTGAAACGCCTATTAATCACGAAAAGTAGCCAGTTTGAACACATAAAACGTACTCAGTATGGGGGTAAACTTTAATCATTAGTCAAAAACCGGGAGTTGACCATTATCTCGAAATCGGTTAGAGATTTCGACCCTTTGGTTCTAAACAACGTTACATAAGAGCTACATCGGTGACCTTGACTTTCTGGGTCACAATCAAGGGCAAAATACCGGAAGTTGACTATTACCTCGTAAACGTCTCTAAACCTAAAACACTACATGTTAGAGAAATATCTCTGACACTGACCTCCTTGGTCATGGTCAATAAGCAGCAGCAAAATGACAGTTCTACGACACCCCACCCCTCTTCCCCTCCCCCGGGAAAATTTTGTGATTTTTACAGATTTATTCGTTTCAGACGATTCTGAACAACTTTGGTTGTTTGATTCCTACCGTCCGTGGTAAAAAGTTTGAATTTTGCATATTTAACGGTTTCAGACAAGTCTGAATATTTTGATTTGTGGACCACCCTCCCCTCCGTCCGTGGGAAAATTTTGTGATTTGTGCATATTTATTCGTTTAAGACAATTCTGAACATTTTTTGTTTTTGGACCCCCGCGTCCGTGGGAAAATTTTGTGATTTTGGCATATTTATCCGTTTCAGCCAATTCTGAACATTTTCAATTTTTGGACCCCCTTCCCGGAACAATTTTGTGATCTTTTTTCAGGGGACGGGATTCACTGACTGGCGTAGAACTGTCGTTTTCCCCTACTTGTTTTTGGAAGTGCATTTTGCAGTTATTAAAAATAAAAAATATCACTCTAGTTTTACCAAGCCAATTGCCAAACCGTTATCCAGAGCAGGCAGTTGAAGTGATTAGTGTCAAGTGGCCTTGGTATGCTGTGAACATGAACAACTGTTTTTTCATGCACTCTTCCAGAATGTTAATTTCATCAGTATTGCACAGCTGTTTCTGTGGAGAGGGAAGTGCTTTAACAGTGTGTCCCCGTTAAGAAAGGCCTTTGAATCTTTGAATGACCACGCGAGTCACGCACACACCAACACCATGGCACGTTTTGCTCATTTCATAATATTTAGTGGCCGCCCTAAAAGGGCAGCCAGAAGGCTAAGCTCCCCAGTGTTGGTTGCAGCGACACTTCCCCCTGTGTGCAGCAATGACAGCCGCCGATGACGCGATAAGCCTCCCCCGAACTCTGCAATAGTGTGACTCCTTTTTTCTTAGCTTCCGGGCACACTAACTCATACTCACCCCTGGTGAAATTCTGTGGAATGTTGACCCGAAAGAACTCCCAGATCTCATCACCTGAGCCCAGGAGCAGCACGAGTTCATCTATAGCCTCTTTAGTAGGGTTTTACTTTCTCACGTCGGCGGCTGGTTGCCATTGCTTAGAGGTGGAAGCTTGCTGCGGCTGGCTGACGGTGGCTGGCTGGCTAACAGCAGCGGCAAGCTCGGAGCAGCTGACGGTGGCTGGCTGTGGCCAGCTGACAGCGGCTGGTTTGCTGACAGCGGCTGACTTGCTGACTGGACCTGTCTTGTTGACCGGACTTGGCCGGCTGGCATCAGCTTGTTACAACGGGTCGATGACGGCTTCTTGAGAGGACTCTGTCAGTCGTTTACAAGCCGCCGCCGCCGCCGCCGCCCTCCCAAATCTGTGGTGCTGATCCCGTCTACTTTGCCTCTCCCTCCGCGTTTCCATTTTAAACAATTCATAATTTTCATATATTTCCTCAATGAGGATAACATCTGCGTCCGTAAGCAGATATTTCTACCTATGTTCGGCGGTGAAAAAGTTGTCTTTGAATTCAATCTTGTTGCCGCAGTGAAAAGATGCGAGTGTGAGAAGCCAGTGATATATATATGTGCGGCCAGACGGCTAGAACAATAGAACAAAGGCTCAACGCGTGGTAAGCAATTAAACTTCTCAAATCCTCCCTCTCCCATATGTCTGCGTCGGTTAGCAGAAACCTGTCGCACCTCTCTTTGATAAAGAACTCTTCCTTATACTCCATAGTTGTGAATGTGGGGAGCTCTAATGTGAGTTTGAGTAACGCCATAGTATCCCCCCATATCTTGTAACAAAGAAAACTGTGCAGTTGAAACAGCAACACTCGTCATTCAAAGACGTGAGCAGGCCTCTTTGTTCTCCATGGAAACTTCACATTGGTATTATCTGCTAGGTCATTTGCTCGCCGTTGAATACGAAGTATTAAATCCACATCAAAATAGTTTTTTTAACTGTACAGTTGAAAAAGCTGAGCACGTCATTCAAAGACGTGTTCGAATGACAAGCTCTGCCAAGTCAAAGATGCGTTCGAATGACAAGTCCATTCACAAGATGTGCTCGAATAGGCAGCTTATTCAAACATACGTTCCAATGACCAGCTCATTCAAACATGTGCTCGAATGGTCAGCCCATACATTTCTCCCTAGGAAATTTACAACATCTATTTTTAGACATCTCTCTACAACATTGACAACTTGGACATCAACCTTCGTGTATAAATGGATGAGTGAGAACACATTTTGCCATATTAGCTTGTATAGAGACATTGGGTTACGTCTTCCAAGTGAACTGATTATGTGTATATATACTGACTATGTGATTTCAAAGCTTCCTTGTTTTAAATCGGATTGGATTTTACAAGTAAAAAATATGCATAAACACTGGGAAGCTGTTTCATCAGATCTTTTCTGAGAGAATATGAAGAACTGAATTTACCAGGGAACACTTATGCATTGATTCAGCATTTATCAACGCCAATACAATTTGGGCAGGTGACCTCATGCTAGTAGTGGCTGCTAGAATTATTTTACTGTATGATGATAATGTTTCATTGGCAACGGATATATAAGAACTTGTCATATTCAATAATGGATGAGTTGAAATGAATCTAGACATTTGTAAAATGTTTGAAGAACAGTAAAGGAGCTGACTCCACAATTTTATATACATGTAATGCCGTATAAAAGGAGTGGGGTGAAGAGGACCAAGTCAGCATTCAATGTGCAGCCATGGAGAAGACAAATAACTTTAAAATTAGTGCAAACTCAAACATTACTGTGGAGCATGGAGAATTTAGGCCATTTCTTCGAATGAAACGCGGAGAGAAATGGCTTGCTTTAGCGCCATCCTTGTGGAAGATTGTGTGTCAGAACTTGAAAAATTTACGCAACATTGACTTCAAGCTGTACTTAACGCAAACGAATTGGCTTGAAGTCATTAAATACCTAGACATGCGCTATGCGAGTTTTGTGCGCACATCGCTGTTTGAAGGGACAGTATACAAGTATTACATCAACATGAATGACGGTGAATGGGAGACAATGCTTCAGGAGTTATGTCATGAAACTGCAAAAGGATAATCGGATGAAGTTGTCAAAACTATCCAAGAGAAGACTGGCTGACGTTCAATTGGAGAATAAGAACGCGCAAAATCAGCTTGAACTTACCTGCGAATATTGTGGTGCTTGCGGCAATGCCAGTGATTATGATTGTCACTGCCACAAGTATAATTGCAAGATGTGTGAACCAGACAACTTCTGCATCAAGTGTGGTTCGCCAACAGTATCTGGAGAGTAAGACTTTTTTTAATCATTTGCTCGCCAGCCGTCATAGTGTGCATACGTGTTTTTTTTATTCAACCACCATACGGACATGTGGGATGGATGTAGAAACATGTTTCAAGGAGAAGAACGTGGACTACATGATAACTGAACTGGCACGTTTTGGTTCTGTTCAACAACAATTGCAACATTTTAACATCTATTGGGAACTTGCTCATTCAACGCTGAACTTCTCAAACTTACGTGATGATTTCATGAAAGAGTGTGTGCTTTCAGGCATTGACGAAGCTGAGGAGTTTAATGTGGAAGCAGCAGATCACTTTGCTCGATCTGATCAAAGACTGTTTAATGAAGTGAGAGAGTGGTTAATCTATATTGCAGTATAATGACAGACATTACATTGAAACAATATATTGTGCAAAAAGCATATTGTGAAGAAATGTTATTAGCTGTAAAAAAATTTGCATGTTTAGTATGTCCTGCTTGTCAAAATGAGGAGTGTGAAAAACAAACTTGTTATTTCACAAGTGTCTATTCATATTGGAATGAAGCTAAATATTATATTCATTTAGATAAGGTGCTGGACAAAGCAAATCAACGTTGCGAAAAAATGGTGTAAATGCTATAACATTTGATGAATTAAATAGTTGGTTAGTGTGCAAGGAAGATCAATGGGTTCCAATTATTCACACCATTGTGTCTATACTTGATTTATAAAAAAGAATAAACTGTCCGCTATGTTGATTGAGGTATGAGGTAAAATAAAATGTTAGATATGTTGACAAGCAGTTTCCATTTAGTGTTAACGTGGCAACGTGGAAAGACTACTTAACCAATATTTACTTCAAACCTGGTCAACCCGGGGTATTTGCCTTTTCCTTACAAACTCTATCATATATTTAAAAAAACATGATCAACCAGTCACTCATTCCAAAGTGAAGAAATGATTACAAGATCAAGATG
Source organism: Protula sp. h YS-2021 (assembly GCA_949752745.1). Lineage (NCBI taxonomy): Eukaryota > Metazoa > Annelida > Polychaeta > Sabellida > Serpulidae > Protula > Protula sp. h YS-2021. The sequence continues at coordinate 14,715,520 of OX457024.1, read as the reverse complement.
CATTCAGTTTACTACAACCTGTAAAATATAGGTTTAAAAGAAACGTCATTACACGTGGTATTGGTGACATGTGGGATATTGATTTGGCTGACATGGGAAACATAGCCTCTTATAATGATGACACCGCTTTTTATTGGTTGTCATTGATGTATTTTCTCAATATTGGTCGCTGCATCATACAAGCTTTCCAGACGATTTTTCATGAAACAAAAAAAAGACCGCGAACTTTAAGGTCAGATAAAGGAACTGAATTTAAAAACAGATGGGTAAAAGCATTTTGGGAAAAGGAGGTAATTCATGCCTATACAACAAAGAATGAAACCAAAGCCAACTTTGCCGAGAGAGTCATTCGTACTCTAAAGGGAATGATGTATCGATATTTTCTACATAATCAAACTTATCGCTATGGGTGAAAGAAACAGACATTCAAAAGTAAAGCATCCATTCACACTTTTGGTCCCTTGACCTACAGGCAGTGGTAAAACTTCTCTGATCAAGGAAACTCTAGAACAAAAGTTAATTAAACCCTCTCCAAAAACCATTTTATGGGTCTATGCAGCAGATCAGCCTTTGTACAAGGCTGATCTGCTGCATAGGGAATGAAAGGTGTGGAATTTTACCAAGGCATTCCAGATGACATTGAAGAGCGCTTTGACCCAAAAAGCCAAACTTACTCATTATAGATGACTTAATGATCAAATGTCATAGTGATAAGTGTATGACACGCCTCTTTAGTGTTGGCAGCAGTCATCAAAATCTAAGCATTATTTTTATTGTGCATAATTTATTCCATCATGGTAGAGAAATGTGCAATATTAGTTTGAATACGCATTAAAACATTCTGTTTAAAAATCTTAAAGACAGTCAACAAATAAGTACATTAGCGCGGCAAATGTATCCTGGAAAATCTCATTTTCTTATAGAAGCCTATCAAGATGCTACCAGCAAACCTCATGGCTATTTATGCATTGATGTAAAGCCAAAGACAAATGATCAACTGTGTATTCGTACAGGCATTTTATCAAAGGATACACATTATGTATATGTTGATAAAGTAGCGTATGAACAAGAACCAAGTCATTTGGCCATTCGCAGCCAAGATGTCTAAATGTATTCAAGCTACAGCAAGCCACAAAGGAGGAATTGTTTGAAATTTGTCTGAATATATTGCGAGCACAATTACCGTTAAGCTCAAAAAGGTATGAGCGTCAAATCCTACGCACTCTAGCAGATAAGAAGATATCACTTCGAAGAAAAAACAAGATGGTTAATCGGAAAAGAGGACTCATTGGAGCTATTGCTAAATTTGCAGTACCCTTGTTAACACAGTTGCAGATAAAAGGAAACATACTTTGAAAATGGTTCTCATTCCTGAATATGAATATAAAATGTTATTAGAAAAGAAGGGAATAGATGGTGCATAAACTTTGACGTGGGAAACGAACTCGTGAAAAGGTAATGGAATTGTCTCAATTTCTTGGTCGTCATTTACAAACAATTCAGTCACAACAACGAAAGTCTGCTGCATCATCTAATGCAGAAAAATCAGAAAAGTCGCAACAGTTTCTAAGCTAAATCAACCTATCTATCATGGAAAACTAACACAACTTCTGGCAGAACTTAAGAAACATGGTAAGAGATGGACAGATAAAAATGAACTTGTATTGAGAACTGGAGATGTCATTGAAAATTCCAACATTATTGATCTGTTGAAAGAAGCATTGGTTGCTACAAGAAGAAAAGAACGAGAATTACCGCAGGGTTGGAAGCAGTTTATTGAGGAAATTGTAGACGCTAATATTTTGGCAAAAAGACTCGTGAAGATATTACAAAAGAGATAAAACAGCGTCAACAAAGGCTGTTTCCGGAAGAATGGGAAACTTTTTAACATGGTTTAAAGAGTTATGGTGTTGTTGTGGTAAAGAAAATGAAAATAAATATAATATTCCTGTAAAAGTCAGGTTTGTAAGTGCTTGTTATCAAGGAGAAGTAGTAGACGGCAAAATAGATAATGTAGACAGTGTGGATGACGTGAGCCAGACATGAAGTAATGTAATGTATACACATTCAATCTATCCACATCACATAAAAGATTTAACCATCATGGAGTTAACAAGTTTTTACATTACTTAACCCAGTAATGCTAGCATGAACTATTAACCAACTAATAAGGCTTCTAATTATCAAATTTGTTTACCTGGTACATTATATTTGAAAGAAAAATATGAAGTGGCCTTAGCTGAAATTCAATACCCACACACACATGGAGAACAATGAGGTCAGGAATAGACTATACTCTTGATTATCGATCATAATTAGATGCATTTTATCAAGTTACCATTCCATAGGGTTACCACAGATCCATATCTGACATATGCAGTGCAATAAATGAGAATTACAAAAGGCTATGCAAACCCCATTCGGTCAAAGTATGATAAAATAAGTCGAAGAGTTTCTCTTATTTTGAGAAATAATTATGATATTGTCTTTTCTACTGGATTACTTGAGATTTTAGGATTTAAACCAGATAAATGGTATTATGAATCCAGCAATGCTGAACACCAAGCAGATAAAAAACATATCTTATATACTTTATGTGTGCTGCAGTATTTGCGAACCGCAAGTAGTTGGAGATTATTAAGTTCCATTACTACGCTCTGTTCCCATTGAAGGTGGTGATGGTGACATTTTTACGAAAACTTATGAAGAACCTCATTATGTCCCTGTAAACACATCAAAATTTGACACAATGGAAATTAATATTAAGGATGACACAGGTCATGATGTCTCATTTCAGACCGGGAAAGTCATGTGGAAACTTCATTTTCGTTAAAAAACCTTATGAAAGCATACAGACACGATCCATCTACACACCGCAACCATTTTCTTCGTCAAGTGGGCGGGAATTTGTTAGGATTCAAAGGAGCGCGAATGCAATATGGCGATTGTATTGGTCCAATACTAGCATCATTGGCTAGTAAAGTTGTTCGACTGCTTAATGCAGGAGCTAAAATCGTGGCACCCCATCTTAAAAAGGCTGCAAAAGATGTCGTGAAGATGTTACTGGCCGAGTAGCATGTGATTGGCGATGTGTTAGGAGGACAAAAGAAAGTGCAACTGACAAAGGCGAAAGGCAGCTAGAGGGATAACATCAACAGAACATAAAAAAGTTATCTTTTGAACAAACATGTCCTTAATTCATGATCATTCTTGAATGTAGTCTTTCTCCATTGGAATGGTTTCAGATACCCCCAATGCAAACTGCTGTAGACAAAAATTATAATGTAGACTATCAATCACTCACTACCATTAGAGAGGGTGCTCCAATAGAATTTTATATTGCTGCGAGTACAGAAGAATATTTGGATTTAAAGAACAGCAGACTTCATTATGGTCTAATATTGAATTATTTCTAAATGATCGATTGATTACGCATAGTAACAATACCAATGGATATACCAGCATTATATCCCACCACATTCTTGACTCGGAAGAAAGTCTCAATTCTGAGCGCTCTATGCGTCTCCTCATCTATAAAATACTGTTGGATCAATGAATGCTCATGGGGTGAAAAAACCCAATCATGAAAAGTATATAACAGGTTTTCCTGTAAATCTTGAGGGTGGTGAAATAGCTGAAGCAGGAAACAATGGTTTACATAATCGTTATTTGAGTGCGCGTCTAAGCCGTGAGTTTATGCTTACAGGTGCTTTAAGGGTGTATTTGTTTGAGCAGGATCGTTATCATCCCAATGGCATCAGTATGAAATTGCGTTTACATAGACAAAAAGATGAATATGTATTAATGGCTGCAAATCATGGTTTTAAAGTAGACGTGAGAGATGCGTTTTTAACCATTCGCAAAGTGAGGGCTAGTCCAGGTATTCAATTAGGACATAAAGGTGCATTGATGAAAAGTCCTGCCAAGATTCCTATAAATAGAAAAGAATATAAAATTTTACCCATTCCCGCTGGATTTAATCTGTTTAGGTCAATTACAAAAACGTGTTGTCATTGGATTGATTCATAATGAATCCTTTGTAGGATCAGTGTTGAGAAACCCATATAATTCTGATCATTTGTTTCTTAACTATATGCAACTTTACGCTGATGGTGAACCAATCCTATCCAAACCTCTTAAGCTTAACATTAATCGGGACAAATATCTTGACGCTTTTGAAACTCTTTACAAATTTTTGATAAATTGAATAGTGAGAAAAGTTCCGTTATAAAACGGGAAGATTGACCTAGAGGTTATGCTTTATTTTCTTTGACTTAACACCTGATTATGATGGTCAAAATCATTACGCCCTTATAAAGCATGGAAATTTACGGCAAGAGATGAATTTCGCTGGTGCCGTACAGTCAATGCCATAGTCTATGCTGAATTTGACAACATCATTGAAATAAGTGCGAATCGCAGTATTCAATTCGACTACCAGTCATGAACACGAAGCAGAGAGATACCATATTGACTCGTGAAGTCATGACAAAAGACTTATTCCACGTAGTGGATCAACTACCAACATTACAGCAAGGAGCCTATGTCATCAATACAGACGATCATGATGAACCTGATGAACAGTGGGTTGCAGTGTACTTTGAAAAAGTTGTGGAATATGTTGACTCTTATGGACTTACACCGATAGAAAATCGTTCAGAAAGGTTTTTAAGTAATGGCTACGTGTATAATTCCATACCATTACAGTAGCCCATTTCCATTACTTGTGATTTTTATTGTGTATATTACATATTACGTAGAGCTAGAGATCATAATATGTTTGATATTGTACATGTATTGAGAAGAAGTGATGGCGGTTTTGTGGTCAAGCATTTTGTATATAGACATTATAATCCATTATTTTGTTGATGTATATAGACCATTATTTTAATGTTGTATTAGTTAAGGTGTGGTAATTGTCAATCTCATTTATTATAAATACAAAATAAAGGATTTTGTATATAGACTTTATAAACCATTATTTTGTTGATGTATATAGACCATTATTTTAATGTTGTATTAGATAAGGTGTGGTAATTGTCAATCTTATTTATTATAAAAAACAGGTTTTCTTTTTCTTATGTTACAATAACATTTTACATTCTTTTTTCTTCAACACATCAACTGATTAATTATTTACATTTCAAAAAACGTTTCTATTCCAACTCCATAACTCCAATTTTTTTCCAACGCTTATTTTGCAAACACATTCTATACATTGATAAACAAATTACAATCTAAACTAGACCGAAATTCGCTAAGCGAATTAGATCCCACTCATCTGAGAACTGTCTTAAAGAGATGACTATTCTTTCTGCAGTTTCAAGCACCAAAAAGGGAAAAAATTGGTAATGTGTTCTCGTGCTGCCCTTTCTAACTTGCAAATGATGACGTCAAAGGTACAACATTGCTCAAAAATAGTCTCATGAAGCATTTTGTGTCGAAGCGCTAGGATCAATAGTTTTCGGGTTATTCAGCATTAAAACATAAATGACGTCATAACTCTCAAATGATGACGTCATAGGTGCAACTTTGAAGTGCCAAAAAATTCCTTTCTAAAAAGTAGTCTCATAATGTATTTTGTGCCAAAGCGCTAGGTTCAAAAGTTTTCGAGTTATTCAGCATTAAAACATAAATGACGTCATAACTCGCAAATGATGACGTCATAGGTACAACTTTGACATGCCAAAACTTTCCTTGCTTAAAAGTAGTTTATAATGTATTTTGTGTCAAAGCGCTATGTTCAATAGTTTTCGAGTTATTCAACTTTAAAACATAAATGACGTCATAACTCGCAAATGATCACGTCATAGGTACAACTTTGACGTGCCAAAAAATTTCTTGCTTAAAAGTAGTCTCATAACGTATTTTGTGTCAAAGCGCTAGGTTCAATAGTTTTCGAGCTATTCAACTTTAAAACATAAATGACGTCATAACTCACAAATAATGATGTCATAGGTACAACTTTGACGTGCCAAAAAATTCCTTGCTTAAATGTAGTCTGATAGTGTATTTTGTGCCAAAGCGCTAGTTTCAATAGTTTTCGAGTTATTCAGCTACAAAACATAAATGACGTCATAACTCGCAAGTGATGACGACATAAGTACAATTTTGACGTGCCAAAAAATTCCTTGCTTAAAAGTTGTCTCATAATGTGATTATGTCGAAGCGCTAGGTTCAATAGTTTTCGAGTTATTCAACTTTAAAACATTTATACCTTATGTAACGTCGTGTAGGGGGTGGAAGTCGAAAATGAGGTCAAAATTGCTCTATCTCTTACCGTTTTCGTGATTAATCATTGTTTTTCTTAAATAACGTTTTTGGCGATTTGACCTTGACCATCAAGGTCAAGGTCAAAAATTTTAATGAGTGTCTCAGATCACATCGTCCTTCATATATGTGCCAAGTTTGGCTTTCCTAGCTTCAACGGTCTTGGTGTAGATGTCTGGAAACCGATTGATATTTTTCGCGATTTGAGCTTAACCAGTAACGTCAAGGTCAAAAACTTTTATCTGGTGCACCACTTCAGATGATCTCCCATACATGTGCCAAGTTTGGTTGGTCTAGCTTCAGCGGTCTTGGAGGAGATGTCTGGAAACCGATTCGGTGGAAGAAGAAAAAAAATTAAAAAGGGATGAAAAAATAGGTGAAGACATTAGACATTATACCCATGTTTGTAAATGCTATGAAAAATTACACAACTCACATCACCAAGCTTTATTATTTTTAACATTTTCATATTCATTTCATGTCTATGTCCATAAACTGACATGGGATATGTCAGCTCAATGCATTTCAAGTCCTCTTTGAATTCAAGCGTCAGGTTCTTCCCATTCCAATGCTTGTAGCAGAGCGTATCATTCCACTGTGTTGAGGGTGATGTAGTCATAGCGTTCTGTAAAAAAGCTCGTCATACTGGCGGAATTGTACAAACACATCTAGGCAGTTCTCAGGCACACGCACTTCTAAATCCTGTGAGAGTTTAAGGAGAAAACCAGGTATTCTCAACTTCTCCAGATTGTCCTTCAACACGGACTGTTCATCAAGCGATAATATGATATACTTTCCAAAATGTCTTATCATAATGTCATCACATAAGTTTCTGATATATGAGAAGTGATCTTTAATGAGTTCATAATCCGATAAAAAGTCTTCCATCTTGTTCAACAGTCGCACCAACTATGAGCTGTTTCCTTGTCTTTGAAGCCTTTTATCCACTTCTTTCACCTGCTTCTTCAACATTTTCCATTCAGGCACTGTCAGCAAAATACCCTTTTTCGTAAGATGGTGTCTTCCAGTCCCCTCATTTCTCAGGTCCATTTCCTAGAGAAAGCATTCCCTCCCACGACTGTGGTGGTGACGTCGTCTCCACTTTCAATTTCTTGATGGTGGTGGTGGTGGGATTTTTTACTTTTAAATTGTTGACTGTGTCAGCAAGAGTATCCATATCAGTTGCAGATCTCTTACGACTTCCAACTTCCATGTTAATGTTTCAGTGTCCGCACCTCAAGTAACTCTAAAGTTGAAGAGTCTCCCCCTATTATAATGTCGTCTTGTAATGTCCATGTGCTAAGGTGGAATAGCCATCATTCAGCACGTAGTACCGCTTGTCGTCATATGGAGAGAGGGCTACTTTCTTCAACTTCTCTGAGAAAAGCTGGTGGTCATGACTTCGAATAATGTGTCCTGTAGCCATCATTTGAGCTTGGCTGAGCAAACTGTCTCTATACTGCATATGTTTCATGCGTCTTTGACAATCTCGGGCTATGTTTTTCTTTACCACCATACATTAAACTGTTGAGGGCAAGAATGGTGCAGCCGACTTGAATGGGTTTATCCAGAAGCAAATCCACTTTGTGTAAATGTACGGCAGCCAAATTTTTGTTGAAAATTCTGAATTTGTGGAAAGAAGGTTTGGTTTCTTTAACCGCTTTTCTTTGTGGACAATTTCAACATTGATTCGCTTTCTCACATTTTCAATGGTTTTGGTAAACACAGTGTTATTCATCAGTTTGAAGAAGTCTTTCTCAAATGGGTTTTTAGCCATTTTTTTTTTATTTTCTCTTTTTCGTGTTCAAGGTAATGTATTTCGTTAACCATTTTCTCTGTTCAAACGTAATGGCACGGTGTACTTTGGTGACTTTCAACACCAGTGAGACGTACTGCTGCAAATTCCTATAATGAAGCACAGATTTCTTCTTGTTGCATAGGTTAGGAATGCTTTAGGTTAGGAAAGCTTTATACTAGGTTTGCCTTTCAGATCTTTCCGTAACTTCTGACTGTACTTTGACAATTCTCTTACTTTGACGCATTTCCGTTCTGGGGACACTGGGCAGTGATTATTTCGATCATGGATTGTATGTAGGTATTCTAAATCCACTTCTATAATGTACCCAATCTCGTCATCTTCAGCCACATCAATGAAGTCAAGGGATTCTGGCTCGCTCACCCACATAAATTCTCTTCGTGGCATGCTTTGCGACATGGCCCAGCCATCCAGGTTGTTTGCGTCGAGGTACATCAAGTAGTTGTTTGGTTTCGTGGGATTGTAATCTGACATGAGGGGTTATTTGCTTTCGCATACTTGTGCGTGATCACAGGTATTCCTCCACGTAGGCCTTGTTCAACCATTTGGTACATGTAAATGTCAGTGCTTAATTCCAACTTCACCTTTGTCGCTTTTAACATAGCATCCCACGACAGTCCTGGTGCTGTTTAATAATGGACAGGATCCAATTCATACGTGTTGATGCATACTTGACTAGAATTTTCAAACACGTCAGCCAACAGCAGCAAATGTGATTTTAGGTATAGGTCATGGTATTCACCAAATGTGGTACAGTTGAATGTATCCCACACCTTCTGCGCTTAAGCATAATCCTCGTCGCTAATGCCCTCTTCGTTAAGCTCACTGTAAAAGTTGTCCTTTGACGGTAGCTGCGTTTCAAGAAACTTGGATGGTTCGTCCATGTAGCCATACGGGTACGTTCAATTTCTCAACAACAAATCTTGCTGGTTACTATTACTATGATATGACTAGTCATGTTGTAGAAATTCTCTTTCCCTTCTGCCGCGAGGTTAGATGCCAACTTCTGTAGAGAGGTACTCATAAACTGATAGCTGTCCGTAAATTTCAGATTGCTCATGTTGAAAGCAATACATTTCTCAATGGTGTTGGGAATTACCATAATTGTTTCATCTTTGAATTTTCCAATTTCCTCCATGATCAGATAACTGTCATATCCTCGCAAATTGTGGAAAAACACAGGAATTATATAAGAATCTTTATCCCCCTGCTCATCCTTTCTAAGTCGAATTTGGAAGTTGCATTCATTAAACGCTGCTCCGCGGTATCAAAGACTGTTTACTACTAAGATATGACACTCAGCCATTTTCGCGTATCCAGACAGCAGTGGCGCCGCCTGGTATAAGAGTTGCAAATTAAGCTGTCAATACACTGAAGTTACCTGGAAAGTGCACGTGTTTTTTAAATGTTCATTACTTTTTCGGTCTTAAAGTTTATAAAAACATTTTGTCGCCTGGATAATTAATAGTAAAGAATAAGAGTATGGCTACTACAAGAAGAGGACGACCTGGTGCAGCAGTTGGATGCGATAATGACTACTACAACTGCAATCTTTCCTTCTTTCGATTTCCAAGGGACAAACATAGAAAGAGATTAATATCGAATGCTATTCCAACACTGTTTCATGTTCGAAATCTCTCTCCCCAAATTACAATATCGCGCCCCGCGCCAAAAATTCGAAGTACAAAGAAGGAATTAAAAACGCCAAAAGCATCTTTTTCTTTGGGTCCATCCACACCGCAAGAAAAAATGTGATGAAAAAAGCATAGCTTCACCTTCACCTATGGCCAGAAAATAAAAATTAAAAAAAAAGGTGCGACAACTTCGGTCAAAGTTTTGGAGAGCGAAAAACCAAAACAGACAGATTCTGCAGCGGCCAAAATTAATTCTTGCATGAATGAACTTAGCCAATATTTATTTATACCATCCGAAAAATTGGGTTATTTTTGTGAAAGATCTGGAATCTGTTTTCGTCACCGTTTTTCCAATGGTGCAGCACATGCCAAAACTTGACAAAACTTAACAAGTTTGCAATGCCAGATATGTGGAAAAATGTAATTGAATGTACAAATACCGCGTGTGTTAAAAAGATAAAAAGCACTGTAAGATTGTGAATGCAGATGCGAATTCATTTCACTTTGAAAATGGCAAATTTATCTTCAGTTAGATCCTAGAGAGATATAAAAAAACAGAAAAGTCTTATAGCTTATTCATGTGTAAATGTGAGATCAGTATTTATCTTTTTCTATTGTGATTTTTGACGGGAGGGTGGGGGGGGGTGATCGTTATCTGATCAGATTTGTTAAATGAAAGCTGGCTGTGCTAATAAAATGGCATTTTTTTATCCTTCTTACTTCTATTGTTCAGCTCCTGTTGAAATAAATTACTTTAAATCCCCTAAAATCTATTGAAATACTGGGCTTAACACCAATACTGTAAAGTGTTTTGACAGCTGTTTTTCTCAGTTTGCAACTCTTCCACCAGGGGCGCTGCAATCAGCTGGATACTATAGGCTGTATAGGGAGTGTCATATCTTAGTAGTGTATAGTCTTTGGCGGTATTTGCCATTGATGTGGTTATGATCTCCCACACGATCCGCTCCTGGAGGCTCATGGCAAATGTAGCAATCGGTGGCGTTCTTGAAATTCTCTTGATCCTCACGGGTCATCATCATGCCCTTTGGCTGCTCTAAATCACGCACAATATGATCTCATTTCTTTGCAGCTGAGACAAGTTCTTCATGAGCATCTTTCATCTCAGCTGGTGTGCATGTATGCGCCTCAAATGTTGTGTCCAACGGCATTTCAAAGAAAGAACTCCGAACTTTGACGATACGCGACATCTTTATTTACATGCGGGAGTCAGGCTATATACCGAACAGATGTAAACATAACTTAACACACTCATTCACCCTCTAATTAAAGATTTCTGTCTTGTGTGTAAACTACGATATCACTGCACTTACTACCTGATCTGCTACCAGCAATTGACTTTAATCTTTATACCTTAATAAACAAATTCAAAACAAAATCTATAAAAACCAAATATGTTGCTGCCTCTTGTAAAATCTATATCTTTCTGCAATGACATTAGGCTTTGGACTAAGTTGCTGCTGCAGCAAGGCTCCGAGTTTTTTCAAACGTCTGAGTAGATGGCTTGTCTGGGTAACAAAGGCTGTGAAGAATCGCGTAGGTCTTACCATCAATCAAAATTAGTGTACCCGCAACCTTCTTCTCGTCTACAACTTCGTTGGCGATGAAATACTGTTCCAGACGCTCTTTTTACAACTCCCAGCTACCCTCGGTCTCATCAAAAAATTCCAGCCGCCCAATCAAAGTAGCCATGGTCAATACTCGCAGATCAGAATTCGCCGTTGATGGAAATGACAACAGATCATCACCACCACCACATCAACACAGTAGTAGGAGGAACATAAAAACGCAATTTACTCGTCGCCAGTTGTTGTGTCCTGCATTTCAAGGAAAGAACTCCGAACTTTGACGATACGCGATATCTTTGTTTGCAAGTGGAAGTCAGGCTATATACTGAACAGATGTAAACACAACTTAACATCAAACACATCCATTGATAGGAATATTACATTGCATCCATGGCAGAGGACTGAATGGGGTATCTGAATGCCCTCTTGTTCCCTCTTTCGTCTCTTTGCTTCGTTCTCCTGAACAAGCTCTTCATGAGCACGTTTCACTGGAGTTTTCATCTCAGCTTGAGTGCATGTATGCCTCAAACAATTCGATAGATGGAAATTCTAAATTGCGTTCAAGGCAAAGAACTGGTGTATCTGAACTAGCAGCCATGTTGTCGCATCAGTTGCTAGAACTGATATGGATGAAATGTGTTCTCGCTAATCCCATTTATACCCTCCAGGTTTTCCCCTCAAGTTGAATTCCTTTCTAAATGCCACCAGGCTCCTAAATTCGTAGGGAGATAGATGTTGTTTAATTTCACATGTGTATAAATAAGTTACTGGGAAATCATAGTATGTCGATGGAGGGGGGGGGGGGTCTGACATAGTATGTCCTAGAGGGGTCCTCACATAGTATGTCCTAGGGGGGTCAAAAAAACAAAAATGTTCAGAATCGTCTGAAAGGGATAAATATGCTGAAATCACGAAATTTTCCCACGGATGGGGGTGTCGTAGAACTGTCATTTCCCTACTACTTCAATATCAAAATCTGGAAGTTGACCATTATCTGGAAAAGTTTAATAATATAGCGATTTTGAGCTCATTTTCAACCCTGTGGGCCTAATAGACTATATGTAAGAAGTACCTCGGTAATCTTCAGCTCCTCGGTCATGGTTAAAGTTAAAAACAAGAAGTTGGCCATTATCTCGAAAACGGTTAGAGACAGAGCGATTTTAAGCTTTCTTTTTACCCTTTGTGCCTAAATGACTATATCTAAGTGGTAGCTCCATGACATTGATCTCCTCGGTCCTGGTCAATATAAAATACCGGAAGTTAACCATTATCTCGAAAACGGTTAGAGACAGCGATTTTAAGCTTATTTGTGACCCGTTGGGTCTAAAAGACGACATGTAAGAAGTACCACAGCGACCGTGACCTTCTCGGTCATGGTCAAATTAAAAAACCGGAAGTTGACCATTATCTCGAAAACGGTTACAGTAGAGCGATTTTGAGTTTATTTTCGACCCTTTGAGCCTAAAAGGCTGTATGTAAGAGACACCTCGGTAACCTTTACCTCCTCGGTCATGGTCAAAGTAAAAAACCAAAAGTGGGCCATTATCTCGGAAACGGTTAGAGATAGAGCGATTTTGAACTTATTTTCGACCCTTTGGGTCTAAAAGACTACATGTAACAGGTACCTCGGTGACCTTGACCACCTCAGTCATGGGGACAGTGAAAAACCCGAAGTTGACCACTGTCTTGAAAACGGGTAGAGATATATCTATTTTGAGGTTATTTCGACCCTTTTAGCCTAAAAAGCGTTATGTAAGAGGTTACCTCAGTGATCTTGACCATTTCCGTCATGGTCAAAGTCCAAAACTTTCAGTTCCAAAACGGTTAGAGGTAATGGGATTTTAAGCTTATTTTCGACTGTTTGGGCCCAAAACTGAAGATAAGGGAAGAGGTAACTTCACTTCCTCGTTCATGGTCAGTTCTGAATTTTCAGAGTTCAGAATCATTTTTTTTACCAAAGTGTCATTTTCGCTACTCGGTAGCAAAAACGGTCTAGTTACATTTCATTTCAAACCCCCGACGTAATTTGATTTTCAAGGCGGGTCCTCCTACTAAAAATGGGGCCGGATTCTCCGGGGCAGGAATCTTTTGGGGCTGCGGCCTCCTGGAATGGTATTCTGCTCTGTTCTTATTTTCTAGGATGCCCTTATTTTTATAAATAAGGATAAAAAAGCTATTCTGCTCTATCCTCAAACTTAACAGAGTCTTTTAAAAATGAGGATAAAAATTAAGGATGAACCATCTAATCTCAAGAACAAGGACTGTTTTAAATATAAGGACAGACCAGAATACCACTCCTGATACCTCCTAGGAAGCTCCAAGAAGCGGCTCGCTACTGAGGTTCTGCGTATCAAGTAGAAATAAATAGCTGACTTGGAGCTACGTACATTTTAATTATATAGCTTGAATTCATTTTCCATGTAAGGAAACGCAATTGTGATATATACATCGATTTCACAAATTGACACAATTTTCAGGAGTTCGAAGTGAAATGATAACAGTCCTGCTGTCATGGTATGGGCGATAATAGAGTATTTGTATAACCTCACGATAAACTGGCTGTTGTTTCAGGGTGCATAGCCGTTCCAAGAAAAGCGTTGTCTCAAAATTAGCATTAGAAAATCGTTAAATATCTCCTCTTCAGCAATGGGATCTAACAATCAGAATAGAGGAAAACATAAAAGAGACAATAACAGAAATCATGTTATAACCAACTTGTTAAAAATAGTAAAGAAAGTACGCAAAGTGGTCTTTCTAAAACCCGTGAGTACCAAAGCTATTTCAAAAGGTGATGGTTCTAGTTCAAGTGTTACTGGTGGTGGTACTGGAGGTGCTATTGGTGTCGGAACAACACCAACAAAATGGCCTATAGACACGTCTGCTTCAAAAAGTGAATTTGATGGCACGCCTCTTAATGACAAGAGACTTTCAAAAATAAGGAGGGAAGCTGATGACATAACAGTCAATCTGTCCAGCCATTTCGATCATGCTGTCAATTTCGATGACAATCGTTACAATGAGGACGATCCTGACGATAATGTGGATGTCCTACCCAGCAATCAAGAAGGTTTTCTCCGTGCATATGGTCTTCCCGCGGCGGCAATACGCAACCTCCTGTTTCGGGATATTTTAGAAGCTCTTCCCCTTATAATGCCGACAATAATAAAGAACATTACCCCAGTTATACAACCGCTCTTAGAAAAGTCTGTGAATGAAGCCATAGATGCAAAGTTTTAGGGACCGGTGTCGATTCGTATGTGCAAGCTTTCATCCAAAGTTGATGATATAAAGCAAGAAACTCTAAAAAACAGGATTATTGTCTCAGATCTCAATGAATCTATAACTGACATTCCTGACTTTATCGTAGATATCGCTGGTCAAATGGATGCAAACCTATCGACTGATGATTTCGAATGCAGCAGAATCGGCAAAATACCAGGTACGGAAAACAAGCCCCGGGCTGTGTTAGTCATCTTCAAGGATAATATCAAAAAAACTTCTTTCCTTTAAAAAAATCTAAGATTCGTGAATATCTGAAATTCGAAAAACTTGGCATCAACGAAGACCTGACGAAGCCACGTACAGTCATGTTATCTACTGTCCGCGGATATTACAAGAACGCTCACCCAAGAGGTCGTACTGTCTGCTTCTAAGACGACTTGAGGAATTTGCACTTCTTGAAAATTTTCAATGGTATGCGCTGTTTTGACTTCTCATCTGCCGACATTCGGAAATGTGAAAATGCTTTAATCCAGGACTAGGCCAGGAAGGGCACGGTGTTCTCCTCGTTGATGAAATCTATGGACTCTAACGCAAATGAACCAAGGGATAATTCCTCTTATGAATCGAACTCTGAAGATATATCGGAGTGAGTATTACCTCACAAAATCAACATAGCGATGAACCAAGTATTCAATACAATGTTGACACCCTCAATGATCACAACAACTTTGTTTCAAAATCTTTTAAAATTGTGAGCCTGAATGTTTGTGGTTTTAATTTGCTGATATGTTAATGAACTATGACATAACACGTTTTAATGAAACTAAACTCGATAATTTTGATAACGTCTCTTTATTTAATCATACTTTGATAGTAAACAATAGGCAAATTTTTAAACATAAAAGCGGGTGGCATAGCATTTGCAATTAAGAACCTGATTTTCAAACACTTAAAAGTTTTATCCAAAAGTGACTCAGCTCTTGTAATAGACATAAACGAGCAGTGTTACGGAGTTCCAATTATTATGATAGGTGTGTCTATACCTCCGGAAGGATCTTTCTGTGCAAATGACGATGCTTTTCTTGAAATTGAACAAATTATTTTAGACGACCGAAACGGTAATGAAATTTGCCTATTAGGCGATATAAACGATAGAACTGGTCTGCTAAATGATTTTGTTGAACCTAATTTTGTAATAGATAGAATAACAGGCTTTGAATCTGAGACTCGGAAGTTAACAGACTTTGGTTATGATCTTGCAAGATTTTCTCAAGATAAAGCTACTAATAATTATGGCTATAAATTGGCTAATCTCTGTAAAAGTCTTAATTTGCTTATTGTTAATGGCAGGTTCGGAAATGATGCAGGTACTGGTAGATTCACATGTAAAAATGCTAGTGTTGTCAATTATTGTATTATGTCCACGAAATTATTTGCTAATGTGCACTCCTTCAGGTTTCATGAATTTAATAACTTATTTTCTGGCGTTCACACTTTAGTTGAATACACCATAAAAAAACTTCAACGAGAATTGTAATGCTTCTGACTCGAATGAAAATGTTTGTGTAAATGGTGTACCAATAAAAATTGTTAAGCGAAAGTGGAGTGATGACAAAGCTAGATTTGAAGAGGCCATTCATTCGACTTCTTTGCTTGATATTGAAAATATGCTTGACAGAATCGAATCTTGGCCGATATCAAAAGATGACGTACAGTTATTATCAAATGGCCTAGTCGATATTCTCACAAAAGCGGGTGTCAAAGCAGGTAGTATCAAGAATAACAATGTGAGCAAAAAGCGTAGGAACCACCCGCATACACCTTGGTACGATTCTGATTGTGAAAACAAGCGTCGTGAATTCTATAGAATCAAGTATAACATGCATGTATACACTAAAATTGATAAAAACAAAGCCAGTAAAGAATATAGGAAGACCTTAAATAAAAACTACAAAATGTATTACCGAAACTTGAATAAAAATCTTAGAGTCTTGAGAAGTATTAATACTAAGGAGTACTGGCAAATTCTTAATAAATCATACAACAGTGGTGGCAATACAGATTATGTAGTAATGCAAGATTTTTTTGAGCATTTCAAGTCATTAGGAAACTCTGAAATCGTGACTGATCCAACCACCTTTAATATTGACGAACATAATGTACCTCCTAGTAATTTGTTTGATGCAAAATTTACCATTGAGGAAATTCTAGCGCTTGTAAATAAACTTAAAAGCCAGAAAACTCCTGCTTTTAATCAGATTCTAATTGAATTTTTGAAAAACTCTTTCGATGTACCATCTGGTGTTATCATACGCTTATTCAATGTTGTGCTGGATGGTGGCTTTATTCCCGAAGAACGATCACTAGGCTATATCATGCCAATCTTCGAAAAGAAAGGTGATGTTAAAAATCCAGACAACTACAGGGGCATAACATTACTAAGTTGTGTAGGTAAATTATTTACTGCGGCTCTTAATGTCAGAATGACCAAATTTCTGAATGAATTTGGCGTGCTAGGTAAGGAACACTCTGGCTTCAGAGAAGGTTATGCCACTACTGATCATATTTTTGCACTTAATGGAATTGTACATTTGTGTATTAGTAAAGATCGAAAGCTATATTGCGCTTTTGTTGATTATAAAAAGGCCTTCGAGTCCGTTGATAGGGTTCTCTTATTGCAAAAACTGGAAAAAGTCAAGGAATAAGTGGAAAAATTATTAAAATAATATATAACTTGTATGACTCAGCCAAATCCAAGATTAAATTAAACGGGGTGATCTCAAAAGACTCCTTTTTATGTAATGTAGGTGTTAGGCAAGGCGAGAACCTATCTCCCGTCTTATTTGCACTCTTTTTAAATGAGATATGAAACTACAAATCCCGCAAATATGATGGTGTATGTTATCCTAGTAATTGTATTAATACCTTCCTGTCCGACGATACCATTGATGTATTTTTGAAATTATGTATTATACTTTATGCTGATGATATCATAATAATGGCTGAGTCACACAACCAGCTGCAAACCGCACTAAATTCTATGTGTTATACGCGTGAGGTGGCTACGTGGAAACACTAATTGAAACTAAACAGACGCCAAGTTGCCGCCATGTCTTTATTTACAACCGGAAGTCACTGGCTACGCATATACACAACATTACCCGCGTACTGAAACAAGACTTACTGTGTAGATTACTGCTTAACTGTGCTTTAACTGCTATTTTGCTACCAGCATTCAGTTGAACACTTTATCTGATTATCAAACAAAGAGATATAAAATTTATAAGTATACTAGACAGAATATATCAATTAAATTACCTGAAAATTGCGGAATTTTACTTTTTCAATCCTTTTTTTTTTTCTTTACTCTATATTATCGTTATCACTGCGATTCGACGTTCTCTGATCATAAACTCGATCCATGAGTGTGACTTCAAGGATCACTTAACAGACATGGAAATGAAGTTCGAAGTAATTATAAAGGACAACGAATACGCAAAACAACTACTTCAGAGATATCTAAACCATAACCTTTAACTTGCCACTTAGTTCAGATATATTATAAGCAATTAAATGCAAAAGATAAATCCAAAATTTTCTTCTCTTTATATTTACCGTACACAATTACAGCAGCTGAAATGTCGATTAACTGCAAAAATTGTCAACATTACAGCAACGTTATCAGCACTTTAACTGAACTGCAACCAGCTATCAAATCAGCACCTGTACAACATTAAAAAAACATAAAACGTTAATATTGGCTTAGAATAAATAAATAATAATTGAATATAGCAAAATATCTTAATAGTACGACATTTAACTAAAAGTTAGTCCTCGAAACCGTACTTCTTTGGCGATCTTACAGAACGACCTGATCGCGATACACGACCACCGACACTTGAAATTTCAGTTTTTGCTTTAGCCGGTGAAACGGGTGTGAAACATTGACAGAAGGCTCTGGAATTCTAACTGTCACAGTTTTTCGGCTAGAAACAGCGAGTTTCTCTTTCGAAGTCATGGTTTCACCAGATGTAGATGGCGCTATGCTACACGGAATAGCTGTACGGTCTATTGTCGGGTAAGGTTCAGTGGGCTTGGGTAAAACAGTTAATGGTTGAGGGGTATTATCGCTCTTGATATGTTTTTCTTCAACCGGGTGTTGTGAACAACGGATTTGGTCAACGTGTCTTCTCCAAATCGAATTGTCAACCAAAACTTCATACATTAACGTTCCGATTCTCCGCGAGATAACTGCAAATGTCCATTTTCCGTGCTTTTGTCGATAGTCCCTCACAAGCACTTCATCACCCACACTAAAAGAACGGCGCTGAAATTCGTCTTTGGTGCTTACATTTCTGTAAACGATGTCGCGCAAACTAGGTTTTGCCAAATCCAGCCTTGTTTTGATTTCACGTCCTAGGAATAACAAGGATGGGGTCTCGTTAGTAGTTGCGTTTTTAGTTGATCGATACATGAGTAGAAATTTGGCTACTTTCTCGTGCATTGAACGAGGTTCGTGCTTCATCGATTTGAGACTAGATTTCAGACTCTGAACCATACGTTCTGCTAAACCGTTTCGCGAGGGTTTAAAAGGACTCGTAGTTTTGTGAATAATTCCATGTAGTTTTAAGAATTCCTGGAAGGCTTCAGAATGGAAGGTTGTACCATTATCTGTACAGATAACATCACAAATTCCATAGGCGCTAAACAGTTCTTGAAGTACTTTGACAGTTTCCGGGGCAGTGATTTTTTCCATGATCCGTACCTCTGGCCATCTGGAGTGTGCATCAACTATTATGATAACATTTGGCCTTGAAAAGGTCCTGCAAAATCAATGTGGATCCTTTTCCACGGCTTACTTGGCCATTCCCAGGGGTGCACTGTAGCTTTTGTTGGAGCTTTGCTTATCTCTAAGCAGCTCGGGCACATTTTAGCTTGTGTTTCAATATCTCTGTCGATATTGGGCAACCAAATGTACGATCTAGCCAATTTTTTTCATTTTCACCATACCAGGATGGGCACTATGGAGTTCTTGCAGGAATGCTCTCTGGAACTTTTCCGGAATAACCACTCTGTTTCCAATGAGCAGACACTCTTGTGAAATAGATAATTCTGATTCATGTGAATGATAAGGAGACAGATCTTCTTCAACTTTACCGGGCCAGCCTGGGCAATTTGTTTGAATGAAATCGGAAATTTGTCGAGTAGGGCAGCGTAGAATATTGCTCTCTCTCCTGACGAATTTTTCTGGCTTACCGGAAGAGGTAGTCTACTCAACCCGTCAGCGTTGGCGTGTTCACTTGTCTTTCTGTATTCAATTTCATAATTATAGCCAGTAAGGAAAATAGAGTATCTTTGCATCCGCGAAGCCGTAGTTGTAGAAATACCTTTTTTGGGGTTGAAGATCGAAACCAAAACTTTGCAGTCGGTAACTAGAGTAAATTTTCGGGCAAACATATACATGTTAAATTTCTTTATGCTCCAAATGATGCTGAGGGCCTCTTGATCGATTTGAGAGTAATTTTGTTCAGCTTTTGACAATGTTCGGGATGCAAAACTAATGGGGCGTTCGCTTCCATCTGGATAGATATGCGAAATAACTCCAGAAATACCTTTTGATGATGCGTCACAGTGCAGTCGAAGCGGCAGTTTCGGATCATAATGTGCTAAAACGAGATCAGATTTGATGAGATCCTTCGTTTTCTTAAAAGCCGTTTCACATGAGTCTGTCCATAGCCATTTCTGATTTTTGTGGAGCAACTGATGCAATGGATGTAGTATCGTAGACAAATTGGGTAGGAAGCGGTGGTAGTAGTTCACCAGGGCGACCCAGCTTCGTAATTCAGAAACATTTCTTGGAGCTGGCGCATCTGTAACTGCCTTGACTTTCGAATCGGTCTTGTGGATTCCGTCTTTGTCGACGATGTGAGCACAAAATTCAATGGAATCTTTGAAAAACTCACACTTATTGGGGTTGACTTTAAGGCCGTATTCTACTAATCGCTGAAAGACTTTCTCGAGGGTACATAGGTGATCATTATCGTCTGAACCGGTGATTATCATGTCATCCAAAATACACTGCACGTTTTTGATACCTTTTAAAACCTGTTCAATTGCGCGTTGCCAAATAGAAGCAGCTGGGGAAATACCATACGCCAGTCGATTGAAAACAAGAAGTCCTTTCTGTGTGTTGATGGTCAGGTATTTTCTCGATTCTTCGTCCACAACCATTTGAAGATACGCCGTTTTGAGGTCTATCTTTGAAAATTTCTCTCCACCTGCCAATGTTGCTAACATGCTCTCAATAGTAGGCAATGGGTACGAGTCAACATTGAGCTGTGGGTTGACAGTGACCTTAAAATCGCCACATATCCTAACAGAACCGTCCTTCTTCAGAATTGGGACAATGGGTGCAGCCCAATCACTCCACTCTACCGGTGAAAGGATCCCTTTACTCACCATGTTGTCCAGCTCCTTGTCGACCTTGCCCCTCATTGCAAACGGGACCTGTCTGGGTTTGCAAAATTTAGGGGTAACTCCTTCTTTGAGATGTAACTTCGCAGTTATCCCTTTTAGCTCACCCAGTTCTTTGCCGAAACACTCACTGTACTTTTCCAGAAGATGGTCTAATTTCTTCTTACCTCGAGCCATCCGTATGGACTTGATTTCGTGCCAGTTTAATTTGATGTGTCGGAGCCAATCTCTACCGAACAAAGGTGGACCTCCCCCGTGAAGAATGTATAGCCGCAAACGATGTTCCTTACCTTCGTGTTCCACCAGAACATTCACGTACCCCTCTGGCCTTACACATTCTCCGGTATAGGTTCTTAACACAACGTTTGTTCTTCGCAGCCGTAATTTACCAAGATGGCGCTGATAATCCCTTTTCGATATTATCGAAAGCGCAGATCCTGTATCAAGCTCCATTTTGATCACTTTACCGTTTATTTTAGGACTGATCGTAATGGACGCACATTTCTTCTCGCTATTGTTGTTTACATCGCAAACAACTTCCGTATAGCCGAGATCTGAACAGGAAGTGCTGTCGCCATTAGAATTTTCACTATCAGTGGTCACTTCATCGTCATCAACATAAAAAACTTTCTTCCTTGGCTTTCGCTTCTTAAACTGGTCTGTTCCGGTCTTTTTGCTCTCGGAAGATGACTTACCGGATTTCTTCATCTTGCATCTTCTCTTAATGTGGTCTTTCTTACCGCAGTTGTGGCATTTCTCGTCCTTAAAACGGCAATCCTCGGGACCATGACCATTCCTGCCACACCTGAAGCAACGATTTCCAGTGGTCCTCTGCAACTTGTTAACATTTGCCGATGCTCCTTGGATTTCCGATACATCCTTCATGGTCATTTCCATGGCAATTGCTATCTCTTTAGCCTTCTGGTAGGTTAAATTCTTCTCTGACAACAATCTTTTCAGGACATTTTCGTTCTTTATCCCACAAACCAGCTGATCTCTGAGGTGCTCTGCCAGACGCTCACCGAACTCACAATGCTCACTCAGCTTTTGGAGGACACCCACGTAATCTGTCACCGACTCACCCGTCTGTTGTTGATGCTTGTAGAACCGGTATCTCTCTGCTATAACGTTGGGCTTTGGACTGAGATGTTCTTGTAGCAACTCACCAATTTGCTCGAACGTCTTTGTTGATGGGTTGTTAGGTGAGCACAGGCTATGTAGCAAGGAATAGGTCTTTCCGCCAATCAGACTAAGAGTTACAGCAACTTTTTTGTCGTCGGCTACGTCGTTGGCAATGAAATACTGCTCTAACCTCTCCTTGTACAGCTCCCAGTCACCAGCAGTCTCGCCGAAGGGCTCCAATCGTCCGATCAGTGATGCCATCATTCGGAAGTTACTTCAGCAAACACTCACTTTTCCGTTATCTTCGGTACTTTCTTTTGCGTCTTTCTTCTCCACCAGTTCCTCATAACCTCTTCGGTCCGACGCAACACGATTTGCTCGTCGCCATTTGTTATACGCGTGAGGTGGCTACGTGGAAACACTAATTGAAACTAAACAGAAGCCAAGTTGCCGCCATGTCTTTATTTACAACCGGAAGTCACTGGCTACGCATTTACACAACACTACGTATGATCTTTGTATTTTATTGAACCTTACAGTAATCCCAGCTAAAACTAAAGTGGTAGTGTTTAGCAGAGGTAAAAGTAGGATAAAGCCCGCATTTCATTTTAATAACATCAACCTAGAAGTTGTAGATGATTTTATGTATTTAGGAGTTAAATTCAACTGTAATGGAAGTTTCAAAAAACAAGAAATATATGCCAGCTAACGAGTTAGCAAATCATGTATAGTCTCTTATCTAAATATCGTGCTCTGAATATAGAAATTGACATTCAAATAGATTTATTTGACAAAATGGTACTTCCTGTTTTACTGTATGGTAGTGAAGTCTGGGGGCCTTACGGTTGTGATATTGCCAGTAGAATCCAACTTAAATATTATAAACACATTTTAAAATTAAAGAAATCAACTCCAACTTGTATGGTACTCGGTGAAACTGGCAAACTGTCGATTGAAGATATTATTAAAATTGGAGTCTTGAACTTCTGGTTCAAAATTATCACCAACGAAAATAGGTTTAAGATAGACGTAATCTTGCATAAATTGTTATTCAAACTTGATGAATCAGACGGTGAACATTGTGGATTGCCTTGGCTAATTTTCGTTAAAAAATAGTCTAAACAGCTTGGGCATGTCTTTTCTATGGTTAGAACAAGAAAGCCTGTCAAAAGGTGACAAGTTATGGTTAAAAAAATGCAGTCAAACTGCGAATTACAGATCAGTTTCAAACTAAGTGGGCAAATAAAGTCGTTAACTCTGCTCTTCAAATGCTGTTTGTGATGAATTGCATCTGTTATTGGAATGTAATTTTTTAACAAATAAAAGGTTACAATTTCTGGGCAAACGAACATTTAGACCCATCAATTATGAAGTTTTTTCAGGCGTCATGAATTTAAAATCTCCTAAAAAGCTTTTCAATTTATGTAGATTTATGTATGTGATTATGGCCTTATTCTGAAACTAAATGTATCCTTGATTTTATCCTTTTTCAACTATCTGCATTTATACATAACTGCTATACTGTTTAAAAAATAATTGCGAAATTTTGAGACAACATCTTGTACATACTATATTATGCCCACCGTGTCTTTGCTTGACAAGGATTGTTGAAATAAATAAATCTTGAAATCTTGAATCTTGTTGTTAATGATTCAGTGAAAATATGTAACAAAATCCAGTAGATTAAATTTCTTCCTTGTCTGTGAATGACATATACCATTTTGGAGCGGTCAAATGACAAATGCTTCTCTTGGCATGAGCGTGGCAGCAATTTTGAAAAATTACCCGAATACCAAAGCTACTCTGAAGTTGCTGGTGGGAATCAATTTAAATAAAATTCTGTTCTACGCGCATCTTCCTGACTAAAAAAAATTACTCCACCAGAATAGAAGCATTTCAGTTTATGACAGTTTCGAAGGTTTATGCTTGTATATATTCTTTGTAATGAGTGCCACTACAAAGTAAAGTGTATAATTATATATTTATCAAAGTTTGCGTTATTTAGATATCAAAGGAAATGGCGGGGAACTGGCATACGAATAGATTTCCCAATTTTCGCCCGCCATTACCTCCTCGCCATGAACACTTTACTCGTAGTCCTAATTTTAGACCGAGGTACTCAGGTGTGCCGTTACATGAACAGCGGGTTGTAAGACCGAGGATTGCACATGTAACGCATGATCGCGTCGATGGTCACGGTGAGAACCATCACCAAAGAATGGGTGCACCTATGCACAACTTCTCACCTAGACAAATGGATAATTCCTTTCCACGAGGTGGTGCAAGTACCTCAATGCAAGTACGCCAAATAACTCCACATTTGGACACTCGTATGTATAATATAGGTGGAGAACGTGATGCTGAACAACCCATTACTTCCATGTGTAGTGATTTGCAGCAAAGTCGTAAAACTTTGACAGAAGGTTTGGCTGAAGAGAAAACTCTTGGTGATGAAGAAAACCAAACGGAATGGCTTCAACTGTGGCTTACTACAAAGTCTTCGAATACACCTCGTGAGAATTTAAAGACTGAGATTTCTGTAAGTAACCTATTAGCTCCAAGAAGCCATCCGCAACTGAGGTTCGGTGTAGGGCTTCAAATCCTCGCTATATAACTATATGCAAGTCAACTACGCTCGCCTTGAGGCACCTCTGTGGCGATGTTGCAGTATATTAAAATACATTACCAGATTTGTGAAGTTTTATGGAGTGCCGTCAAAGAAAATGTGTTGTTAGGCCCCAACCCTTCGGATTGGAGCCTATAGGTTTGGGGTGTCCGTCCGTCCGTCTGTCCGTCATCGCTTTATACCCCTATGAATTTTGGGGGGGGGGGCGGTTGGGGCCTGCTTGTGTTTCACAAATACTTACTTGTTAAAACTGAACATATCTTGATATTTTCATAAAAGAACAAGTTCTAGCAATAGCCACATATTCCGCATGCACACATCTTTTGTTTTCCCCTCATGCGCATGCGTTAATTTATGCGGCAACAGTAAGGCGTTGTTATAAAACAGATGGCCTCTGAGGATATCTACGTGTTACGTATAAACGCAGAGCGGATGTATATTACAAAAAGTATATCTCACTTACTGAGTATTATTTTCGCGGAATCTTCAAGAGGCCTGCAGAATCGACAGATCCCTAAAGAGGTCAGCTGTTTTATAACTACGGTCGAATGGCATGCTCGGCAAAACAAACCCGGAAGAGAAACAAAACATTTGACAGCTGGCCGATGCCTGTTTTTTTTCACCTTTTATGCACAACACAAGGCATGAAAAATGTGGCCTTGGGTGCGTGAACTATCTATATACGCCAACATAACGTGGATTACTGTGCCGACAAAGTGCCTCGGAGCAACTCAAGTTGACCCCTATGAGCAATACAATGTAACGCGTTGTAGCTCTGATAAAGAAATATTCCAAGCATAAATAATGAAGAGCTGACTTGGAGCTAGTAACCTACAAATCAGAATGCTTAAAGAATTGAACATATTTTTTTTATATACACAGATCACCAAATCATACAGTTAATTATTGTTTTGCATCCATTTGATATAATATTGTTCGTTTTCTAACGTTGAACGAATCACGAAAAAGTATTTTCATGTTTCAACATGGATTATCTTCAGGGTTCAACCACAACCAACAAAGTTATCAGTAAGAGGTTGCTACAGAAAAATCAAACTTATACAATGAATTTTCACCGATTGTTGAATGTCGGTAGGTTTCTTCCTACTTCCTTCCACTTTTTTCCAGGAAGCAATGTTCCCTTCCTTCCCATGGATATTAGCCCTAGTATTGGAATAAGAAGTTCGCGTCTTGAATATAGCGTGCCTTTTACGGTGTTTATTTCAGAAGTAATTTATAACAAAAGAAAAAATGAACGCGATATCCCACTATTTTTCTTATTCAGTGGCTAAAGGTTCTTTTTCGTGGCGTCCTCCATACTAGAAATAAATGATACTCAACACAAATGGTCCAGTTCTTAGTTAAAGGAAGAATTTATTTGTTTTTCACATACCATGTGAAGTGTCTGTAATTCATTTTCAAAACAGTTTTATATATATATATATATATATATATATATATATATATATATATATATATATTATTTGTAAATAACTTATTTAAAATAAGCCTTATGAATGTGCACTAAATATCTTGTTCAAACCCAAAAATTCTAGTTGCAATTTCCACAGTAATAATCCCCGTCGTCAAATGTGAACCTATTTCTAAGTTATGCACGGTAAAACCACAGAAATGACAGTTATAGCACAGACAAATCACGTATTCAGCCATTACATGTAAGAGTTAGGAAAAAAAAAAGCTATGTTACTGGTTGTCTCTACCAATCATGTAAAACATCTCATTTTAGCAACTAGTTTTTACCACAAGTGTACCCCGATTGCTCGTAAATTACACCTGAAATTCGGGTTTATTGCAAAAATCCATAACTTTTAAGAACGTAGGTTTTATGCCCAAAGCTTACATAGTAGGAGAGGTGACTTCAATTTCAGTTAGTAAACTGGCTCAGCTTACCCCAGTCACTGGCAACACTCAGCCCATAACTGGGGCAAGTTGAGCCAGTTTACCAACTGAAATTAAAGAGCTACCCCTCCTACTATGTAAAGTTGGGGGCACCAAATGATAGCACACACATATGGCGCTTGCAACGCAGTTTGTCAGTGAACACAACGTGTCCCCACCGAGCAGGCCGTTCTCTGGGTCTTTGTTTAAATATAACGGCGAATTTATTGGTGGTAATAAGTCAGGCTGGAACTGGAAAATATTTTATATTCTATAAATTTTAATTGATAAGGAGAAAAAATTCAACTGATGTCGTCACCATTAATACAATATCATGAGTGTATTTTAAAAGCCGCTTAAAACTTGGTACATTTCTTTGCAGATACCAGAGAGCAAGGCGGTGTTAAGAAAAGCCTTTGTTTTAGTGGAACAGCTCAAAGCATTACGCGGCTCTATGAATAGCGAAAGTTCTGTCGACGCAACCAGAGAAGTCCCGGATGTGATTCAGGAAGCCAACCGCTTGAAGGTACAAGTGGCGGGATTTCCCATATAGACGTTTTCTCTACGAAGCGCAGATTCTGAATGGAACTCTCTGCCCTTTTTCATTTCAATAACAAATTGACGTCCAGAAATCTTCGTCTCGGTATTTATAGCTAACGTTTACGTATAATATGCCCATGTCAGCAGGTGATCTGCTTTGTTGTTTTGTGAGTGCACAAAGGTCAGTAACATTAGATAAATATACAGATCGTACAGCGGGAAATGTGTAGACTGAGTTCTGTTTACAGAGAGAGTTGGATGATTTGCGGGAGGTGATCAGCGCTATGAACGTGACAGAACACCTGAAGAAGAAGATGGAAAGGGCGAAAAAGAAGCGAGTAGGTCCCCAAAATATAGAAGTTAGTGGGAATTTATTAAGTTTAACTTCATACAGAAGGGAGTTTTCGGACAAAATCACGCGCAAAACTGAAACTGTCATGTTCAAGGGAACAAAGCAGGACTCAATTTTTTTTTTCTAAATTCGCTGTGACTGGTTAAGGGCTGTTCCTTGTTAAGGACTATTTCCAGTTAAGGGCTGTTCCTTGTTAAGGGCTTAGATTTGTTGGTTGTTCAGGCACGATTGAAGCGGAGAAGAAAGAGACTGTACGAGGAAAAACAAGAAGAGGAAGAGGAGCGTGAGCGACGTCACCGGGAAATCGACCAATGGCAGGAGCGCATTTATGAGCAAGTTCAGGAAACGAAAATGGTAAAATATGTCATGTCTTCATTTACAAAAATAGCGAAAAAAATACAAGACGCATCCATTCGCAAGCTCCTTGTACTTGATTTAACACGGAATTTATTTTGTCTTTTGTTTATCTCTGTACCAGCGTTTACCTGAGTTGTTTTCTAATGTGGCCGTGGTACCTAAGCATCGCGAAAGGCGTGAAGCAGATTGCAACTTTGTTTTCACTCAATCCTACCGACAAATAGGGTCTGAACGAGGACATTGTGACGAGATTATTTAAGGCGCAAGCATACTTACTCTGGGATATTACTTGATTCAAATTTTTATATTAATGTGAGACGGTGATTTGCTTGAGCAAACACGACGTGTGGTATGTCGTACGCTTACACTGCGGCACGTCTGCGTGCAGGAAGATGAGTTGAAGGATATCGCCGACAAGACCCTGGGCGAGGTGCGGCGGGAGGTTGGCGAGGCCTCGCGGGCCCTGGACGCGCTACGGGCAGTCAAGAAGCTACGCGCTGCCAGGAAGCAGGGCCTGGAACAGACAGGTGCGTCTCTATCAGCCCCGCTTGCCCCCTTCCCCCGGCACCATCTCCATCCCCTGCCCCCGGCATGGCCGTGACATTGTTTTACTGTATTTGTCACAAAGACGCAAAGAATGCGGTACTATTTCACTGTTCTCTCTTCTCTATCACTTCAAATAATGTTTTTTTCCTTCCAATCATTGCTATCGGTTGCCGATTCCTATATTCCAGTGATTGTTATCGTTTAGTCAATCAGTGTTCGGTTGGGGTCTGCGCCCTCGACGATGGCTTGTGTGGATCCAGAGAGAGCAAGATGATTCTAAACGGTAAAATGTGAAGATCAAGACTGCAGAGACGTTGCTTAAAATAACATGAATTGTCTAGAGAGAGAAACGTCTCGGAGTAAGAACTCATTGGTAATGTTGTTTGGTCGGGCTTCCCTTGGCGGGTATTGTTCCGTTGGAATGTCACGTGACTTTTAAATTGACTGAATTATTGATGTCTGTGCCTGCAGGGCTGTACGTATCTCGGGAGAGTGACGTCATCTTTGAGCAACGGCACGAGGCTCTGGTTGCCATGATGACGAAACAGTTACGCAAATACCAAGAAGAACAGCGCTTGCTGCAGGTCGGTGTACAAACTGTCAGCTCAGGGTGAAGTCTTGAGAAGTAGTTCTCACCGTGTCACACTCGGGAGGAATTGCAGTACTTTAAATGATGGATACTTTCAAAATCAAAATCTTGAAACTTGTGTTAAGGACAATTGCTCAATATCACATTTCTTTTGTCACCATCGCTCAACTCGTCACTTCATTTATGGATTAAAACGACGTGCGCAAAACTCCAGAGCCCCCAGTTTCCTTATCCCCCCACAGTGCCAGTCACTAAAGATTTAATCAAGTAATGAATTCTCCGACACTGCTAGCCGGAAGTGAGCTGTGCTGTGAAGCATTCTTATTGTCTGACAGGGTGATTTGATTGACAGGTGATGCTGGACAGTGAGAAAGCCGAATTAAAAGAACACGAGGAGGAGGAGAGAGCGAGGGAGAGAGAGGACCAGCAGGAACGGGAGGAACGCGACATTCGCGCCTCGCTGTTCGGCTCTCAGGGTGCGTGATTCAGGAGACCAGCCACGTTAGTTGTCGCTCGTTTTTCACATCGTTCAGTAGTTTTTTTCTTCGAAGTAGATTTCAGGCTGCGGCGACACAACTTAAAGTAATAACACTGTATTTCTTTTACATTATAACGTATTATTTGTTTGTTTTGTTGGATGTTGTCAGAGGAACACGGCCCTGGTGACCCTGTGTATAACCACTTCCTGTACTATGACGTGGCCAATCGTTCTGAGCTGGATCTTGTCCGAATAAGGTGCGTGGCTCACTGTTCAACAGTCGCCGACGTAAGCATTGTTAGTGCAGTGTATTGGCAATTTTTGAGAAATCGGCTTGGAAGAGAGTCGAGCTGAATCACGTGCAATATCCGTAAAATTGTAAAAACCTAATCCAAAAGTTGTAATCGTGAATGCCATTGGGATTTAGCGAAATGTCCGACGAAACATATGTTTATTAGGACAGTATAGGTTTCGTCCTGTCGGAAGATGCTCATGTAGATGTTCGCTGAAAAAAATTTCCGTACTTTTTAAAAGTGAAACGACACACAAGTATCTAACACATTGATGTGTTTACAGACGAGAGTGGGATGCGTTCCTGGTTCCTGACCACTCACCAGAGGGCACTTGTATACCGCCGGGCTGGGTACAGCCCGTATCGCCCTCCAGCCGCGTGTGGGCCAGCGCACTACAGTCTGAACCTGACTGAACTCATACCCCCCCCCCCCAAAAAAAAAAAAAATTACCCCGTCCTAACATGATCTAGAGCACTGTGAAACGCAAAGGGAGAGCAGTGACAGCACAGCACAGAGTCATTCACTGAGTGCTCACTTGTGAGGAACCGCTTCCGCCCCTCCCCCTCCTCCCTTCTCCTGCCCCCCCCCCCCCCACCTCCAAGTCTTAACATAAACGAGAGCTCTGTGAAACGCATAATATCGGTACAGAGAGAGCAGTGACAGCACACCACGCAGTCACTCGCAAAATGCTCCCTTGTGAGGGACCGCTTCCGCCGGATGTGACTGGTGCACGGGTGAGGTGATCCATGCTGTCAAAAGGACACTCTCCGAGGCTCACTGAATTTTTGCGAACAATTTGAGAATAAAATTGTTTTGACGATCTTCATGTTAATGTTTGGTGTGGCTAGCAGCCACACGTTCGTATTGCTTCGGATCACGGGTGTGTGTACACAAAAGAAATAAACCAATGAAAAACGAGAGGTGTTTATCTTTTATTATCGGCCACAGAATAAACAAAATGCGATTTCGTAGACACTATCTTAAATACTTAGAACGAGACAAGTGAAATTTTACGACAACATTAGACGAACAAAAATTCGATCGTCCAAATACTAACAGTAAAAAGACCTGAGTGTGAATCATTCAGCGCGTTGTTTGAATGAATTAAAATTGATATTGACTCTTATCTCAGCCACAAGGACCCGAGTTATGCGAGATGTTTTATAAACTGAAGGACTGTTGATGTGATGGTGACTAGTTGAATAGACGATGCTACGTTCCCGTGTTTTAATGCCCTCGTTAAAAAAAAACAGAAAGCCAAGAGCGACTGTACAAACATGAAAAAACACCCAAAAATAAAACAAAAAGATAGTTTCAGTCAGCAAAGCCAAATTGTTCGTACTCTATAACTAAGTCATAAGACACGTTTTTAATGTGCTTATGGGGGTTTTTTTCCGTGTGCTTGTGTAAGGTTTTTTTTTTAACCCAGCCGACTTTGTCGTGCTGGGTTAGTCATGTCACTATAGAGGGCTTGAATGTATGTGCGTATGTTGAACTTTTTCTTTAAAATGCTACTACTCCTACAGTTTTGTTCCAATGGAGTGACGAAAAACGGACAAAATGGCGACACTTTTTGTGCCCGTTTTGACCCATTTTTAAAATGCTACTGCTACAGTTTTACTACAATCGTTTAGATATAACGCAGGATGTTCCCCAGGGGAAACTGGAATAAATGGTAGTAAAAAACTGAATTGTCAAACCATTCATTTCTCTCAGTCTTTTTCAAATAGTTTTAAAATTTTAATCGAAAGTTTCTTAGGTGCTTCTCCACCTGGACTTTGTGCAAATTTCGCAAATGACATTAAATGTCGCAAGGTGGAATTTTAAAAATTTTGTAAAATTATGTAAATGTCGGTAAATACGTGAATCATCAGAACCAAACCTCTCCAAACATCCCTTTTCGGGTAGCTTCCAAATTCGAATTAAATACGTTTTACATAGTTTTTGAAGTGGTTTTTAACCCAATCTCCTTTTTTTTTTTTTTTTTTGATGAGTTTTTTTTTTATGTGTGTTTTTATTGAATCTTTCAATAGTACGCGTGCACGTTCGTGGGCTGCTCTCCATGTTCCTGGACGTGCTTTTCTTCTTTTTGTTTGTTTGTTTGTTTTTTGTTTTTCATTTAGATTTCACCGGGGAAAACTCGTTTTTGTGTATTAAAATTATGAAAAAGTTATATTCAGAATCAAAGTTCTTCATTTTTCGCCTAACAGTAATTGTTTAAGAGTTTTTCTCTCTTTCCTTGTTTGGTAACTCTGCTTGGTCATGTCCTTGGACATGCTTTTTTTTCTTTTTTTTTTTTTTTTTTTTTTTGGTTTAGCTTCCCCTGCCGTAAATCAATTCGCTGGAACTTCAAATATTCTGCTGTTGAAATCACGGACCTCTCTGGTATTATCGGCGATTGATTTGATTGACGGAGGCCTCATGTCGTTTGAAGAGCCAGTCCTTTTATCTCGATTGAAAAGAGTTCTTTTTTTCTCTCTCTCTCTCTCTCTCTCTGTTTTTGCTGTATAGATAGAAGCTATTTTAGCTCTGAAAACCAAATGAACACGGTAAATCACTTGCATATTAAGTGGATTATTCATTGGCTACTTATGTGCCGGGAATAAATCTTAATAAATCATACAAATTTGCGAAGTGTTAATGGAATTTCCCGTACCTTTGTTGGAATAACTCGTTCCCATTTGCTCTCTGAATGCCGTGTTATTTATATACTTGTTATTGTGGGAAGATCAACCAAGAAGTGCTTAAAGCCAAACATTCCATTCCTCTCTCAGAGTACAGCCAATTATTCCTCCCAAATATTCAATTTTCCCACACAGAGTACAGCCAATTATTCCTCCCAAATATTCAATTTTCCCACACAGAGTACAGCCAATTATTCCTCCCAAATATTCAACTTCCCCACGCACAGTACAGCCAATTATTCCACCCAAACATTCCATTTCTCACGCAGAGTACAGCCATTTATTCCACCCAAACATTCCATTTCTCACGCACAGTACAGCCATTTATTCCACCCGAACATTCCATTTCTCACGCAGAGTACAGCCATTTATTCCACCCAAACATTCCATTTCTCACGCACAGTACAGCCATTTATTCCTCCCAAACATTCCATTCTTCACGCAGAGTACAGCCATTTATTCCTCCCAATTATCCATCCGTCGGAAATAATCTATTGAAACACTGGTCACGAAAATTGTGTTCGGTATTGATTATACTTCATAATTTAATGCCATACATTGTTTCGTTTAAACTACTTTTTAATCGATTGTTTTACCCTCGACTATTGTAACGGTAATGACGTCACTGTGTCCGTCTGCCCCTCTTTCATAGCAATGGTAAGGACATTTGTACTGTGTATGCTTGTTGTCGATGTGGAGTCACCTGATTCATGTTGCTCCTCTTGATATCGAGAAATGATGGAGATTTTACGTGTAAAGGTACCTACAGTGCAAGTATGGACAGTAGTTGTTAACACCTTCATGAAATGTAAATTGAACATAACTGCGGGACAGAACAAAGACAAAACGTCGATGGTCAAATGCCGATAGCCAAAATATGAGTGGTCAAAAGTAGATCGCTTAACGTCGGTGGTCAGGAGTCACAGCTAAAGCGTCGGTGATCAAAATTCGATAGCTTAAATGTCGGTGGTCAAACTTCGATCCTTTCTCGCATAATTTAGCAATCACTGTGATCAGTGGCGATATATCAACTTTTAAATTCATCAACATGCCGACGTCGACAACTTATCGGGCAGTTTAAAGACCACTTCGAAATTGTCTGCCTAAGTTTGGCACTTTAAGAAAATTTTTGAGGGATTTTCGGCATCTTATATGTATCCTTTCGCAAAAAAACGCTTCATCATTTTCACCATCAAATACGAACCCCACCTCCATCTTTACGCCTATCGGTAGAAGTAGGTTTTGAATGACGTCATCTCACCAAGTACTGTTGAACAGCGCGGCGTCATTTTGTGTGTCATGCAATGATGTGTCATTTTTTGAAAGTCTCTTAAAGATTATAACAACATAGAGGTTTCTGTAGGAGTTGCGAAGTATATATTGTTCCGTCACACTTCACAAGCCACTATTTTATCAGTTAACAATGTGTATTTCGGATTTTGATACGCCGCTATTAAAACACAAGTCGCGGCACAAGTGGACAATACGTTTTGAGAGATTGTGTGGAGTATTTTTGAGTGTGACGTTGACCTGCCGTTTGAGGGGACTTGGTGCTATTCTTGTACTCTCATCTTGTCCGTTGCTGCCCACAAACTGTCGCACAGTTTACAGACGGCCGGTTTTTATAGGCGCAAAAACAGTCATGTCACTAAGGGGTCTTTTTTATGTCGGGACGAATAGTTCAGTTTTGAAGTAGAGTTTAAGGAGGTTTATAAATCAAGACAAAAACGGCTTTATAAATCAGAAAATTAGTTTGCAGTGACCGGAGTTGATACAGGTGTTTTACCGCTCGGGTTGGTGAAAAACCAGTGGCAATATGGACCGTGTGGGAGATCTGCGTGTTTGTGAGATCTCCGCGTGTGGGAATTCTCAGCAGATGGGAGATCTCGGCGAGTGGGATATCTCCGCGTGTGGTAGACCTCCGTGTGTGGGAAATCTCCGCGTGTGAGCGATCCCCGTGAGTTGGAGATGTCCACGTGTGGGAGATCTCCGCGTGTGGTAGACCTCCGTGTGTGGGAAATCTCAGCGTA
Source organism: Protula sp. h YS-2021 (assembly GCA_949752745.1). NCBI lineage: Eukaryota > Metazoa > Annelida > Polychaeta > Sabellida > Serpulidae > Protula > Protula sp. h YS-2021. The sequence continues at coordinate 14,681,002 of OX457024.1, read as the reverse complement.
TGGGAGATCTCTGGGAGTTGGAGATGCCCACGGGTGGTAGCTCTGCGTGTTTTGGGGGACCTCCGTGCGTGGCAGATTTCGGTGTGTGGGAAATCTCCGCGAGTAGGAGATATACCCGAGTGGGATATCTCCTTGTGTGGGAGAACTTCCGCTGCGTTACGTTACAAAACGTTACGTTACAAAACGTTACCTACCAATACGCCGACTTTCAGAAAAGGTCTGTCTAAATTCAGTACTCCAACATTTTAAATATCGCGTTTCAAAACCCCCAGTGCAACCCTTATGCCTTCCCCACAAGCGAGTTCGATTGTGTCCATAATCAGTGCAACTTGATTAACTGCAGTCGGTAAAGGATAACTTTGAGTGCTACGGGCCAAGCAAATGCTTCGAATTTTCCGAATTCTAAATTAAACGAAATAATATTAATGGGAGATTAACCCTAGAAGTAAAATGAGAGTATACATTATTTGAAATTGTTTAAATTCAACTTGGACTACTGTCTACAGCTTGCTTGGTCTTTAAGTTTTAAGTCTCTAAGCCAAAATCTGACAGAGCGACAGCAGTTAATTATGTGAATGGGTAACAAAACCATGCTTCTGAGAGTCCGCCAAAAGCTGCTGAAAAGATACTGGTTAATTTTTTGTGTACATATTTTAGTTTAAAATATTTGCATGGCTTTTCTGCTGCCGAGTTATGTGGTGGGGTACGTGGTACTCCTGTAGTTTGACCAGCTGGGTAGTTTTACCCCATTTACCCACAGACAGCGATCGTTTGGAATTTACCAAATGTAGTGATCCTTTCGAGTTAAGCAAAATTTCAGCGATCTTATCTATTTTCCAGTTTTCAGCAATTTTTTCTAGTAGGGTTGTTAAAAAAAAGAGCTATTAGAATTTTTTGGTGGCAATTCTTTCAAATTCTCGAGGCCTTCAGCCGCACACCCCATCCGCACACTCCAGTATCCCATCCGGACTTTTATCAAGGACGTTCTGAATAACCTTTGGTTTTTGTTTTTTGTTAGTTTTTTTCAAGATCACGCTAAAATGGCTGAAATATTGTACGCGGGTAGCAGTTCTGCTACGATTTTGACGTTATATTTTCGTAAGTCTCCACAGGACCACTTTTGGGGGGGGGAAAGGAAGCCCCACGCTCGACCCTACTCACCCCCCCCCCCCCCCGCTCCCTTACAAGAACACTCACAGGTAACAGGCGATGCTAGTTGTCTCGTCATGCAGCAAATCGCGTTGTCGTGAAGACGAATCGGCCTTGCCATTTCTACACCTTTATCAAAAGCCTTAAAGCATTCATGAACTGTCGGGCAACAAATTCCCGCACAAGGATTTTCTCTCATTGAATTAATAAAGAAAAAATAACAAATGTTTCCGTCGTTATAACGAAATAAGATTTCATTTCGATGGATAAAAACCAAGCCAATTAATTCGCAAGGTGATGTGAAGTCAAAATTCGGCAAGGCTTCGTCCAATTCGCCTGAACGGAGTTTGGAAAAGATGAGTTGGGGCCGTATTCGCCATATTCAACAGCACACGTCGTAAATTTGTATGCACGTCGTATCTCAATTAACAAATCAAGTGATACATATTTTAGTGAATACCAAGCAATCCGCTGATAAGACTTCGTCTTAAAAACTCTTAATCTGCTGTGTGACACAATAATGTCTCTTAGCTTGCCCAACTGATCGCACTCCATGGGTATCTCTTTGTGAACAAATCTGCCATCGTCTGGATACAAAGAAAACCCATTTAAATTTCTGTAGCTAATCTATCAGTGGCCAGTCACGGCGCATGACTGACAATTCAGTGTTTGGTAACAAAGCGTCGAATCACCGCACACCATTAATCATTTGGAGTAATATTATAAGGCTTTTATTATTTTCTGCGGTACAGTGATCTCTGTCTCGGTAGCTGTGTGTGTATGTGTGGTTTTAAGTTTATCAGGATTACGTGATGTTAATCGGTGGCCTGTGCTGCATTTTCAAAGTGAAATTTTGTGACTTTTCGTGATAGCCTCCCGTGCATCAGTAAGGTAAGACCTGCTTCGTATTGTAGTTCGTTGTTGGACATCTATTACAAAGTTTAATCAAATCCAGTGAAATTTTGGGTATCTTAATCACGTTTGTGAGGACACTGTTTACAAGGCAGGTTCATATTTTTAAATAAAATAAGGTTTGTTTTTGTCTCCAGACATTTATACTCACAGGGAAATAACTCCACAGTTTGAATTTTAAATATATAAAATAACTTTAAATTTCTTAAAATGAATTTTAGATATATTAAAAGAAATTACAGCTACTCGTATTAAAATAAGATAAGATACCATTGTAGATATCTGTAAATATTATACACCTAAGATTTACTTAATGACAATTGATCCACGAAAAGCTTATGAATGAATTATTCATACTTTAGATCAAGTACAAATATAAATTAGAACAGTATTGCAGTTTCATTTTATAAAAAAAGTAGGTGATCCTCAATCTTGTATGGGCTACATCAGTTTTTCAATACAGGTGCAAGCAATATATTTTATATCCCCTCTAAAATCAAAATAAAGGAGTTCGAGTGGATTGAGAAGCCAAAAAAAAGTTATTAAGAATGATTTAATCTGGATTGTGGTATATAGAGTGTAGAACCATATGTCGTTCGAAATACGAGGGGAGGGAGAGATAACAATGCTCACTTTCGACTCCTTGTGTCATGTGTATCTCAGGAACCAAACATCTTATACCTTTTTATAACCAAGATCCAACAAAAGTTATTTATTATTTGTGGTAGCTTAACAATGACAGGAAATTTCTGTGCCGACAATTTTCAGAAACTCATTTTTCTACATATAAACATGCTTTGGAGTGGAGAGGAGGGCGGGGGGGGGGGGGGGGGCGAGGCTTCGATTCTGTGTCAGTGTCGTGTTCGACAAGATAAAATAATGAGTTAAACGTGCGTTTTGATGGGCCGGATAGTGCCGTTAAGTGAGTTAGATCTTACGTTATATAGACGTCCAGGCTGACAACCGAACACCAGTCTCATTATGTGGTGCTGACCGGAAATGGAAGCCATGAGAGGTCGCTTCGAGAACAGCCAAACGTGAGGACGTAAAATATGGGAATTCCAGCAACGTAAAAGTTTTTTCCCGCCCACTCAAAAAAATCTTAATGAAAATTGACAATTATTCATACGTATTCTGCATTACCGAGCGAGCCAAGGGTGGGGTACTTTGATAATTGTGTCATCACGACACGTTATGGTTGTCACTGTCAAAATGGCGATTCTAGATTTGTATTTCCCGGCGCCCATACAAAGTTGGGAAATAGAAGTTGAATCGACTTCCAGTTGCAACCTTTTCGCAACGTTGATTAGATATCGGATAATCGAATCGGCAAGTAGACGTTGTTTAGACTTCCACAAACAGCCAAAATTCGATGTTGGTCCGACATCTGGTGTGACGCCTATCCAACTTTGACGCAACGTCACATTGTTGACTGGGTTGTTGCTTTGAGGACCCGGCTGTGGCAACAACGGTCGGACATTTTTTCTATGAATCGTGTACGTTTCCAACCACCAGACATTTGACTTGTTATCTATACGTATCCAGGTTCATTATTTATTCCGCAAATAGTGAAACTGACACCATCGGTTTGATCTGTTGGGTTATTATTCATGGTGTATATTTGACACACCTTCTATAACAACACGTGATGCATCGAGATGATCTTGACTGAGTGTCTGATCACCGGTATCAGTGTCAGATGTAAAACAAATATATGAATTAGTCGCCCCCTTTGGTTGAGGAAATTAAAAGAGAACCTTCTGCAATATGTCGCAATATATTAATAGTACTGGTGGCCATAGATGGTCGATTTCTTGATCATGGGTTTTTCTAAATACCTGGCATTTCAGAAGTCGTCTCAGTCATAAAATTTGAACAGTTAACTTCTTGCAAAAGCTGTATGTTATGTTCTTACAAACATGAAATATTCGAATCAGTTACCCAAGACCTTAATTTGTCTTTATCACCGAGTTTGTGAAGCAAGCATCACAATTTTCGATCTCACTGTTCAAATCAACAAATTTCGTCATAAATGAATAAAGGTGTGGTAATATATTAAGTAGCTTTGTTACATGTCTGCCAATGTTTATGTTTGTGCAGATGGGTCGACGCGACAGTGACGGGAAGAAGCAGACGTGGATGATCGAGGCGGGAGACTGGGAGAAGCTCTACGCCGCGTTCATACGCGCCAAGGAGAAGAACAACCTGCTCGATCTGCGGCTAGAGCGCAAACTGAGCGGCATCGAGAAGGAGAAGGTCCATCGCGATGGCGTCCTCTTCAACGACATCTACGAGCAGAAACAACTTGTGTTTAAGTACAAGTGCGAGGTGAAGGGGATGCGACGTGAGGCGGCGAGGAAAGAGCGGGAGCGTGGTAACTATAGCAACACGACATCTGGCGGCGGCGGGGTGGGCCGTCGACGGGGTTATCTCTCCAGTGATGATAGTGCTTTAGGAGTCCGTAGGTCCCATTTCCGGTCCGGTAGAATGACGTCACGGAGCGATACATTTGTTACGGATACTGGGAAGAAAGTGAGTTTACCCTCGGTAAATGTCGATGCTTCAAATGGTAAGCAGGCATCACAATCAAACAGAGACAGCACGGATGGAGGGTCTGCAGAAGCAAAGCAATCGGGAAATCAAGTCGATCAAGAGGAATCGAACTCGCCAAAGCTGCCAACGTTGAATCGCCCCGTCACTCGCAGTATCACAATGCCGGATTTAACGAATATTCCCGAAGAGCAAGATCCAGCAAAGGCGAAAAAGCTCGACGTGATTACGGCTGAATATTGGATTGGCGACCCCATTGCTATTCGTTCTGTGCGTCGGCCGAGACTGAATCCGAACGAGATGTCGGATCACTGCCAGCCGTACGGCCAGGCAAGGAAGCTTATGGTGAACATGACCAAATATCCGCTCTGCAGCCGCAATTGTAATAAACCAGGCGCCGATTTGGAAACACTCGCGAGCGATACCACTTTCTTGCCTAAGATTCGAGTGCCCAATCTAACGAAAGAATTAAGCCGCTTGTCGGAATCATGTGAGCATTTACCCGATATTCTGGAGGGCTCTGCTGTCAGTCAAACTGTCCTGGAGTTGTTGGAGGGGCATGGTAAAAGCGACGGCGCGATGGAGAATGTGTCGGAGTCGGCGAATACGTCATTTCCGGAAGTGGCCGGAAATGCCGAGAAACCGCCAGAGGCCTTAGAAACCATTGCGAAGCCCGCAAATGACACTTCACGCCAGGACACTGTAGACGCCGTTCGCGAGCGACCTGTCAATGCCTCAAGCCAAGACATTACACGCTCGTATGATGAAATGAAAAGATTTAAAAAGAATCTACCGAACCCACCGGAAGTGGAAACATCAGCCAGTCGCACATCAGCTGCAAACTCCCGTTCGCGCTCTCACGGATCCACGGCCAAGTTGCAAAGAAAGCTCGACGCGTCACCTTCTAAATCGATCGTGTTACGCTCGCGTTCCGACTCGCATGCATCATCCGTATCCGGTCCGGCGACTGTTCAGGAAATAATCGAGGCTAATAAAAACGTACCCGTCAATGCCCCAGTGGATGTGTTAGCTCGGGTGCAGCAAGGCGACATCGGCGTCAAATCGTTAACGGATACGACGCGGAAGGTGACGCAAATCATAGACGAAGCACAGCGTAGAAGTATCACCTCGCGGAGGGATACAGTTGTAGTTGATAAGAAGAGTAAATACAAGTCACATAAAGTGAAAGAAGTCATCCGCTACTCACCCACCAAAGCCACACAAAGCATGCACCAGACCGAGGTGGTCAATTAACGGCTTTTTGTGGCCGAGGGCATCGTAGAGATCAGACAAACTCCTCATTGGTTTCAGTTCTAACTTTGATTATTGTTGAAAGTAAAACGTGAATATGCACTTGCTTCATCAAGTGTCAGAAGGGCACCGAATATGACGTCACTGGTCAAAAAGTCACCGGACAATCCGGCATCGGTCAAAATGATATAAAATGAATAAAACACTTTAAATACTCCAAAGAATTATTGTCCAAAATGAACTTATTTGTATACTTTCGGTAATTAGAGTAACTTTGCGAACTATAAACCTTGAACGTTAGATGTATATAAAAATTAACAAGTGTTGCCTGTACTTCTTATCGTTCACTTCTTGGCCCAGGTTTAACGGGTTCAATAAATTTTTAGAATATTGTGTGCAAGCGCAACAAATTAAAAACCATAGTCTTCATGGTTTATGCTGTGAGCAAATGTATCATTGCCTTGCTATTTATTCCAAAGTGTCATTTTTCGTGGAAAGCGAACAGACAAGCGCCTCACCACTTGTCCCTTTCCCACCCCCCCCCCCCCCGAAAAAAAACTTGACCTGCGAAAACCATGTCACCAGTTCTTTACCCGTGATAGAGAGCTTGGTATGCTGTTCTCTCCAAGTCCCCAAAGAACAGCGACCCAACACGTACCGCGAGACGCGGCCCATATGCCCTTTGTGTTTTTCGTTGAAGACGTCTATTTGGACCTTATATATGTCACTTAATTTGCTATTTTTACCACCTCTTCATTAAAGAAAGAAAAGGCGAATAAAGACCCTAGTCCCTGGATAAGAACCCGCCATCGTATTCTGTTTGTTTGGATGGTGCAATTTGTCACAGTTGGATTAAGTACTTGCGTTTCAAAACGCTGATAAGCCCATTGTCTATGAAGGGGTAAAAATAAGATAAATATATATGTAAAAAATAAGGTGCACCTGATGTACCACAACAGTTTATATATAGTTTTACTTTAAAATTGGTGATTTCGGGCTCTCTGTGCCCTATATGCCGTTGATTACGGTACGTGTTGCTTATATGTCGTTGATTACGGCACGTGCTGCTCATATGCTGCTAATTACGGAACGTGCTGCCTATATGCCCCTCTTACGGTACGTGCTGCTTGTATGCCGTTGATTACGGTACGTGCTGCTTGTATGCCGTTGATTACGGTACGTGCTGCTTGTATGCCGTTGATTACGGTACGTGCTGCTTGAATGTCAGCTCATAGGACAACGACATACTTGTGTTGTTACGTTACGTTGTCAGTCATGTTACGTTGTCATATTTCGTCCTGAAATTAATGCACTCCGTCTTATCCACGATCAGAATAAGCAAATGACACTATGAAAAAAAACTATTAGACAAAATCTGGCGAAGCTAACGAGAGACCAAAACCGTGTTTGTGTGAAGAATCGGCGCTGATTATCTCTTTTGTATACAAATCTAATTTATATCGTTATGTTCTTGTTGTTAGAATGATTTAGGCCACATGTGAATGAACCAAAAAGATTGGTATAGAAATCCTCTTTCGAGTAGGATAAATAAAATAAAACCTGCAACAAGCTATAAGACTGGTCCGTAGATTTCAAAAAAAAAAGAAAGAAAGAAAGAAAACCAGGCTCTATGAACGCGGGCTTATGTCATACGTCATATAAATTATACATGTTCATTAGGGAAACCTTATTTTCGTTATGAATGATATACCATGTAGCATAGAGATTGAAAACATCGAACTCGGACAAACATCTTGGCTAACAATATCCCGCCACCGCAATCGAGTAGTCACTTATAGCAACAACATCCGGCGACTGCAGTGAGTGGTCACCAAGAGCAACAATATCCCGCAACTGCAGTGAGTGATCACCAATAGCAACAATATCCCGCCACTGCAGTGAGTGGTCACCAATAGCAGCAATATTTCGCGACTGTAGTTAGTGGTCACCAGTAGCAACAGTATCCCGCGACTGCAATGAGTGGTCACCAATAGCAACAATATCCCGCCACTGCAGTGAGTGGTCACCAAGAGCAACAATATCCCTCGACCGCAGTGAGTGGTCACCAATAGCAACAATATCCTGTGACTGCAGTGAGTGGTCACCAATAGCAACAATATCCCGCGACTGTATAGTGAGTGGTCAACAATAGCAACAATATCACGCGACATCAGTGAGTGGTCACCAGTAGCAACAATATCCCGCGACTGCAATGAATGGTCACCAATAGCAACAATATCCCGCGACTGTATAGTGAGCGGTCAACAATAGCAACAATATCCCGCGACTGCAGTGAGTGGTCACCAGTAGCAACAATATCCCGCGACTGCAATGAATGGTCACCAATAGCAACAATATCCCGCGACTGTATAGTGAGCGGTCAACAATAGCAACAATATCCCGCGACTGCAGTGAGTGGTCACCAGTAGCAACAATATCCCGCGACCGCAGTGAGTGGTCACCAATAGCAACATTATCCCTCGACCGCAGTGAGTGGTCACCAATAGCAACAATATCCTGTGACTGCAGTGAGTGGTCACCAATAGCAACAATATCCCGCGACTGTATAGTGAGTGGTCAACAATAGCAACAATATCACGCGACATCAGTGAGTGGTCACCAGTAGCAACAATATCCCGCGACTGCAATGAATGGTCACCAATAGCAACAATATCCCGCGACTGTATAGTGAGCGGTCAACAATAGCAACAATATCCCGCGACTGCAGTGAGTGGTCACCAGTAGCAACAATATCCCGCGACCGCAGTGAGTGGTCACCAATAGCAACATTATCCCTCGACCGCAGTGAGTGGTCACCAATAGCAACAATATCCCGCGACTGTATAGTGAGTGGTCACCAATAGCAACAATATCCTGTGACTGCAGTGAGTGGTCACCAATAGCAACAATATCCCACGACTGCAGTAAGTGTCCCGCCTAAGCTTGAAATTTAATACGTGACGATTGCTTTGTGTTATGATGACGTTTTCACAACAAACTAAAGGAACGAGGGAGCCATTTCTCCCAGCTGATATTGTGCGAACACTTTATGTAACGCCTTCACTAAACACCAGTAACTCTTACTGTACCTGCCAGGGAAGGGGGTGGGGGCGGGCACTTAGTATATTATGTTACCATGAGTGTCCAAAAAATGCGGACAAAAGGGGTAATTTTGAGGTTAGACTTTGTCTGCGCGGAGTGCCAATTTCGTTATAAAGGGGGTCTTTCATTTAGCGCTCGGCGTTTCCTACAAAAAGGGGGTTATTTCGGAATGTCACTCCGCATTTGGTTCAAAAGGCTGCATTGCTTCAACATTGATCCACTAGGTGTACTTATTTTCACTTAATAAAACCACCCCTATCCCCGCCCGACTCAGGGAGCACTGATGCAAAATTTGACATCGATTTAATTGAATTATGAGACGTAGGTTTTTTAAAAAAAAGTTTATGTACACAGACACAAAAACATATAATCAATAACAAGAAACAGATTAATGTGTCGTTCTTACAAACGGAATCCCTCTCCAAGAGATGTCGTAAGTTTAAAAGTGTCATTGACTTTAATAACTTCGGATGCGACTTTACTGTCGGTGCGAGTGCTGCGGTGAAAATAAACAAAGTCTCGATTTCGGAGGGGACAGCTGCGCCACAAGGCATTTAGACACTATAATTGTACGCCCGACGCGAAAAATAGACAAGACCAGACAAACCTGTTAAAAACGAATCGACGAGACCTGTTAGTCAAATAAACACACTTCAAAATGAACATATAAGTACGGCCCACTCATCTTGGATGGTAATCAAGCCATTTAAGTGTCTCGTGCAATGATAGCGTCTCTGGTTACGGAAGCGTAATCCTTTTGCGGTGGCACTTGTGGCCAATAGATGGCATATTTCACGATACTGGATCTGAGGCCTAGATAGTACACTCCTTGTGCTTTCAAGAATACACGGGTATTTTAATCACTCTATCATTTAAGAGAAGTCATGGTAATGAGCACAGACCATAACAGGAATTGACAATTCAAGGTGGTAGTCGTTGTGACGTTGAAATTAAGTCAAAGTCAAAATAAAAATAATTTGCACCTACCCACTATGACAGGTCATCGATATACTAAATATCATAGGAAACGGATTATCAGAAGAACTTATCAACCAAATAAGAATTTGAGGCGTTTTTAATAGAATTTTTTAAAAATTTTGTTGCTGTTATTTGCGGACTGACGCACTCTTATCAAAGAAAGTATATTGCGGGGATTGATCAACGGGTTCAGTGCTTTGTATTGGAATGTGGGGGAGGGGAATTGTGGTGGTTAGATATGTAATAATGTTTACGACATACACTTTTATTAATTCTGTGTACGAGTTTCAGACTCAAAGAATAAGAACACCAAGTTCGAAGTCGTACTTAATGACGTTATATACGGTTTTCGCTCATTCTGCTTCGGACAAAATTTAACAAAATCTTTTCGACCTACCAATAAACATTCCCACCAAATTTCAACTTTCCCTGATGCTTAACGGCATACAAGATTTCAACTAAGAACGTTATAGGCCTTTCTCAAATTAGCTACGTCCGTCAAAAGTGGGCAGAATCGAGGTAACCCAAGGAATATCCACATAAATTTTGAATATATATATATATATATATATATATATATATATATATATATATATATATATATATATATATATATATATGTTACAGGGAAATTGTGATTTCAGGGAAACTATAGTTTCCCTAGGGAAACTATACTTCCCTGACCGAACCAGGGAAACTATAGTTTCCCTAAAAATTTTCAGGGAAACTATAGTTTCCCTGAATTTTACCACGCAAAACGTTAAAGATTCCCCGAAATAGCTGAACATCTGGAAACTGGGCAAGTATTAATAAAACACATTGCTCTAACATCACTTTTATTCCTTCATATCTTTCGCTTCAATTACAATACAATTATTCACTTGTGTGGCATTATATTTCGATTCAAATTAAAAAATGTTACAATGGAAAAAACGCAAACAACACATACACTTTGCATCATACAAACATCAGCTATTCATAATAATAATGATAATAATATAATATCAAATGCACATTGACTCGCTCTTTACAGAAATGAAGTTTTTACTCGTGCTTGTTTCCACACGACAAGCTGGCATGGCAACGAGAGTTGGGGACGTACCACAGTTCCTTTTGTAGTCGGACGCTTTTTCTTTCGTTCGCATTCAGTACAAAAGGATTTGAATAGAGCAATTGCATCTTCGGTAATATTTGCGTATTTTTCCGAATTTCTTTTACCATTTTGTCTCTGCCACCATGGCCAGTGGCAATGTGAGCCCTTTTGATAGCGTCATACATTTGCTCCACAGGCACGAAGTATTTTGGTTCATCGTTTTCTGAATTTTGTTTTTTTGATAATTTTCTGAACGTCACCACATGCAAGCACATCGTACTTCCTAAGCACGTGTCGCTGTCTGCTGTTTCATGAGTTTGCATTCTTGGCCTCCAGAATTTCAGTCAGAAAAATTTCATAGTCATGCTTAGCCAGAAGCAGACTTTTTTTCGGGTCAACCTTGGCCGAAAGAGTTTGAAGAAGTTCTCCAGTAAAGCGGTTTTCTATGTCATCCATCTCCAATCAGTATTCTTGCAGGTAATTTCGAGTTATGCTTGATGACTATTTTTACTCTCTTATATAGCAAAGGATTAATCCATCAAACACCGGAGTTAAGCTAGAATCCTGATGAAATGATCGTCTCCGGAGAATTCGTTGACAATGCATCACAGAAACTTAATTTAAAAAATGTAATTCAAATCGCCTGATCATTAAGCCATAAAAAACTTTCATGTATAATTGTAATTACTAATTGCATTTCCTGAAAGGTTAATAGTTTCTTTTATGTATAATTGCAATTTTGTAATCGTAAATCATTGTGTTACAACGTCAATTGCTCTTGTTTCGATCACCTATGAAGTGCAATTCCAGCTTGTGATTGGCATTGATAAAGCAAAAACGTTGTCTTTTATGTCGAGATAAAAAAACCATTTGGATAAGTTTCAACTTCACCGAACTTTCATTTCAGGGAATCTTTAACGTTTTGTGTGGTAAAATTCAGGGAAACTATAGTTTCCCTGAAATCACAGTTTCCCTGTAACATATATATATATATATATATATATATATATATATATATATATATATATATATATATATATATATATATATATATATATTACGTGATGGCGTCATACTCCACACTCGTTCGTTCTACTCGAGAAAAAAATCACAAAATCTTTCAGACCCACCATACAACAACCAAACCAAGTTGGAGCTTTCTCCGATGTTCAGCGGCTGAGAAATTTCGCGCACAACATTTTCACGTTTTCACGTAATGGCGTCGTACCTGCCCGACTTTTCGTTCTCGAGATATCTTGCACACATGTTCATAACAGACTGACACACAAACGTACATATACACAGCACATAACACTATAGGTCTCCTCTTGGTCGGGGAGACCTAATAATCCTATAAATATCGCGATACCCAGTGTTAATGTTTCTGAATATTAAATAGTTAACAACAATAGTAACGCAATTCGAATGTTGTTACCAAAAACGAATTATTTCTAAGGATTCGGGGATTAGCTAATTGCACGTAAACTATTGTCCAAATTATATTATATAATACCATGACATGTAATAAAATAAAACGTGGTTTTTTATTTGCGACTTTTTTATTATAACAAGACAATTCAACAACCAACAAGTCTAACTATCGTTATCAACAGTAAAGCTCCTCAGTAACGGCAATTAAAAAAAAAAAAAAAAACAATACAAATAAGAAAGCATGTATCAAATCACACAACACAACATCTTACTGCCAACCTCGACACTGTAGGGGTCTCAGTGAATGAGGACGGTTTTCCTCCCCACGCAAGCACCTGTCCGAATCACGTCTTAACCTTAAGCAAATAGTTTTGATTCTGATAACAATACTTCTTATCACTAAGACAAAAAAAAACACACACACACACACACATAAATAGCCATACAAATTGTTTTTAAAATCCTATGTAAAGAAAAGTAAAAAACGGTTATCCTTTGGTTAAGTATATTATTGCCATATGAAAATAAAGTTTACGGTTGCAGCTGTATTCGATTTGATGATGTAACAAATGGGCAAAATGAAAAGTGCGTACTGGTACGCACCCCGGTCGAAAAACTGCGTGCCCCAACGTAAAAAGTGCGTACCAATATATATGCAACTGGCCTGGTGTTAACAGATATTAATATGCATAAAATGTCCGTCCGAAAGGCGGGAAAAAAATCCAATCTTGCAAACGAAATGATCAAACTTGGCAGGTACAATACGTACGAATGGTACGCAGTGCCCTGCTAAAAGTGCGTACCCCTCGCTAAAATGCATACCAGGGTACGCACCCTCTCTATGAAAGTGTGTACCAATCGCCAAAAGTGCGTACGGTACGCAAAGTACGCGGCCCAAATGAATCCCTGCAAATGCTTTCTGAACACCTTTAATTGATAAATACAAAAATATAATTTAAAATATACTTCATGCATGACCAGCTGTTCCTCCCTATCAGGACCCACCCATAGTTTTCCCCTATATCAGGTCCCATCCATACTTTTCCTCCCTATTAGGGGCCACCCATACATTTACCAAGCATTACCGAGGTCCCTTTACACCAAAGAATGACTTTCTGTGACAATCCACATTATTACCGAAGAATGCCATTTATTTCTCTGTTTACAACCTTAAAAATTAAAATGAATGCAAAATCTTTCATTTTTTTGTTTGGGATGTGACACTATTATGTTAAGGCATTTTTCTACCTTAAGACTGTTTAATCTCTCTATCTTATCCTATCTTGCGTGTCATCCGGGAGAAAAAATCCTTTCGTTTTTTTTTTTTTTTTTTTTTTTTTTTGTTGGCTCAACCCAAAGACATACATTGAGCCAAATCATAGTTTCTACAAAATGCGAGTGTGAACGGCCTAAAGGATACGAATGCTGGTGTGGGGAGCAATGCGCCGAATTTCAGACAGGAACACATTGATCTTATTGTACGAAGAACTCGGCAACTTCCGGAAACCATACGATGCCCACATGCAATACACCAGCTATTCTATCCGACGGATAAACTCATTTTCGCACCACGATACTCTGAAACCTCCCCCCCCCCCCCCTAATCTATCCACCCCTTTTCAGTACCCCCTAACCCATTACATGACCGATGGGGGATGCGTGCGTAACACCAAGCATCGACAAACCTAGCACCTGACAGCCACCCTTAACAAATAACAAATACCAATAACAAATCCACCACGGTGCAGTTTTCATAATAATCACACTAAAAGTAACTCCGAAAAAAGTAGCAGTCGATGATTTCGGTAGGTTAGGGACCAGTATTCATCGTGCACACATCGCTGTGTTTTATTCCTCGCAGATATATCGCCGTACAAGACAAAATCAATAAAATCCAACTCTACGTTTCCCCTTTAAATGATATCTATCAAATTCAATGGTAAAGCACAAAGACAACAAATTCATCCTGTATAATATTATAATTATAATGTTCCTTTTTGTCCCCCCAGTCACAGGGACACTACATAAGAAGCAATTCCATTAACGCCACGGACGGGTTTGCAAGCGCTACAAAATGAACCCCTCGCACACAATAACACTGTGCTTAAAACCCCCGAGTTCTTTATTATCATTTGAGCACCGTGAAAATGTAGACATTATGCGTAAGAACCGGAAGTGCTGTGGCACAGACGATCATATAGCAGAGGTTGGAGATCAGCTCTTTAATACATAAATATACACAACACTTTCAATCAATCCCCCCAAGGTCCGGAACCTTTAATATTTTAAGAATCACAATGATATGTTGTACGTAAAGCTTCGTCATGGTCATCGACAGCCATTTTGTGTTTTAAGACAGTATTTTGTTGTTTGTTTTTTTTTTTGGGACGGCTGTTTTAAGACAAACCTAACTCTGCGCAGTTTTTCGCGCATGTTTTAAGACGCATGAAAACAGGCCAAAAAAAAAAAAAACTCGGTCAAGATACAGCCAAAAGCTGCCTCTCCCAGTAGGTTTTTTTATAAAAATGTTTATTTTTAGAGGTTACCAAACAAAAAAAGTTTTAGAGGCTTTTTCACGATTATAAAGGGAGGCCTGCTTTGTTACATATTACATACAAACATTGCAGAGTAAATTCCACCGTGTAATCACTAATGACATCACTATCCTCTGCGCATGCGCGAGATGCTCCGCCTTCACCAGGCAGGACAATTCACCGGGTTTGTAATAAACTGCTTTTCGGCAGAACGGTTTTTAACACAGGACTACGTTAAAATCCCGAAACAAAACACTAACGAGGCAGTTATTTGTGAGGGAAAGAGCCAAGCACAACCCGATCGATACACACCCACCCCATACGGAATGTAGACATCAGCTGTTTGAGATGTAACGAAAATGTCGTCATTAATATGCGTCCAGTCATTCAAATTGCTCATCAGTTTGCAAAATTACATTTTTTCTTAACAAGTTAATTTGCTCCTGCCACGCATGGAGACGTTGATTTCTTGACGTCATTTATTGCAATGACGTGGCACACACGGTACGCACACGTCATCAGGCCCGCGGGGCACACACGCATGCAGGCACTGATTTCCTGACGTCATTTATTGCCATGACGTGGCACACACAGTACGCACACGTCAGCGGCCCGCGGGGCACACACGCATGCAGGCACTGGTTTCTTGACGTCATTTATTGCCATGACGTGGCACACACAGTACGCACACGTCAGCGGCCAGCGGGGCACACACGCATGCAGACATTGATTTCCTGACGTCATTTATTGCCATGACGTGGCACACACGGTACGCACACGTCATCAGGCCCGCGGGGCACACACGCATGCAGGCACTGATTTCCTGACGTCATTTATTGCCATGACGTGGCACACACGGTACGCACACGTCATCAGGCCCGCGGGGCACACACGCATGCAGGCACTGATTTCCTGACGTCATTTATTGCCATGACGTGGCATACACAGTACGCACACGTCAGCGGCCCGCGGGGCACACACGCATGCAGGCACTGATTTCTTGACGTCATTTATTGCCATGACGTGGCACACACAGTACGCACACGTCAGCGGCCCGCGGGGCACACACGCATGCAAACATTGATTTCCTGACGTCATTTATTGCCATGACGTGGCACACACGGTACGCACACGTCATCAGGCCCGCGGGGCACACACGCATGCAGGCACTGATTTCCTGACGTCATTTATTGCCATGACGTGGCACACACGGTACGCACACGTCATCAGGCCCGCGGAGCACACACGCATGCAGGCACTGATTTCCTGACGTCATTTATTGCCATGACGTGGCACACACAGTACGCACACGTCAGCGGCCCGCGGGGCACACACGCATGCAGGCACTGATTTCTTGACGTCATTTATTGCCATGACGTGGCACACACAGTACGCACACGTCAGCGGCCCGCGGGGCACACACGCATGCAGACATTGATTTCTTGACGTCATTTATTGCAATGACGTGGCACACACAGTACGCACACGTCATCAGGCCCGCGGGGCACACACGCATGCAGGCACAGATATTTTGACGTCATTTATTGCCATGACGTGGCACACACAGTACGCACACGTCATCAGGCCCGCGGGGCACACACGCATGCAGGCATTGATTTCTTGACGTCATTTATTGCCATGACGTGGCACACACAGTACGCACACGTCATCAGGCCCGCGGGGCACACACGCATGCAGACATTGATTTCTTGACGTCATTTATTGCAATGACGTGGCACACACAGTACGCACACGTCATCAGGCCCGCGGGGCACACACGCATGCAGGCACTGATTTTTTGACGTCATTTATTGCCATGACGTGGCACACACAGTACGCACACGTCATCAGGCCCGCGGGACACACACGCATGGAGGCACTGATTTCCTGACGTCACTTATTGCCATGACGTGGCACACACAGTACGCACACGTCACCAGACCCGTGGGCACACACGAATGCAGGCACTGATTTCTTGACGTCATTTGTTGCCATGACGTGGTACACACAGTACGCACACGTCAGCGGCCCGCGGGGCACACACGCATGCAGGCACTGATTTCTTAACGTCATTTATTGCCATGACGTGACACACACAATACGGACACGTCAGCAGGCCCGCGGGGCACACACGCATGCAAGCATTGATTTCTTGACGTCATTTATTGCCATGACGTTGCACACACAGTACGCACACGTCATCAGGCCCGCGGGGCACACACGCATGCAAGCATTGATTTCTTGACGTCATTTATTGCCATGACGTGGCACACACAGTACGCACACGTCATCAGGCCCGCGGGGCACACACGCATGCAGGCACTGATTTCCTGACATCATTTATTGCCATGGCGTGGCACACACAGTACGCACACGTCATCAGGCCCGCGGGGTACACAAGCAGGCAAGCACTGATTTCCTGACATCATTTATTGCCATGACGTGGCACACACAGTACACACACGTCAGCAGGCCCGCGGGGCACACACGCATGCAGGCACTGATTTCTTGACGTCATTTATTGCCATGACGTGGCACACACAGTACGCACACGTCAGCGGCCCGCGGGGCATACACGCATGCAGACATTGATTTCTTGACGTCATTTATTGCAATGACGTGGCACACACAGTACGCACACGTCGTCAGGCCCGCGGGGCACACACGCATGCAGGCACTGATTTTTTGACGTCATTTATTGCCATGACGTGGCACACACAGTACGCACACGTCATCAGGCCCGCGGGGCACACACGCATGCAGGCACTGATTTTTTGACGTCATTTATTGCCATGACGTGGCACACACAGTACGCACACGTCATCAGGCCCGCGGGACACACACGCATGGAGGCACTGATTTCCTGACGTCACTTATTGCCATGACGTGGCACACACAGTACGCACACGTCACCAGGCCCGGGGGCACACACGAATGCAGGCACTGATTTCTTGACGTCATTTGTTGCCATGACGTGGTACACACAGTACGCACACGTCAGCGGCCCGCGGGGCACACACGCATGCAGGCACTGATTTCTTAACGTCATTTATTGCCATGACGTGACACACACAATACGGACACGTCAGCAGGGCCGCGGGGCACACACGCATGCAGGCATTGATTTACTGACGTCATTTATTGCGATGACGTGGCACACACAGTACGCACACGTCAGCAGGGCCGCGGGGCACACACGCATGCAAGCATTGATTTCTTGACGTCATTTATTGCCATGACGTTGCACACACAGTACGCACACGTCATCAGGCCCGCGGGGCACACACGCATAAAGCATTGATTTCTTGACGTCATTTATTGCCATGACGTGGCACACACAGTACGCACACGTCATCAGGCCCGCGGGGCACACACGCATGCAGGCACTGATTTCCTGACATCATTTATTGCCATGACGTGGCACACACAGTACGCACACGTCATCAGGCCCTCGGGGCACACACGCATGCAGGCACTGATTTCCTGACATCATTTATTGCCATGGCGTGGCACACACAGTACGCACACGTCATCAGGCCCTCGGGGCACACACGCATGCAGGCACTGATTTCCTGACATCATTTATTGCCATGACGTGGCACACACAGTACACACACGTCAGCAGGCCCGCGGGGCACACACGCATGCAGGCACTGATTTCTTGACGTCATTTATTGCCATGACGTGGCACACACAGTACGCACACGTCAGCGGCCCGCGGGGCACACACGCATGCAGGCACTGATTTCTTGACGTCATTTATTGCCATGACGTGGCACACACAGTACGCACACGTCAGCGGCCCGCGGGGCACACACGCATGCAGACATTGATTTCTTGACGTCATTTATTGCAATGACGTGGCACACACAGTACGCACACGTCATCAGGCCCGCGGGGCACACACGCATGCAGGCATTGATTTACTGACGTCATTTATTGCCATGACGTGGCACACACAGTACGCACACGTCATCAGGCCCGCGGGGCACACACGCATGCAGGCACTGATTTCTTGACGTCACTTATTGCCATGACGTGGCACACACAGTACCCACACGTCAGCGGCCCGCGGGGCACACACGCATGCAGACATTGATTTCCTGACGTCATTTATTGCCATGACGTGGCACACACGGTACGCACACGTCATCAGGCCCGCGGGGCACACACGCACGCAGGCACTGATTTCCTGACGTCATTTATTGCCATGACGTGGCACACACGGTACGCACACGTCATCAGGCCCGCGGGGCACACACGCATGCAGGCACTGATTTCCTGACGTCATTTATTGCCATGACGTGGCACACACAGTACGCACACGTCAGCGGCCCGCGGGACACACACGCATGCAGGCACTGATTTCTTGACGTCATTTATTGCCATGACGTGGCACACACAGTACGCACACGTCAGCAAGCCCGCGGGGCACACACGCATGGAGGCACTGATTTCTTGACGTCATTTATTTCCATGACGTGGCACACACAGTACGCACACTTCATCAGGCCGCGGGGCACACACGCATGCAGGCATTGATTTCTTGACGCCATTTATTGCCATGACGTGGCACACACAGTACGCACACGTCATCAGGCCCGCGGGGCACACACGCATGCAGGCATTGATTTCTTGACGTCATTTATTGCCATGACGTGGCACACACAGTACGCACACGTCATCAGGCCCGCGGGGCACACACGCATGGAGGCCCCGATTTCTTAACGTGTCCGCCCGCGGGGCACATACCCCCGACAAGCCGCTTCTAGTCCTGACTACGCCATGTATCACACTGCATCGCGTCCACACGAAACATTTACGCTCACTGTGACCGCAGATCTGCGCTTAGCAAATTGGACGCTGGGGATTTGGACACCGCCCTTCTCCATCTTACATGTAAAGTCACACACAAAATTCTTTGGTTTGCGTACAGCAACAGAGTACGAATAAATAAATAAATGACAACCCTTGACATGTAAACAACATACTTGGTACACATTTTGCAGGACACTAATAGCAAAAATATTTTCAAATAATAATAGAATGTAACTAAAAATAACCACAGCAAAAGGCAACAAAGAATAAAAGCAAAAATACTGTAGAAGCAGCAAAAAGGCAAGGTGTGACGTCACTCAAAAACTAAAAAGTAGTTGACCTCTTTACCACAGCTGTTTATGTGCGCACTGCCCAGCAGTAAATCATCATGAAGCAAAAAAAAAAAAACAAAAAAACAAACAAACAAACAAATAAAAACAATATAAAAAAAAACGGAAGTCATTTTCATTAAGAAGAAAAGAAAAACAAGAATTACACTATTTAGTAAACCTTAATCACGTGGTCCACGGTTAAAATTACAAGGTGAAACAGCAACAGCTTCTTATTTGAAAATATTACCATCTCCCATTGGAGATTGGGAGACCTTGACCCCTTTTTCTCACCCAATGCGCTTTGAGATTTCCCACATGTTACGAGTAGCATTTTTACGCGTCATTCCGAACAGACCCCGCCACTCACCCCAACTGCCTAAGACTTTAAAGAGTGAAAATGTGGGAACAAAATTAAAGAGATCAATAAATTACTTCTAATTCACAACAGCACTGTGCGAAAAATGCTCTAATTCACAATGTCGCATTCTTTTTTTTTTTTTTTTTTTCATTTGCGCAGTGCTCACGGTTCTAACAGCTATGTTAAGGAACTAAGTACAAACACAAGTTATTATGGCAAAAGGGAAAAATTACATGTCCGGGGAACTATGAACCAGCGACACCGGCCCAATTATTATGCTTTCTTTTTTTCACACACACGCAGCGTGGCGTTTACTTCAACATAGCTTCCGTTATTTATTTTTTATTTATTTATTATTATTATTATTATTATTATTATTATTATTGTTATTATTATTATCATCATTTATTATTATTATTAGGTTATAAGATGATTCCTGTGCTGGGATAACAGCCCGTAATGGATGGCTATCCACTGATCAGATCCGGAATGACGTCATCTTGTAGCTCAATCAGACATTCTGGAAGTGAAAACGGCACGACGAATAGACGGTCAGAGTGACGGCGTTCAGGACAAACGCCCTGATAAGCACGGCGGGGAGGCCGCGGTAGAAGACGCGCGGCCCGCTCTCCCGCAGCACCGCGCGCGCGCAGCTAGCCGCACCCGCAAAGCGCGGGCTGGCCAAGCTATCGGCCTGCAGGCGACTTTTGACGTAATCAATGGGGAGGTTGATGAACCAGGACACCGCGCCAGCAATGCCGCCGGTGAGCAACAGCACTGAGATACTGCAGTGATCCGGTCCCCGCGCCTCAAAGCAGCGGCACAGGTACTCGTATGACGTCATGTAGGCGGCAAAGCCACTGACGTCACGCAGGATGCAGACAGAGAGGCCGCGGAAGCACTTCTGCAAGCCGTGCTGGCTGTAGATGTCCTTCATGCAATGCACCGGCCCGCGGTACTTTCTGGCGGCTTTCGCTTTCTCTGTCAAAACAGTACCGACAGAAAACAAACTTTTATACACACATCGGAACAAAACCATACAACTTAAATATATTACAATATACAGGTAATGAAATATTCCAAATGGTCACGACAATATGTTTTTGTGCTTGGGGGGGGGGGGGAAGGTTGTATTATGGGTTTGTATAGTTACAACCTACCGCAGCTTCAGGTGGCAATTTTAACACAGGAGACCCACGCGAACTTTATTATTTTACATCCTTTATCAATGAAGCATGAAAATTAAAAATATCAATTAAAAATTCAATGCTGTACTATTTTTACTACGATCTAAGCCACTACTAACCGTACTTTTACTACCACTACGCCTACCCTGCAACTACTACCGCTACATCCACTGCACCTGCTCCCACTACGTCTACTATAAATACTACCACCTCTACCACCACTACATCTACTACACCAGCTACCACTAGCCTCTCGCTGTACCTGTCTGATGCTGGAGTTTGATCTTGGCGAGCTCTATAGGGGTGGCGGGAATGGCCTGCACGCCGCCACCGACCGCCCCCGCCAGCGCCACGCTGCCGTAGTTCACACTCGTCCCCACCTCCTCGGCCTTCAGTCGCTCGTAGACGCCGAAGAAGAGGCAGTTCCGTCCGCCCTCGGTTAGCAGCGGGAAAAGCAAGCCCTTGTAGAAGCCGGTCATCTGAGAACACACGCCGCCGTATGGCGCGAGTGAGCAAACCCTCGTCAAAATATTAATTTTAAATATTAATTTAGTTGTTTATCTATTTATTTAGTATTCTGCCGTACGGCAGTCGTTCGAATAACAGAATTGTCCAAGTGTACAAGTTTTAACTAGTACAGCATAACTCCTCCCCCCCCCCGTCAACCCGCCTCCCCTAGGAAATAAGACAGGAAGAGATTATAAGCTTATAAGCTTTATTACCCACCCCTTCCTGCTGCATCGTTCTCGCCGTACACTTCCACAGAGAGCTGTACTGACTGCCTTTCACCTGCTGTCGCACCTGTTTTTATCGGTTTTCAAAAGCCAGCCATGTGCTTTTGGGATATCATATGTTCATGCATTTTGGCAAAAAATCTACTTTCATTGCATTTCACGCACAAAAAGTGGTTTAATGTTTAGACACGTCATCCATTCACCACTCCCTTTTTTTCTTAAAACAACAATACACCGTACTGATTTAATTATTAATTCTTATACATGTGCACAAAATCGAGCATGCACTTTTTTTTTGTTCATGAAAAAAAACAAAAAAACTGGAGAACTCTGGATCCTGATTTACCTTGACTGTGTCGAACGGATGGCCGACAAGCACCCCTGCCACCCCTGCAAACAGAAAACAACGGTTTTGACACAATCCTCAGAATACCAAGAAGCCATCCTATCACTTCCCAAATTTCTCACCGGGATATTACTTTTGTTTTCTCTTACCAAAGAATGGACAATTTAGGGTTTTACTATACGAGTGCAAGAACATATCTCATCAGCATTGAGATGGCGCAAGAACATATCTCATCAGCATTGAGATGGCGCAAGAACACATCTCATCAGCATTGAGATGGCAGCTACAAAGGTCCATGGAGGCGAATTCGTAACATATTGTGATGCTCCCTCAGTGAAAAAAAAAAACGTTTCAAATTTGGGGTCTAAACTCGCAAATAAAAAAGAAGCGACCGGCTCTGAAAATTTCAGAGGAAAAAAAGGAAATCAAGGCAATTTCCCTGGCAGCAAAAAACTTACGGACTGTGACATACTTACGGGTTGTGACAGACTTACAGGCTGTCACATACAGATTGTAGCACACGGGTTGTGATATACATGATCCTAGATCTGATTCTCCGCAAAACCGGAACCCGATATATTCACGACATATAAGTAATCAAGCACCGGCACCCTTCATAAACATTCACGCTGATACTTTAGCCTACTCGCCTGACTGATTTGACAGCATCCACCTTTTTACTTGACATGACGCACCGATGTTCTGTCACAGATCCTCAGCTTCAGGACTTTTTACCACTAACGCGATAACACGTACGAAATAGCCAAGCCATTAGATTTCGTTTTCTGCTATAGAGTTTTCAATCAACCTTGTACTAACCTGCCAAAAACCCCGCAGAAAAATCCGCCCACTGCAAGCTCAAGTCAGGCGGTGGTGCGACGTGTAAGACAGGCTGCTGAAGGCTCGCCAGATCGGCCGCCACTTGCCCGCCATCCGACATGTGCAACGCGCCTGCGTACTCGTCACTTTCGGC
Source organism: Protula sp. h YS-2021 (assembly GCA_949752745.1). Lineage (NCBI taxonomy): Eukaryota > Metazoa > Annelida > Polychaeta > Sabellida > Serpulidae > Protula > Protula sp. h YS-2021. The sequence continues at coordinate 14,657,254 of OX457024.1, read as the reverse complement.
CAGCGCCAAACGACCACGGTGATCCCGCCGCAGCATCGCTAGGTGAGCATAAGCGCCCACATGGTCAAGGGAGACTTCTTGCAACTCCAGGCGGGAGGCGGGACCAGGCGCCGGCGGTGGGCGTGTCATCACGAAACAACGGCCGCCTACTGCAGCGCAGCCCACTTCTTATTGGTCAATTTTATTCGAGCTGAAAATCAAAGAGGAAGTACTTAACCAGAAACATCGTAAAGCAAAAGTTTAAAATCAAGATACGGACACGCTATTGGAAAATCTTTCTGAAGGATTCTGCAATTTGAAAACTTTACACATAAGTGAACATCTCTTTTATCTGCAATTGCATTTCAAAGAATACTCTATTTATTCATGACATTTGCGGTGTAATACGTGATTCGCTGCTGACAGGTAATCCAGCAGCATGCAAATATTGAAGTTAAGTGAGTTAAATAGCCTTCGAAATGGCTTTCTTTCCTGCGCGGATTTTACATACGAAAAGACTCCCTACGTGACAGCAATTTCATGAATGCTTATCACACGAACGATGTTCAAGACGAATCACTTGGGAGTTTTCGGCACAGACCCAAGATGCCCTAATCGAGGCTTTACAGGACAGGAATCGTATCGAATGCAGACTACGCTATAAAAGCTTACCAGTGACAGGGTTCCCGAAACCGCAGGAGGCCTTTACTGAGTGTGCAAAGCAAAACCATGTGGTTTTGAATCCGAACGATAAACAAGCTTTCTTATCACTATCAGCAGCATTGAATCGTGAGTTAGTTATATGATTTGTTTAACGACACGACCGGCCCTTAGCGGGTTACATTGTGTCAAAACATATCAATAATCAGTGACTAGAAGTCAATATTAAAAGTTAAAATAGAGGTAAGTAAAAACCATTTATATTCTAAAATCATAAAATAAACAGCGACAAGAAATCATGATACAGGTTGATTTCTTTTTAAAATTGTATAATTTTGCTAGGTTCTACTTCATCAAAGAGCTGCCTCAAAGAGTCAAATCTTAAATGACGTGAACGGGCGTCTTGAAAATCGGTGCAGTCTATTAAAACATGTTTTACTTGTAGCGTTCCTGACACCCGACACAGTCAGGTGCCGGCTCGCCTCTCAAAAGATGTTTATGACTCACATATGTATGCGAGTATTCTTGCTCTATGCATAAGCATATCATCTCGAACATTACTTAGGGAAGGCAGTTTATGCCCAACAGTAGGGCCGTTGCCAAAGATCCTTTGTATATCTTGAGATATCGTACAGAGAAATCATATTCTAATTTTGGTTATAATACGTAAGGGTTTGTGCTCTATTTCGGTAAGTATGAAAGGGTTTTTAAAATCAAAGGCTTGGTTAGTGTCCGTTTAGGGCAACTGGGAACCCTTGCGTTTGCGATAGACCCTACGAAGATCAGCTTTCTCTAGATGAGTTAAAATACTAACGCCAAACGGTGGAATAGCATTAGGCTTTCTATTTATAAAACCTGAGGATTCTGTTCCAAAGACTACTTTATGTGTAGGGTTTGGTCTGTTCGCATATAGTTTTACTGCATATTGCATGGCAAGTTTTAACCTTCGAACCTGGAGTGGTTGTTCATTTGCCTCTTCTAGTAAGCTGTCAGATGGTGAAGTTCGAAAAGCATTTTGGCATAGCCGTAGACCTTACTTTTGTATGGATTCCAATATCTTCAGGTAGGATGGTCTTACTGATCCATAGACAACACTGCCATAGTCTGGCCTAGATCTTATCGTAGGCTGAAATTACCCTTTGTACTTTTAAGCCCTTTTGCCATTTTCTTTTCAGTTCTTTGATATGAGGCAAAGAAGTCAGTTTAGAGTAAAACATCAAACCCAAAATTTGGTTTCTTTCACCACTGGTATTAAAATCGGATCATGATAGGGTTTTCGTTGGTCGCAAAAGTGCATATAAACCGTTTTGGTTTGAGAAAATTTAAAATCGTTTCCAGTTGCCAAGGCTTGAAAGGAGTGAGTATTTTGCTGGAGACGACGTTGCATCAGATTCACACTTTTTCCTCTACAAAACATTGCAAAGTCGTCTACGAAGAGCGATCTATCTATACCCTGTTTTAAGGTAATTTGATGCTATTGATTTTTATCTGGAAAAGAAGAATTGAAAGAATACAACCCAGAAGGGATTTTTCACAAGATCCAGAAATGTTCTGGACAAAACTCTCAAGTTCAATTCAGGTTCCAATTTAGTTTTCAATTTATTAGGTCAAACCCTGCCCTTTCAGTTATTCCTTTTTCGCATTGTAAAATCGCGTCTTATGAACTGAACCATTTTTTCTTTTGTCTCTTGTGCTTAGCGAGTTGCCCACTGCTAGCCAATGAAGTTTGTTTGTTTGTTTGTTTGTTAGATGATTTGCTTAACGACACGACCGACCCTTAGCGGGTTACATTGTGTCAAAACATGTCAATAATCAGTGACTAGAAGACAATACTACAAGTCAAACCCAGGTAAGCTAAAATCATGTATATTATAAAATCATAAAATAAACAGCGACTAGAAATAGTGATACAGGTTGATTTCTTTTTAAAATTGTATTATTTTTCTAGGTTCTACTTCATCAAAGAGCTGCCTCAAAGAGTCAACTCTTAAATGACGTGAACGGGCGTCTTGGAGATCGGTGCAGTCTATTAAAACATGTTTTACTTGTAGCGTTCCTGACACCCGACACAGTCAGGTGTCGGTGTGAGATCGTATTTTCACCCCCATAGTATTTTCACCGGCGGGTGAAAATACTATAATAGTTTCCAACTTGTTTTTGAATATTTTGACTCCGAGCTCGTGATAACACGGGGAGAACCGTGCTTTTTGTGACTGTAGTGCAAGGTTCCAGTCACCAAAATGAATTTTGAACAACTCCTTCTGAACTTTTTTTAGCTGTTTTAACATCCTTATGTCAGAAAACCTCCTCTGGCCAGATCTTTTTATTTTCGGGTGACGAAATAAAATTCGTTGTATCTTGTATCCCTTTCGCAGAATCTGATATCAAAACCATCAAATTCGCTGAATTTATATTCAACAAATTAAATACATTTTGATAAGATGGCTGACTCCGGACATTTTGTCCAATCGAACGCACCATAATATAATTGCAATTGCAATTACATAACGAAATGTTTTCAACCAATACTGTAGCTCGGATTATATAAACATGTACTCCGGACGTGTCCTCCGGTGATAAATTGTAATATGTAGCCTCAGGAGTAGATATTTAATCCACATCGGAGACCAAAGGAGAAGGATTCAAATATTGTTATTGTAATTAAAAAAAAATTACAAATAACATTCGAGAGAAATCTCTTATCAAACGATTAATACAAGATATTTAAATCCTTCAGTTTTATTTTGTTTTGGGGGGGGGGTGAAAATTCGGTAAGGGGGGTGAATATTCGATGGCCAATATAGGGGGTGAAATTTCGATAAGGGGGGTGAACATTCGATAACCAAATTTCTATCGAATTTTCACCGGGGGGTGAAAATACGATATCGAATTTTCACCGGGGATGAGAAATCGATAGGGGTGAAAATACGATGCCACACCGGCACGCCTCTCAAAAGAGGTTTATGACTTCACATATGTATGTGAGTATTCTTGCTCTATTTATAAGCATATCATCTCGAACATTACTTAGGGAAGGCAGTTTATGCCCAACAGTAGGGCCGTTGCCAAAGATCCTTTGTATATCTTGAGATATCGTACAGAGAAATCTGTGAAGAAATCGCTTTCTGATAGCCTGTTCTGAATTGAATTAATTGATGCGATTGTTGTGACCGGTCACAGGTCATTGTGACGTATGACCGGTCACGTCATCGCAGCCACGTAGGCGACGTCACGGCATCTAGTGAGCCGTGGATCGAAGCAGAATAATAAAAAAAAGGAGATACGGTACTGAGACGGATAAGACGTGTTTTAATAAATATCTGCTATTTTAGTAGATATTTGTGTTTTGTCCGTGATTGTACGTCCGTGTCTCAACAACATAAGTTAAATAATCATTTCTGTCACATTGGTGGCAGCGGAAAGTTTTTATTTTGGTTATTTATGGGATTTTGGTGTTAGCATTTCTACTTAAAAAAAATGAAGTGAAAATTCCTTTCGGGGATATTTCCATTCGTCTTTAAAAATAAAAGTGAAGGGGAGAAAAGAAAAAAAAGTCGAACTATGGAATTACGAAGCGGTGGATTTGTAGGGAGAAATCCTCGTGAAAAACAGGATTCAAATCTGACCGTTTTGGTGTCTGAGGATGAGAGGCAAGTTGAACCGTCCCAGAAAATTTCTGACAGCGACTCAGGGGCCAAAACAGGAATGGCTGAGGAAGGCTAAGGGCCCCGGGTTAATAATACTGAGAATGACTCAGGGGATGTACTCGTAACATCACCCCCTGTTTTGCAGAGATTTGACGAAGAAAACGATCGGAACTTACCGATTATGGATGCGAGAAATCCGCCTCGCAAGAATGTATTGGCCGAAAATATGCCTCATCCACGCGATATGATACTGAGAAGGCATGATAGCGTGGATAAGGCATAACCATCAGGCATTCCTGATAAATCACAGCAACTCTTCCTGTTGCTACGGGTTGTTCTGAATCGAATGTATGTCGACCAATCACAGACGAACACACAATTAGTCAACGAAACTTTCACAATTTCAGGGTAATACCCGGACAAAGTTATACTCGTTGTAATATTAATTCACAGGAAGCTGCTGTGAACACAAACACTGTTTTCAGTGACCTAGAACCTAGAAATTATGAAGAAAACACTAGGCAATTATTGAGAACAAATGAAAATTTTCAAGAACCTTCAAATGAAGGGTGTAGACGATCGGAAAAGCCGATGCATTATCGGGAAAGACCCGAAGTACTTGGGTATAATTCCTACGCTTTTGGTGCTTCTTCATGAGTGGGAGGTGCCATACAAAGGCAAGAAAAAGACTTGGAGAGGATTTATTTGCATAATAATCCGTTATATCCGGATTATTTACACGGTTTAAACCATGGAGTACAAACTCGCCTTGAAAATTAGCGCAGTCAGCGCGGAAATAGAAAGAGTGTTTGTAGACCATTCCAGGAAAATACTGGCACACCTCAAACATATTTTGAGAACAATCCAGATTATAATCTGGTTCGAGAGAATCTTCATTCTAGGAGTCAAAATACGATACCTAGAAATATTGGACATGAAGTAAGGGATAGAGACCGTTTTGATGATAGAATTCATGGATTGAATGACATGGATAGAAGCCATGACCAAGAATATTTTCTTGGATATCAAGACCATGCGAGGAAAAACTTAAAATCAAACCTCCGACATTTAACGGGAAATATACCGAATGGCCCTACTTTAAAAGACTTTTCAACGAAGCAGCGATTTTAAATCGCTGGGGAGAACAAGAGAAAAAGTACTACCTTTTGGCAAATTTATTTGATGAGGCTAGAACTTTCGTGATTTCTATGGAAAATCAATTGAGTAATGCTCCTTTTGATTACTTAATGAGAGCTATGGAACAACGATTTGGCGTTGGAGAACAAAGTCATCATTTCCAGTCTTTACTGGACAGTCAGTTATGGTTTGATTGATTGATTTGTTTAACGACACCGGCAACCCGTTAGGGTCATATTGTGTCGGTTCTGTTGCTATATCAAGAGTCAGTTGAAACAAAAATCAATTAAAGTAGACATAACAAGTAGTGTATAATCTAAAACCAACTAAATTCAATTTAAAACTTACTGTACAAGTGTATTTCTTTCAGAAAAGAAATAATTTTACTTGGTGCTACCTTTGTAAAAAGGTCTTTCATGGAATTCACACTGTAGAAGCGTGGACGAATGTTCTGAAAATCTAGGCAATTGAGTAAAATATGTTTTACAGTCAGACGTTCTTGACAACCAATACATTCTGGAGGCGCATCGCCTCTCAAAAGATATCCGTGGGTGATGTATGTATGCCCGATTCGAGCTCTATGCATAACCGTTGTGTGGCGAATATTGCCAAAAGCTAGATGCTTTTGTCCAACTGTTGGTTGGATTTGAAGGAGTTTGTTATTTCTTTGTTCGTTCCACTTTTGTTGCCAAAGGTTTTTTACGTAACTTGAAATATGTGGTTTAAAGTCGGAGTATGGTATGAGAAGGTCGGATATGTTGTAGTTTAGCGCCTCTTTTGCTGCCTGGTCCGCAGCTTCATTACCCGCTATGCCGACGTGGCTTGGCACCCAGCAAAACACTAGGGTTTTGCCTTGTTTGACTGCTCTTTCATATCGTTCTATTAGGTCTAGAATCATCGTGTTCGACACTTGAAGACTTTCTAGTGATTGTAGGACCGATAAGGAATCGACACAAATGAGGAACTTTTTGTACCTACTAATCTTGACTATTTCCATGGCTAATTGGAGTGCCCGAACCTCCGCGGAAAAGATGGAGGAGCCGTTTGGTAATCTTGTTTTCAGGGTATTTGATTTTGTAACTATTGAGGCAGCAACTTTGTTATCGAGTTTAGATCCGTCCGTGTATATGAAATGATAGTGAAGGTAGGTTTCCTTTATCTCAGCAAATCTAGCTTTGAACTCTTCAGCATTTGTTGCATCTTTGGGATATTTTGTCAGAGTTTTGTCTATGGCGGGTCTTTGTATTTTCCATGTTGGGTATTTCGAAACTTTTGAGTTTGCAATTTGTTCGACTTTGATTCCAGCATTATTAAGGTGGTTACGGGTTCTAGTGCCAAAGGGAACGATAACCCTAGGGCGTGTGTTTAGGATTTCTGAATGGTCTTTTTCAAACACTGCCTTATGGGTGGGGTTTTCTCTATTTGCGTATAGTTTAATTGCATATTGCATTGAGAGTTTGATTCGTTGGATATCTAATGGTTGTTCATTTGATTCAACCTGGAGGCTTTCCGCAGGTGACGTTCTGAAAGCGTTAAGGCAGAGGCGAAGGCCTTGGTTTTGTATTGGGTTGAGCATCTTTAAGTACGAGGGCCTTGCTGATCCGTAGACGATGCTACCATAATCTATTCTTGATCTTATTAATGATCTATACAGTTTTAATTTAGTACTGGTGTCTGCTCCCCAGTCTTGGGCGGAGACGACTCGTAGCAGGTTGAGTGCCTTTTGACATTTCCTCTTCACCTCTTTTATGTGGGGAATAAAATTTAGCTTCGAGTCCAGAATTAGACCAAGGAATTTGTTTTCCTTCACTACAGGTATCTGACTGTTTGATAAGTATAAAATAGGATCATCGTGTGGCTTTCGCTTGTTGCAAAAGTGCATGGAGACTGTTTTGCTTTGAGAAAATTTGAAGCCATTTTGATCAGCCCATTTTTGAAGAGAGTTTATATTTTGTTGGAGGCGACGCTCGATGAGATTCATATTCTTACCCCTTGCAGACATAGCAAAATCGTCTACAAACAGTGAGCTGTCTATTCCCTGTTTAGTTGCGCCTTTGATAGTATTGATTTTGATTAGAAACAAGAGAATTGATAGAATACTGCCTTGAGGATAGCCCTCTTCTTGCTCAAAATAGTCCGAGAAGATGGAACCGAGACGGACTTTAAATCGCCTATCATTTAAAAAACCTTCAATGAATTCTGGGAGACGACCTCGTATGCCAAGGTTGTAGAGGTCTTGCATTACCCCGTGTTTCCAAGCCGTGTCGTAGGCTTTTTCTAAATCGAAGAAAACAGTGACGACATGTTCGTTATTGATAAAACCTTCTCTTATAAATGATTCGAGTCTAACCAGGTGATCTATGGTACTTCTTTCTTTTCTGAAGCTACTTTGGATGTCGGTAAGCAGATGATTCTTTTCTAAATACCAAATTAGTCTTGCAGCTATCATTCGCTCTAGTGTTTTGCACAAAGAGCTTGTCAAAGATATTGGGCGGTAATTTTGGGGATTAGTAGAATCCTTATTGGGTTTTGGAATTGGTATGATGGTGGCTTCTTTCCATATTTCAGGAATGTTTCCTGTAGTCCAAACTTGGTTGAGTAATTCTAGGAGGACTTCAAGGGTTTCCTCAGGTAGGTGTTTTAGAACCTGGTAGTGCAGGTCATCTGGTCCGGCAGCTGAGTCATGTGAGTTTTGGATGGCGTCTTTCAACTCCGACAGGGTAAATGTGCAATTGTATTGTTCCGAGTTATTTGAGGTGAAGTCCATTGGTGTTTGTTCTTTTGCTTCTTTTATTTGACGAAAAACTTGGGAGTAGTTGTCAGATGAGGAGTTGAACTGAAAGGTTCTACCAAAGGTATTTGCTATTTCATCAGGTTTTGTGACAGTTTGGTTGTTTGTAGTGAGATGGTTTATGGGTTGTGAGATGTTTTTACCAGATATTTTTCGAATTATCTCCCATACTTTTTTGGTTGAATTGTTTTTGTTTAATTTGGAGATATATTCCTCCCAGGTTTGCTTTTTGTTTGCTTTGATGGTTCTGCGTGCTGCGGCACGCAGCCGTTTGTATTCAAGTTTGGTGGTGTTGTCCGGGCTGATATAAAATTGGCGAAGAGCTGCTTTCCGCATAGCTCTTGCTTTTTTGCAGTCGTCGTTAAACCAGGGTTTTTGTGGCTTTTTAGGGTTTCCGGAGGTTTTAGGTATAGTTTTTTCCATGATTGCCTGGATTAGAGCCGTGAAAAGTAAAATCGGGTCGTCATCATGTGTAAAGTAGTTGGTTTTTATAGCCTTTAGGCATAGTTCCTGGAACATTGACCACTTTGCTTTGTGGAATTTCCACCTTGGTATTCCTTTCTGTTTCTGTTGATCTAGTGGTTTTAATAAAACAGGGAAGTGGTCGCTGCCATAAGTGTCGTCCAAGACTTCCCATTTAAAATCTAAAAACAAATTACTAGATGCCATTGTAAGGTCGATTGAGGTTTTTGAACCAGTGCCAGGGTGTAGGTATGTAGGAGATTTATCGTTGTAAAGTGAGAGATTGTGGAAATTTAGTAGGTTTTCAATTAGTTTACCTTTGTAGTCGGTGCTTGTATTACCCCATAGGTAGCTATGTGCATTGAAGTCGCCTAAAAATAGAATAGGTTTTGGTATTTGGTTAATCAAGTCGTTAAGTTCTTCTAGTTGGGGTTTGGAGGGTGGTGGTAGGTATATGTTGCAAATGGAAAAAGTTTTCTTCATCGTAACACGAACTGCTGTTGCTTGCAGGTTTGTAATTAATTTGAGTTCACTTTGAATGACGTTGTTTCGGATTAAGGTAGTGATTCCGCCAGAGGCACGGTTGTTATTGGTATTTTTGTTATAGGAAGTGTAACCGGTTAAATTTGGTGGGTAAATATCAGTACCGTATGTTTCTTGGAGGCAAAAGATGGACGGATTGTACTGCTGGCTCAAAGTTAATAGATCTATCTGGTTGGTCCAAAAACCTCTAATGTTCCAGTGAACTATTGTCATTAGGTACTGTTGACTCTAGGTCTGCTGATTGCCACTCGTGGTGGCTTGGGATGGACAGGGAGAGTCTGAAGGGAGATCTTACGATCCTCTGCTGAAAATATTTTTGGAGAGGGATGAAGCGAGGCGCCAGCTTCATCAACCTCCATTAGGGCAGCAAATCTGTTTTCAGATTCCCTGTTTCTTTGGTTCGGTTGCTGTCTCTGCGTAACGACTTGGGCTTTGTTTTTCAGTCTTGCCCGCAAATCTTTGTCAGCATCTCTTGGGCTCGGTGTTTTAGACCGGGCTCTAACTGAGTTTGGTTCTGGTATTTTCGAGGTACTTGGTTTTGGAGTTTTAGGTGGGGAGGAGTTTATTGTTGGTTGCTTTCGTGATGTTGATCTTGGTGTGGTTACTTGAACTGTTTTATTTTTTTCTTTTGTCTTTTGTTCATTTACCCAGGCCCAATCGGTCTGGCATGAAGCAGATCGGTTTTCTGGCTTTGTCGCCGCAGCATATGATTTAGCTGGATTTGTAGACAGCATGGCCAGTTTCCTTGCTTCTGGGTAGGTGACCGACTGGTTGAACTTGATATCCTGCACTTTTTTCTCAAGGGACCACCGTGGGCAATCTTTTGAAGAAGCCGGGTGGTTTCCTGAGCAGTTGGCGCAAGTTGGTGTTCTTGCGGTGCAGGATTCGAAGGTGTGGCCTTCCTCCCCACATTTTGCGCAAGATGGCAGTTTTGCTTTGCAGGTTGTTTTGGTGTGCCCGTATTTCTGACAATTAAAACACCGCATTGGGTTTGGAATATAAGTTTTAACCGAAAGACTCAGGTAACCCATTTTAATTTTGGCTGGAAGTGTAGGTTTGTTGAAAGTAAGAACCAAGGTACCTCTCTGACCGAGAAAGCGCGCATCTGTCACTGCTTCGGTTTTCATTTCTTCCATGATTTCCTCCACAGAGCAGAATTTCAGCTCTGGGTGGGAGACAACTCCTTTAGATGTGTTGAGTGTTCTATGGGCAGTTGCTCTCACGGGCACGCCGACGAAGTTTTCTAATTGTAGTAGTGCAGCGCTGTGTCTACGATCAGTAACATGAACCAGTAGAGAACCTGATCTTAGTCGTTTGACTGTGTACCGCGTTCCGACTATCCCATTAAGTCCCTTTTCAATTGCGAAAGGAGAGAGCTTAAGGTGTCCGTCCCGAGGTGAAACGATGATATACTCGGGGAAAGGCGCGGGGGGCGATTCAATTTCGATGTGTCGCCGTTTTGTCGGTGTTCTTGTCTTGTCGGATTCTATTTTGTTGTTATTTTTGTTTTTGTCCATATATTTTAGATAAATGTTCTTCCAGGTCTGCCGGCCCCGGCCTTACTCTGACCACCCATGTCGGCAGCGGGGGTTGCCCGCCTAGGGCTAGGGCACCTGGAATACTGTTGGCAGACATGACGGCTTAGCCAGTTATGAATGCCGCGATTGACCCGAATGGCCGCGGTATGGCTTACCCTAACGACCAGCCGTTAATGGTCATGACGGGCCTCACGACCACCCTTCTTAGCCGAAGAGAAGGACCAAAGTCAAGTGTTGACAAGCAGGTTACTTAGCAGATGTTTGTATTGTGAAGGCCTGCCTAAGTCACAAGATGTCTCATTGACCAGGTTACTTGCTCCGGCATTAAGGGATGCAGTCCACGGCAAAGTGCGTATATATGACTCGGGTACTCACAATGAAGGAGACCCAAGCAGCTGAAACAAAATTGAATAACGCACAACAGACTGCCGCGCTTTTATGCGATGTGCGCGGGAACGTTGAACAGCGGTACTGTGGATGGGCAGAGACCAACAAGGTAAGACTGGAGTGCATACAGTGAAGGAGACCCCAGGTATATCATAGTTATTGCGCAAAGCTATATTTAATATAAAACTGAGAGAGGTATTGAAGTATTAGATTGTTCGACACCTAGAAACCCTTCAGGGTTATATTGTGTCTGGGGGGTAGTTTGAATATAAAGACGGTAGAAAGTAGTTTGTTGGTGAAAGGAAAGGTAATTATTTAAGTATTTATTATAGGTATATGTTATTGTAAGGGTATATATTATAGGCCAGGTGGGGGAGGGGGCGAGATACCAGTAGAACTGAGAAAAACCCAGTAAGACTGGTACCCCGAGGGGGGTCGGAATATCGATTCCGGCCTCCCTTTGGGTCAAGGGGCTCCTTTAAGAATAAAGGGACGGACCCAAGTGAGGCAGTTTAACGTCATGCCCGGGACGCAGTCAGTTATGGAATCCCGGAGATAATCTCCGCACTTATCTCGACGAAGTCAGGAGATTAGTTTCTCTGGCAAATTCAGAGGTTCCTGATTATCGCCAACAAGATGCCTTGGTTAGAAAACATTTTATTAATTGACTCCAAGATTTTACTTAAAAGCAAAAACTGCTCATTGATCCACCTGCATCAGCAGAATTAGCTATGAAATATGCTGAGAGGTATGTTGCCGCAAGAACAGCAATACAGACTCAGAAACATTCCATGAGTAGAGACAGGGTACGAATGGTACGTCCCTATGATGAGGAAGATGATGAAGACTCAGATGAAGAATATTTGATGATATGGTGTGCTACCTTAAGAATAAATTCTTCAAGTCAAAAGATGGAAATACGGGTGAGAAGCAATCCACTAGGAAGTGGGACATAAAGAAAGCGAAATGCTTTCGATGTGGTATAACAGGAATGTCCTAATCCATATTTAAACACCCAGGGGTCTCCTTCTGCAGGCAAGGAGGAAACAAGGAAGGAGGAAAAGACAGCGTCCACAAACTGAACTTTATTCCTGGTACGCCTGAATTAATAGAATCTGACGTGCAGGAGTCGGATTTCGAAGTTCATGAAAATTCTGAGGAAGTACCTGCACTTAAAACAAAAAGTGTAGACTCAGACGAAGAAGTAGATGATCTAGTCTCTTCTAGGAAAAATAAAATAACAGAACCTCTTTGTTCTTCAGTGTTTTCAATGAGTCAAAGTAGCATCGAAGTTAAGTTTTCGGATAAAATACAGTGTTTACTACCAGAGGAAGCTGCAGATGGTGACACTCTGAAAATTTGCGATAATGATGCTATACTTCAGTACTGCACACTAGATCCAAGGGTATTAGATAAATGCGACAAGCGAATCTTTCTCGTTGCTAGTATGGGAAGAAATCCTATACCAATGATGATAGACACAGGAGCGGGATGCTGTGTTATGTCTAGGAAAATATATGATTCCTTGCCTAGAGAACACAGGCCTCCGCTTGTAGATCGTAATTGTGGTATACGATCCGTAACAGGAGACTTACGGAAATGTCATGGTATTACAAGGTGTAACCTTGAAATTGGAAAGAAAAAGATGCCCGTAGGCTTTCATGTAGCCGACGTCTGCGACCAGGTTATATTAGGCATGTCTTTTCTCACTGATTTCAGTGTAACTCTGGATACAAAGAGGGGAGTTGCTACTGTGTCAGAACAAGAAATTCCTTGTTTGGTACTGAACGGTAAACCTTCTCCAGGTAGAGTTTATATCACTGGCGAATTTGTAGTGCCACGAGGGCGAGAGGCAATATTACCTGGACAAATAAAACGAAAGAAAGATGATGGTTCTAACAACTCAACTATTCCTATGTTATTTGAGCCTAAACCATCCTTTTTCAGGGACCATGGTTTGATTGATTGATTGATTGATTGGTTTAACGACACTAGCAACCCGTTAGGGTCATATTGTGTCAGTTCTGTTACTATAAGAAGACTCAGTTGAAACTAAAATCGATTAAAATAGACAAAACAAGTAGTGTATAAATCTAAAATCAACTAAATTCAGTTTAAAACTTACTGTACATGTGTATTTCTTTCAGAAAAGAAATAATTTTGCTTGGTGCTACCTTTGTAAAAAGGTCTTTCATGGAATTCACACTGTAGTAGCGTGAACGAATGTTCTGAAAATCTACGCAATTGAGTAGAATATGTTTTGCAGTCAAACGTTCTTGACAACCAGTACATTGTGGAGGCGCATCGCCTCTCAGAAGATATCCGTGGGTGATGTATGTATGCCCGATTCGAACTCTATGCATAACTGTTGTGTCGCGAATACTGCCAAGAGCTAGGTGTTTTTGTCCAGGGACCATGGTCTTCTTGCTTGCTCAAGTATCTCCACGAATCACAAAGCAATAGTACCTATAAGAGTTTTTAACCCTACAGAGGATGTTGTGGTTTTAAAGTCAGGTAACTGTGAACTGCGTTGTGGTTATTTAAAATCGACTACAGTTGTAGCTGAGGTTTTCACTACTTCAGACTTGGTAGCCCAAGTAGGAATAGATCTAAGTCAGTCCTGTGGGGCAGAAATGCCTGAACATCTCGTGAAACTCTTTGAGGAATCGTGTGAGACGTTAACAGCGGAAGACTAGATGCTGTCAGAGAGCAGCAATATCCCCCGTGAAACCCTAAATATTACCCCTATGCAATATCTAAGCTAATGGATTACCATTGACAGGAAACTGGACACCCTTCCTTGAACGACAAATCAACAATACTACAAACTGTCTTTGAACAGATATAACCCGAATCTATTTTTTATTAATCTAATGTAATCTAATCTAATCCACGAAGTCCACTCCGTTTGCATATATGTCGATTTATGACGATTTTTAAAAGCCTGTCATTTTGTCAATTTTGCTTCGATCAAACTGAAACCTTGACGTTGCACATCTTTATACCCTATATGTTGCCTATATGAAATATGAAAGCTGAATTATGCTTCGTTGATATAGAAGTGGTGTCCACAAAGTCCTATACATGTGCACATATGTCTATTTTCGACGATTTTCAAAAGCCTGTCAATTTGTCAATTTTGCTTCGATCAAACTGAAACCTTGACGTTGCACATCTTTATACCCTATATTTTGCCTGTATGAAATATGAAAGCTGAATTATGCTTCGTTGATATAGAAGTGGTGTCCACAAAGTCCTTAGCTTGAAGAGGGGACGGACGGACGGACGGACGGACGGACGGACAGGCCAACGAGAGGTATCTTATGTGGTGGTTGCATTATGTGGTAGCATTTGATATGCCTGAAATGCATTTAAGTGGTAGGTCACGGACAAGATTATTTGAGAATAAAAAATACTTATGTGGTGGTTTATATTTGCCCGTGCCATTGTGTGGTTCCCAGCAGGCGTCATGTCAATGTCAATAATGTTTATGCTTTGTGTGTGTCATTTGTAAATAAACGGAATTATATATGTGGCACTTTACTGTATAAAGATATTTTACAACTTATCTTTCACAACTGCGCATATTTATTTAACTTGCGTTGATGCGTGGTGCTTATTTTAGACCAGTGCGCATGTTTATTTAACTTGCGTTAATGCATGGTGCTTATTTTAGACCAGTGCGCATGTTTATTTAACTTGCGTTAATGCGTGGTTCGCCTTTGGAAAAACTGCGCATATTTTTTTAACTTGCGTTGATGCGCGGTTCACATTTCGAATCACGGCGCATGTCAACTTAACTTGTGTCGATGTGCGGTTCACATTTCGGTCAGGCGCGCATGTTTGGTTAACGTGCACTGATGCGCGGTTTGTATTTCGGACAACTGCGCATATCTATTTAACTTGCGTCAAAGCGTGGTTCGCATTTCGAACCAGTGCGCATGTCCATTTAGCTTGCGTCGATGCCCGGTTCGCATTTCGGACCACTGCGTATGTTTATGCAACTTACGTTGATGCGCGGTTCACAATTCGGATCAGTGCGCATGATTACATAACTTGCGTCGATGCGTGGTTTTTTTCCGACCAGTGGATATATTTAACGTGCGTTAATGCGTGGTGCTTTTTTCGGAAACTGCGCATGTCTATTCAACTTGCGTCGAGGCATGGTTCTTTTGTCGGACCAGTGCGCATGTTTATTTATCTGGCGTCGATGCGCGGTTCGCATTTCGGACTAGTGCGCAGGTTTGTTTAGCTTGCGTTGATGCGAGATTCACATTTTGGACCAGTGCGCATGTTTCTTTTATTTGCGTTGATGCACGGTTCTTATTTTAGACAAATGCGCATGTTTATTTAACTTGCGTTGATGCGCGGTTCACATTTCGGACCAGTGCGCATGTTTTTTTATTTGCGTTGATGCACGGTTCTTGTTTTAGACAAATGCGCATGTTTATTTAACTTGCATCGATGCGCGGTTCAAATTTTGAACAAGTGCGCATGTTTGATTAATGTGCACTGATGCGCGGTTCAAATTTCGGACCAGTGCGCATATTTATTAAACTTGCGTCGATGCGCGGTTCGCATTTCGAAGCAGTGCGTATGTTTATTTCACTTGCGTCCATGCCCGGTTCACATTTCGGACAACTGCGCTTGTTTATTTAACCTTTTCCCGATACACCAGAAGGTAATCTGGATAAAATAGCCAACATGAGGGGGGTCCACACCGCTAAGTTCATTTGATTAGTCTGTAAATTATGCAATTGTCATTTTGTGGGAGCACGGGAGTTTCAGGGGCGTCTTGGGCGTTGTCATGACAAAGAATTCCAAGATAAGTCCTTTCCGGGACCCGATGAAATTGCCAGGACCTTATGCGATGCTAAATTAGTTAGTTATACCTGGATTCCTTTTTGTAAGGTCTGTGGATACGCAAAGTTTTTGCTATTCAGCCATCAACTGGGTTGTTGGTGTCCCAATCACAAGCCCACACCAGGAACTCCCTTTGATTACAAACGGATATTTGATGTCAATCCTCCAAAACTGGCCAATGTAGAATATGACCAGGTGGCACCAATTCCTGACAATTATACATGCCAGAGAGTGGGTGAAATGTTCAAGAAAAAGACTGTAGAGAGCTGTAATTCTATGTCTCCTGCATCCTCGATGGCTCATGTTAATTTGGACACTGGAAAGCAACAACCAGTTTTAATGGAGGAGGCCATTGACATATTCCCTGATGAGGACGCGTTTTTGTTCGAGGGTGAGGACGCACAGGATGAAAAGATCGATTCTTTGGAAAAGGCTGTGTCGGCCCTAAAAGTAGTCTCCGAGGGAGGGGAGTCTGAGAATACACTTAGTCCCGTGGGAAGCCCTATAAAGAAAAGGAAAAGCTCAAAGAAAAAGACTGTTAAGACAAAGAAAGGTAAAAAGAAGCGCCATTAATATCATAATGGTTGGATTTCAGACGCTGATCACCATGGCGGACATGGATCGGGAATTCGACGGAAAAGCAGGTGCTAGCAGTCTCCTCGATGCCCCTATTGAGGAGGGGGACCAGACCCGGCCTTAAAGCCGAAGTCCTCCACAACCGAGGCAATCCTCGACTGCGGAAGCCCTTCACGTGAAGTGGAGGGGCAGTTCCTCGACGCCGAGGAGGACGACTACACCCTAGTCGTGAGCCTACAGCAGGCGCCTGCGGAGCCTCCGGCTTCCACGGATTCCTTAGATGTGGCATTGGATAAGGGGCGGGACCAAGAGATCTTGGATCCAGCCTTGGACGATGTCTTTCCGTATCGGGATGTCCGATATAAAAAAAATTAGACACGTTTTTGGACTTTGCCAGATTTTTCTGGAAGTGCTGGACAAGGGGGTGAATTTTTGAGTAACCAGGTATTCCTGGATTTTCTAGCGTCACGGGCATTCCTGGGCGTTCTTGGTTCTGGCAGGTATTCTGGGGGATTCCGTTTTCAGTGTGTTTTGGGGGAAATTTCACCAATGGCGTCTTTTCTTGGGTCTCCTTGTGAGAATGTTTTTCGAGTGGTTTTCACGTGAGCCAGGTGTTCCTGGAATTTTTATTAGTTAGCCAGGTGTTCCTGGGATTCTGATCAGTGCGCCAGGTGTTCCTGAAATTGGTGTAAGTTAACCAGGAGTTCCTGGAGTAGTACAGTTTTACTTAAAAACAGAGATGTTGGGAGAATATAGATTGTTTTGGGGTTAGTAAAATAGTTTTGTGGGATGGATTTTTAAAATCTGTGATTTTATGTAAATGGGGCCATTATGGCTGAGTGATTAATTCAGGGATTTGTTAGGGGGTTGGGTGTAGTTAGTTAGCGTAGAAGGGTTAGCTTTATGTACATATTTTTAAAAATAAAATGGGGAGGTTTGTTGGTAACTGTTTACAGGTAGCGCCCGGGACTACGGCCCGGTTAGTCATGGGGAGGTTAGTTGTAACGATTTACAAGTAGTGTCCGGGACTACGGCCCGGTTAGTCATGGGAAGGTTCGCACTTATTGCCATTTTATCATAACGTTGTTTTGTGAAAAACTGGGGAAAATAAAATGGGGAATGTTGTTATTTAGAATTTTCTTTTGTTGCTAAAAAAAAATGCTTTGATCGTTGTCGGTTTGTGCTCAGTAAGTCTGTCTGTAAGCCCATCCGTCAAATCTAGTTATTTTTGCCCTTGTCTAAACAAAAGTGCGCCGATACCCCCCCCCCCCCCCCCCCCCACTTTCCTTTATTTTGGTTGCGTTCGCGTAAGTCCATCCATTAATTTAAAAATCAAATCTAGTTGTTTTAGCCTTTGTCCTAACAAAGGTGGACCGATATCCCCCCCTTCCCTGCTTTTGGTTGCGTTCGCGTCCGCCATCTTGGACAAGCCTCGTTTTCGATTTACTCTATTGCATTGCTTTAGCGGTGTAGTAACTCCGCTCACCCATCTCTTTGCATTTTTTTTTATTAGTGGAACCATATTAGCAAATCAAGCAAACTGTGGCTTGCTGCCCTGTGGCTTGATATCAGTAACGTGGATTGCTTTAGCAGCGTGGTAACTCCACCCATCCATCTCTCTTTGCATTTGTTTTTATTAGCGGAACCATATTGGCAAATCTAGTTGTTTTCGCCCTTGCCTAAACAAAGGTGCACCGATATCCCCCCTTCCCTGCTTTTGGTTGCGTTCGCGTTCGCCATCTTGGACAGGTCTCGTTTTCGATTTAATGCATTGTATTGCTTTAGCAGTGTTAGTAACTCCATCCATCCAACTATATTAGCCACTCAAACTCGTGGTTTTCTGTCACGTGGTTTACTCTATTGGATTGCTTTAGCAATGTTATCTGGCTCTGACTATGCATTTTTTTAGTGCAACTATATTAGCCAATCAGATTCTTTCCTTGCTGCCACGTGATCTACTCATATGTATTGCATTGCTTTAACTACGCTGGCTCCGATCGCCCATTCATGTTTAGTATTTGGAAAATTGATCTTTCTTTTAGCTCTTGTGGGGTGGGGATTTAAAAAAAAAAGGCTTTACGCCATTGGGGATATTTAATTGGGTGTCTGTTCGTTCGTCGCAACGGATAACTGTCCGTCCGTCTTTATTTAATTAGTTTAGGTTTCCACCATAGATCCTGGTTGGATATGATGGGAGTTATACAGCCAGCCTTTGTAATGATCCGCTAAGTGGAGGAGATAGGTGTATTTCCTCTCTTACATTGACAGCTCCCTGTAATTTTCATCCTAAATCATCAGTATGGACTGTGTGAGATCAGTTTGGACACGAGGACTGTGGTGTATGCACGCTCGGACCAGAGAATGTGGAGAGTAGGCCGTGTGGAACCGGAAAGGCTCTCTCATGTGGGGTGGGTACAATCCCACATAGGCAGTATTAAAGTTCATGGACAATATCACAAGTATTCGCCATCTTCTCGTCAGTATTCCAAGTATTTTACCGCCCATCACTGCGAAGGACTTTGTGTAAGGAGCGCTGGAGTGTGGTTAATACGGACTGGGTAACCGTGTTGTTTGACTTGCTGTAAAGCAGTGCTCGAATCGGTTATTACGACTACCCAATCGTGACGTGACCTTCACCGGCAGTGACCTTCAAGTGACCTCAGGACGACCGGGGGTACAAGGATTCTACCAACTCTACCTACATTTCAGGCAACTTCTCATAAACTGTGGACATTTGGTAGTGTAGTGAATTTTATTATCAGTTAGGGCTTAATTTTTATGTACCATATCGTTTATTATTCATTTCATTTGGTAATACAGCGGTATTTCAAAATTCCAAACAGCCCTCCTTTATTATTTAAACATTTAATGTCATCCGGCATATTGGACAAGTTTTCATTCAAGGGACATATACTGCTGTATTGCGTCGTCCATCGGTTCATTTAAGCCATTTTGTGTGTACGTTTCTTGCGTGAGTGTTAACAAAGGACTGCTTCAGGTACAGGCTGTAGTAGTGCTTCTAACTTAGATTAGATAGGAAGTTTCAATTTTAAAAAAAATTAAAGTTAAAAGGGAGAAATTTAAATAACAAATTAGTAATAATGTTTGTGGTCATTTAGTTCAACTGTACGAACTCTGTGGATGGTTAAAGTTTGCATAAAATTAAAGAGGACATTTTAGAATTAAAGTCTTAAAAGGGTGCATGATGAAATTTTTGATTAAAAAAAATTAAGGCCTGAGTTTATTCAGGAACCGGACAAGTATTGGATTAAACGCTGAGGATGTCTCCGGGTGCATTTTAGAATTACGCACTGAAAGGGTGCACGATGAAAATTTTTATTAAAAATTAGGCCTGAGCTAATCCAGGGATCGAATCAGTGCTAGATAGAAGACTGAAGATTTCTCAGAAAGCAGTGCGTGCTGAATTAAAAATAAGCTAAAAATACAGCCAACACCAATAAATAATAAGCATGCGTTCATATGTAGTTTATTTATTAGATACACACATAAAAGATACATATATAAATGAAATTATTAGATAAGAGCACACGTAGAGTTAAAATAAGTATAAAATTAATAAAGGATCACACCAATGCAGATACACACAGGATAAATAAAAGCCAACACCGTTTAAGCAAGTGCATTATATATACAAAGTCCATGAGCTCCGTGGTAGTTTATAATTTGGTTCTATTCTAACATTATCTCAGAGTCAGCTGAGTATAATGTCCTCTGACCACCTTAAAGTTAAGGTGTTTCGATACGAACAAAATTAATCTCAGGATCAGCTGAGTTTATTGTCCTCAGACCACCATGAAGCTTTGTCAACTAGCTAGGTAGGTGCAGAAAAGGTCACTGTACATCAGTGCTTCACATGCAATATCTACAACATAAAGTAGAAAGTGTTAAAAGTAAGCTAAAGTAATTTAAAGTAAGATTTACAGTAAGCAGAAACACCAAAAGTAGGCCAAAGTAATTTGGGATAAGCCTCCGAGACGACTTGGCACGTTGCTACCGGGTATTCAAATAATTGTAATTTTTAAAACTTTAATTTATTGATTATTGTAATTAGTTAAGTCTATTTGATTTATTGTGTACGCCTACGTCAATCTTAGGGTTAGGTCTTGTCATTGTTATCAATTTTTATCTTTCCTATTTTTGATAAAAAAAAATGCGATTTCTTATCGTTCATTTAAATTTGGGGACAAATTTTTAAGAAAACGGGGAGTAATGTGAAGAAATCGCTTTCTGATAGTCAATAACCTGTTCTGAATTGAATTACTTGATGCGATTGTTGTGACGGGTCACAGGTCATTGTGACGTATGACCGGTCACGTCATCGCAGCCACGTCGGCGACGTCACGGCATCTCGTGAGCCGTGGATCGAAGCAGAAGAATAACAAGTTTGTCCAAGGACAAAGTCCCAGCTTACGAAAAGCAATAAGACCCAATTCCAGCGTGCATGAGTAAGGGAATTTTCCTGAAAAATTGGGCTTCAAAAGATGAGACGGCAAAGAGCTAGCCCAATAATTAACTTAGCACCGGACCAGAACACAGACCGATAAATGCATACAAAGATTTCTTTCCCAGAAAAATGGGAAACAGAATTTTTGTATCTCTGGTAGACTGGATAGTCTGCCATAGATACCTCCAAACAACACTCGCATTTCGGACCATTACGCATATTTATGTACCTTGCCTTGATGCGCGGTTCTTATTCAGACAAGTGCGCATGTTTATTTAATTTTGCGTAGATGCGCGGCTCCCATTTTGGAACAGTGCACATGTTTATTTAACTTGCGTTGATGTGCGGTTCGCATTTCTGAAGAGCGCCCATTTTTTTTTTTACCTTTTGTGAATGTGCGGTTCTTATTTCGGATCAGTGCGCACGTTTATTTACCTTGTGTTGATGTGCGGTTCTTATTTCGGATCAATGCGCATGTTTATTTACCTTGCGTCGATGCGCGATTCTTATTCCAAACCAATACGCATGTTTATTGTACTTGCGTTGATGAGCGGTACTTATTTTGGACAAGTATACAAGTTTCCATAGGTTGCCTTGATGCGCGGTTCGCATTTCGGACCAGTTTGCATGTTTATTTAACTTGCGTTGATGCACGGTGCTTATTTTGGACGTGTGCCTATGTTTATTTAACTTGCGTTGGTGAGCAGTTCGAATTTCGGATCATTACGCATGTTTATTTAACTTGCGTTAATGCGCGGTTCGAATTTCGGACCAGTGCGCATGTTTATTTAACTTGCGTTGATGCCCAGTGCTTATTTTGGACCACTGCAAATGTTTATTTAACTTGCGTTGGAGCGTAGTTCGCATTTCGAACCACTGCGCATGTTTATTTAACTTGCGTTGATGCGCGGTTCAAATTTCGGACCAGTGCGCATGTTTATTTAACTTGCGTTGATGCGCGGTGCTTATTTTAGACCAGTGCAAATGTTTATTTAACTTACGTTGGCGCGTGGTTCGCATTTCGAACCACTGCGTATGTTTATTTAACGTGCGTCGATACGCGGTTCTTATTTCAGACCAATGCGCATATTTCTTTAACTTGAGTTGATGCGCGGTTCTTATTCTGGACCAATGCGCATCTATATTTAAGTTGCGTTGATGCGCAGTTCTTATTTTGAATAGTGCGCATGTTATTTAAGTTGCGTAAATGGGCAGTTCGCATTTCGAAATAGTGCACATGTTTATTTAACTTGCGTTGATGCAAGGTGCTTATTTTGGTCCAATGTGCTTGCTTATTTAGCTTGTGTTGCTGTGCGGTTCGCATTTCGGACCAGCGCACATGTTTTTTTTAACTTGTGTTGATGCGTGGTTCGCATTTTGGACCATTGCACATATTTATTTAACTTGTGTTGATGATCGGTACTTATTTTGGACCGGTGCAAATGTTTATTTAACTTACGCTTATGTGCGGTTCCCAATTCGGACCAGTGTGCATGTTTATTTAATTTGCGTTGATATCCGGTTCTCATTTCAGACCAGTATACCTGTTTCTTTAGGTTGCGTTGATGCGCAGTTCGCATTTTGGGAACAGGTTCATTTAACTTGACACGCGTTTCGGACCAGAACGCATGTTTATTTAAGTCCCGTCGATGCCCGACTCTTATGTCTATTCAACTTGCGTCGATTCATGGTTCTTTCTTCGGACCACTGCGCATGTTTATTTAACTTGCGTTGATGCGCGGTTCTCATTTCAGACCACTGGGCATGTCTATTCAACTTGCGTCGATGCGTGGTTCTTTTTTCGGACAAGTGCGCATGTTTAACTTGCGTTGATGTGCGGTGCTTATTTTGGACCGGATCGCATGTTGATTTAACTTCCGTCGATGCGCGGTTCGCATTTCAGGCCATTGCCCATGCTTATTTAACTTGTGTTGATGCGTGGTTCTCATTTCAGACCAGTGCGCATATTTATTTAACTTGCGTTGATGCGCGGTTCGCATTTCGGACCACTGCGCATGTTTATTTAATTTTCCTCGATGTGCGGTTCGCATTTCGGACCAGTGCGCATGTTTCTTTAGGCTGCGTTGATGCGCGGTTCGCATTTCAGAGCACTGCGCATGTCTATCCAACTTACGTCGAAGCGTAGTTCTTTTTTTCGGACCAGTGCGCATGTTTATTTAACCTGCGTTGATGCGCGGCGCTTATTTTGGACCAGTTCGCATCTTTATTTATCTTCCGTCGATGCGCAGTTCACATTTCGGACCAATGCGCATGTCATTTAACTGGCATCGATGCGGAGTACTTAATTTGGACTACTGCGAATGTCTATTTAACTTGCGTCGATGTGCAGTTGTTAAAAAAAAATCTGACTACTGCGTAAGTTCATTTTACTTGCGTTTATGCGCTGTAGGAGGAGATTCATTTAATTTTTTTTTTTTTCAAAAATTCCGAAAAAATTCAAAAGTTTTCCTATTCCCTCAAAAAGCACAAGCATGACCCCCTAGAGACGGCTCATATCGAAAATAAATGAAATCTGATAAAAACTGCAGGAGGAAATGCATTTTGAATTTTTTTCTTCAAAAAAAAAATTCTCTCATCGACTGAAAAAGACAGGCCATATTCACGACACCCTAAGCATGCCTCAGCCATAAAATAAATGATGTTTGATCAAAACTGCAGGAGAAAATGCATTTTGAGGTATTTTCATCAAAAATTCCCCCCGAAATCAAAAATTCCCAAGTCGAGTCAAATAGCACAAACCGTATGCGAGACCTACCTAAAGATGCCTCATATCCAAAAAATAAATGAAATCGGATAAAAACTGTAGGAGGAAAAGCATTTTGTAGTTTTTCTTCAAAAATTCCCAAAAAATACAGAAATTGTCGGATCGACTAAAAAGCGCAAGTCGTATTCTCAACCCCTTAGGGATGCCTCAAACCAAAAAAAAACAAAAAAACAAAACAAAACAAAAAAAACAAAAAAACTGTAGGGGGTAATCCATATTGAAGTTTTTTTCTTCAAAAACTCCCTAAAAATACAAAAATTGCCCGATCGACTAAAAAGCACAAGCCTTATCCACTCACACCAAAAATAAATGACATCGAATCAAAATTGTATGGGTAGATGCATTTTGAATTATTTTCGAAATTTTTGCTTCAAAAATTCCCCAAAAAATACAACCTAAAAAAGCACAAGCCGTATGCACGACCCTTTAGGGGTGCCTCATGCCAAAAATAAATGACATCGGGTCAAAAATGTAAGAGGAGATACATTTTAAAATTTCTTTAAAAATTCGCCAAAAATTCAAAAATCACCCGATCGACTAAAAAAGCACAAGCCGTATGCACGACCGCTTAGGAAATCCTCACACCGAAAATAAATGACATCGAATCAAAATTGTAGGAGTAGATGCATTTTTTTCAAAATTTTTGCTTAAAAAAATCCCCAAAAATACAAAAATTGTCCGATCGACTAAAAAAGCACAAGCCGTATGCACGACCCTTTAGGGGTGCCTCATACCAAAAATAAATGACATCGGGTCAAAAATGTAGGAGGAGATACATTTTTAATTTTTTTCTTTAAAAATTCGCCAAAAATTAAAAAATCACCCGATCAACTAGAAAAGCACAAGCCGTATGCACGACCCCTTAGGGATGCCTCACACCAAAAATAAATGACATCGGATTAAAATTGTAGGAGGAGATGCATTTTGAAACAAAGTTTACAGCGAACTAACTAACTAACTAACTAACTAACGGACGCCACCCGCAAACCCATAGGAATACCCCAGCTTACGTGTAACGTAAGCTGGGCTAAAAAAAAGGAGATACGGTACTGAGACGGATAAGACGTGTTTTAATAAATATCTGCTATTTTAGTAGATATCTGTGTTTTGTCCGTGATTGTCCGTCCGTGTCTCAACCGCATACGATAAATAATCATTTCTGTCACAAATCATATTCTAATATTGGTTATAATACGCAAGGGTTTGTGCTCTATTTCGGTGAGTATGAAAGGGTTTTTAAAATCAAAGGCTTGGCTAGTGTCCGTTTAGGGCACCTGGAAACCCTTGCGTTTGCGACAGACTCTACGAAGATCAGCTTTCTCTAGATGAGTTAAAATTCTGGCGCCAAACGGTGGAATAGCATTAGGCTTTCTATTTATAAAACCTGAGGATTCTGTTCCAAAGACTACTTTATGTGTAGGGTTTGGTCTGTTCGCATATAGTTTTACTGCATATTGCATGGCAAGTTTTAACCTTCGAACCTGGAGTGGTTGTTCATTTGCCTCTTCTAGTAAGCTGTCAGATGGTGAAGTTCGAAAAGCATTTTGGCATAGCCGTAGACCTTACTTTTGTATGGATTCCAATATCTTCAGGTAGGATGGTCTTGCTGATCCATAGACAACACTGCCATAGTCTGGCCTAGATCTTATCGTAGGCTGAAATTACCCTTTGTACGTTCAAGGCCTTTTGCCATTTTCTTTTCAGTTCTTTGATATGAGGCAAAGAAGTCAGTTTAGAGTAAAAAATCAAACCCAAAATTTGGTTTCTTTCACCACTGGTATTAAAATCGGATCATGATGGGGTTTTCGTTGGTCGCAAAAGTGCATATAAACCGTTTTGGTTTGAGAAAATTTAAAATCGTTTCCAGTTGCCAAGGCTTGAAAGGAGTGAGTATTTTGCTGGAGACGGCGTTGCATCAGATTCACACTTTTTCCTCTACAAGACATTGCAAAGTCGTCTACGAAGAGAGATCTATCTATACCCTGTTTTAAGGTAATTTGATGCTATCGATTTTTATCTGGAAAATAAGAATTGAAAGAATACAACCCAGAAGGATTTTTTTACAAGATCCAGAAATGTTCTGTACAAGACTCTCAAGTTCAATTCAGGTTCCAATTTAGTTTTCAATTTATTAGGTCAAACCCTGCCCTTTCAGCTTATTCCTTTTTCACATTGTAAAATCGCGTCTTATGAACTGAACCATTTTTTCTTTTGTCTGTTGTGTTAAGCGAGTTGCCCACTGCTAGCCAATGAAGTTTGTTTGTTTGTTTGTTAGCTAGATGATTTGCTTAACGACAGGACCGACCCTTAGCGGGTTACACTGTGTCAAAACATGTCAATAATCAGTGACTAGAAGACAATACTACAAGTTAAACCCAAGTAAGCTAAAACCGTGTATATTCTAAAATCATAAAATAAACAGCGACTAGAAATACTGATACAGGTTGATTTCTTTTTAAAATTGTATAATTTTGATAGGTTCTACTTCATCGAAGAGATGAATCAAAGAGACAACTCTTAAATGACGTGAGCGAGTGTCTTGGAAATCGATACAGTCTATTAAAATATATTTCACTGTGTAGGGTTCCTGACACCCAACACAGTCAGGTGCCGGCTCGCCTCTTAAAAGATACTTCTGGGTGATATATATATGTCCTATTCTTGCTCTATGGTAAACCATTTTATCTCGTATTGTCTTGTATTGTTCTTTAGATCAATTTCAACTTCTATGGTCATATCGGGATCCCCCTGCCACATTATACTCAAATGGTGCATTCCAGCCCTCCTTCTAACCCTTACATGTGGAGTACCTCACAGGGTAGCAAGGAGGAGTCCCAATTTTAAAGTCTTAGGTATGACCCGACCGGAGTTTGAGCCCACGATCTTCCAGTCTCGAGGCGGACACTCTAACCACTGGGCCACCGAGGCTAGTTTCATCTCGTACACTGTTTACTGGCGGGGTTCTTTGTCCAACTAAGGGGTCAGTTTGATACAGCTTGTTGTTTCTGTGTTTGTTCCATCTTTCTTGCCACAGCCTTTTTGCATATCTTGTGATGTGGCATTTAAGATGGGAAGATGGCATGAGCATGTCAATACATTTATCATTTAGAGCCTCTTTTGCAGCTATGTCGACTATCTCGTTTCCTGGGAATATCCACGTGACTTGGATCCCAGCAGAACACTATGTCTTTGCCAGCTTTGGTGACATTATCATGCCTTTCCAGAAGGTCAAGGATAAGGGGGTTTGATATTTGAAGGTTTTCAACTGATTGCAGGACGGACATAAAGTCCACGCAGAGCATAAACTTTTCGTGTCGGCTGATCTTCACTATCTGGGTATCAAGATGTAGAGCTTTAACTTCGGCTGAGAAAATAGAGGATCCATCTGGAAGTCTTTGTAATCAAGGTGTTGTTTTCATTTACAGGGGAGGCTGCCGATTTGTCGTCGAGCTTTGAACCGTCTGTGTAGACGTAATGCTATTCTTTAAATTCTTCCTTGAGCTCTGCAAGGTTTGATCGGAATAGAAAGGGTTAGTTAGTTTACGGTATTTTTAACGACACGGCCAACCCTTTGCGGGTCATATTGTGTCTTCAAAGGTTCATAGCGGATAAAACGTTAAAAGTGTGCGTTGGATATTAAAAACAGTGTACAATCGAAAGCGTGTCTATACCATAAAAGCAGATGATGTTAGTTAGTTATTTGATGGGTTGAACGACACCGCCAACCTGTTGCAGGTCATATTGTGTCATTCCTGGTAACTTTCTCGGATTTATACTTTATTGAGTAGTCATAATAAAATCAAATCTTAAATATACTAAAATCTAGACTTAATGGTGGTCTACACATAGGAATACATGTTAATCTCTTTTTAAAATTCTAGGACCTTGTTGAAATTTACTTTTTCAAAGAGCTCACTCATGGAATCAACTCTATAATAACGGGGACGAATGTGATTGAAGTCCATACAATCTATCAAGATGTGTTTCACTGTATGCCGTTCCTGACAACTTAGACATGACATAATTGATGATATAATTACTAAAAATACTTATACAGGTTTGCTTCTTTTACAAACTCAATTATTTTACACGGTTGTATTTTATCGAATAACTCTGTCATGGAACTGCGAGTAAAATAACGGGAGCGAATGTCTTGCAAGTCTATGCAGTTTTTCAAAATATGTTTTACTGTATACCTCTCTTGGCAACCCGGACATTCGGGGGGCAGTTCGCCTCGAAGCAGGTGTTTATGTGTGGTATAGGTATGCCCTATTCTGGCTCTACGTATTACCATTTCATCCCGAACAATATTTAGGGATGGCAATTTACGTCGCACGACCGGGTTAATCTGATGCAGTTTTTGTTGATCTGTTCATTCCAATACTGTTGCCATTTGCCCTTTACATATCTAGAAATATGCAGGTTGTAGTCTGACGATGGAATAAGACATTCGGAGTTTTGAATATCTAGAGCGCCTTTAGCAGCTTTATCAGCTGCCTCGTTGCCTGGGATTCCTACGTGACTTGGAACCCAACAATACTGTCTTACCTTTCCTGCCCTTACAGCTTCATGTTTTTCTACTAGGTCCAAGATTATAGGATTTGATAGTTTCAAGTTTTCTATTGATTCCAGTACAGACATGGAGTCAACGCAAAACATAAAATTTTTGTAACGACTAAATCTGACAATTTGCATGCTTAGTTGGAGGGCTCTGAATTCGGCAGTGCAGATTGAAGACCCATCTGGGAGTCTGGTTTTCAAAATATTATTCTGTGACAATTGCTGCCACAGCTTTGTCGTCAAGTTTAGAGCCATCAGTATACATAAAGTGGTAGTTTTGGTCTTGAGCTCTGCGAACTTTGATCGGAACACACACGGGTTAGTTTGTTCTTTCGGGAATTCGGATAGCGTTTTTAATACTGAGGGCCTAACCAACTTCCATTTAGGATATTTCGATACTCTGTAATTTGCAATGAGCTCAACGCTAATGCCCGCTTCTTGCAGGTGTGGTAATACTCTGGCTCCAAATGGAGGAATGGCCCCACTCCCAAAAATTGTGAGAAGTCCGAGCCAAAAACGACGTGATGGGTGGGGTTTTGTCTGTTAGAGTAGGCATAGTCTGAGACCCTGGTTTTGTATCGGGTCAAGCATCTTCAGATATGATGGTCTAGCTGAGCCATAGATTATGCTACCATAATCCAACCTCGATCTGATTAGGGATCTATACAACATACGTTTAGTGTCCCTGCCTGGTCCCCAGTCCTGAGCAGATATGACCCTCAGCAAATTTAGTGCCTTTTGGCACTTTCTTTCAGCTCTTGTATGTGTGGGATAAAACTGAGTTTGGAGTGGAAGATCAGCCCTAAAAATTTGATTTCTTTGACTACTGGTATTTCAGTGTCAGAAATATATAGAACCGGTTCGTTATGCTGTTTACGTTTCTTGCAAAATACATGTAGGTCGTTTTTGTTTGAGAAAATTTAAAACCGTTTTAATCCACCCAGTCTTGAAGGCAGTTTATGTTTTGTTGAAGGCGACGTTGTATTAGATTCATACTTTTGCCTCTGCAAGAGATGGCGCAATCATCCACAAAGAGTGAACTATCTATCCCCTGTTTGACAGTATCCCTTATGCTATTAACTTTAAACAGAAATAGTAGAATTGACAGGATAGATCCTTGTGAGAAGCCTTCTTCTTGTTCAAAGTATTCTGAGAATATTGTACCAAGACGTACTCTGAAACGACGATCATCTAAAAAACTATATAAATTTGGGTAGCCTGCCCCGGAGCCCCAAATTAAACTGGTCCTTGAGTACTCTGTACTTCCACGCTGTATCGTATGCTTTTTCCATGTCGAAAAAGACCGTGACAACGTGCTCACTATTTATAAAAGCCTCTCTTACGAAAGATTCTAGCCTTACGAGATGGTCTAAGGTACTCCTTTGTTTTCTAAATCCGCTTTGCACGTCAGCAAGCAAATGGTTGCTTTCCAGGTACCAAATCAATATGTCTGCTATCATTCGTTCAAATGTTTTGCACAGAGAGGTTGTTAGAGAGATCTGCCTATAGTTGTGGGGGTTTGTTTGATCTTGGTTTGGTATTGGTATGATTATAGCTTCTTTCCATATTTCAGGAAAGCTGCTTTTATTCCATATATGGTTTAACTGTTCCAGCAGAATTTCCAGAACGGATTCTGGAAGGTGCTTAAGACCCTGAGAATGAATGTCATCTGGTCCTGCGGCTGAGTCATGGGAGCTATTTATAGCGTCTGTTAACTCATTTATTGAAAAGTCAGTGTTGTAGGTTTCAGCATTGTTAGATGAGAAGTTTAAAAGGTTTCTTTCTTCAGCTTCTTTGTGGTGTCTAAATTCGGGGCTGTAATTTTGTGGTGATGAATTATGCTTGAAGGCTTTACCAAGAGTGTTTGATATATCTTCCAAGTTGGTGACGTAACTGTTACTAATTCTGAGATGGCTTGATGGACTGAAGGAGTTTTTACCAGATATTTTGCGGATCATGTCCAAGGTTTTTTTTACGAGATGTGTTTCTTTCACTGACTTGTTGCGTGGTTGCGGAGGAGGTTGGTTGGTTGGTTGGTTGACTGTCTAGGTTGATGGCCACTTTAGGGCATACGGGTAGTTGCAGTGTAAAAGCAAAAAGCCCATTGCTTATTGATTCAGAGTCTTGTATGCTGTCACGAGTGGTTTACAGTTTTAGCAGGAATATAGTGTAAAACTTACATTGTGTATAATGTACAGAGTGTAAAACGTACACTGTACCATGTACACCTCGCTAAGTTTTGGGCCTTCCATCGCGTAAGGTGTAAGATACTTAAGGCTGTAGTTTGTTGATAGATTTAGAAAAAAAATGCGATTTTTTTAATACTCTGATGATAGGCTATTGCTAACATATCTTCGTTTTACACATTGCAGATTAGGCATTCTTTGCTCGGTTCTTGAAAAAATGCCGAACTCTCTTTGAATGTAGGGATGACAGGGTTGAGATTTCGCGGTCGCCCGCTCGCCCGTGGCGACCAACTTTTGGCTCGGGCGACCAACTTTTTCGAGTTGGTCGCCCAAGTGGCGACTAACTTTTTTCTGAGGCGGGATAGACAAATTTTGCAAAAATTGCGACGGGCGACTAACTTTTTAAAGTTGGTCGCCCGGAGGGCGACCAAAAAATTTTGCGAAGTCTCAACCCTGAATGACGGGGGATGCTACCCCCCCCCCAACCCCCATGCTTCAAAAAATATGTACTAGAGCTGCCTAGAACTTCAAGAAAGCTTAACGCTTGGTTTTATGGTTTTACAACAAAAAAATGCGTCTGATCCCGGCCAAACAGCAGATAAATAAGACTGGGTCCAAGACTCTCATTATTAACAAAGTAAGAAAAAATTTACATATTGGAAATTAGAAAGAACAATGTATATTAATATCTTTTAGGGTTAGTTTCCAAGTTTGGAGTAAATCCGCCCAGTTTTAAGTCAGAAAAGCTAACCTCACTCATTTCTAGCGTATTGTACCATTTTTACATTTATTTTAGCTAGAGTTAGTTTAGAATGACTTAAATTTCCAAAAGAGAAATTTAAGTTGTATATGTGTGAAAAGACTGGGCAGCAGAATCGTAGAAATAGTGTATATTACGGGAAAAGGTATTTTAAAAGTCACAAAATAATGTAATGGTCCTTTTATAATGGCTGTGATGCATTTATATAGACAGACAGCGAGAATACTCGCTAATAGGCTGATCCATTAAGTTAACCGCAAGGCCAAAACGCACATGGCGGTGGTACAATCAGTGATCCAAAATAGCTGTGTTTTCTATGGAAAGAAATGGGGATAGGGTGTTTTTTATTGTTTTGGTCTCAGTTTTAATTAAAATAGAGGAGGAAAACAACCATATTTTACAGAAATATATTTCTGGGATATTTTTTTTAAATGGAATTTCAAAACAAGGAAAAAATCAATTCATTACTCAAACAAAAGGCATCTTCTCGAATATACCGATGTTCATGGGGAACTTGTAACAGTGATTCGCGCTGTTATAAAAATTCTAAACCTTCCGGGAAGACATGGAAAGCATATACTTTATTCCCTTTCCAAAACCAAACACTCAGAAGGAAAAGTGCTTGCAATGGATAAGAGCTTGCAACAGACCTCACTCCCAGTTCAATACAGAATCTATTACGAAACAAAGATATGTATGTTCGCGACATTTTATTGGCGGATTTGGCCCTAAAGAACACCCAACCCATTCAGGGCTGACCACAAGTCAACGGAACTTTCTGGCATGTATAAGGACACTGGTAGACAAGCACCTAAACGTCGATTTGAACCGACAAAAGCACCAAAACTGAGTAAAATGTGTGCCGCCGAGACTTTGCTTTCCCTGTCTTCAAGTTTTCCTCTCGCCGAAAAACATGAAATTCACGAAAAAAAATTAAAGCACTCAAGAAGACATTTTCAAAATTACAAAGCCAATGACGGAATGTACAAATTGCAGTCATATTTTCCCCTTAAATGAAAAACACATCTTTGAAATTACGGAGAGCAAATTTGTGAAAATAATCCAAGTCTTGCTGTTGGGCAGCTTAGTTATGGGGTCTTTACCATTGGTTCGCGGCTTCACTTTGGCAGTAACAAAAAAGTATTCCCTGTGTTCTGTAAAAGGGCCAGCTACAACTTCCCTGACAAATCTATCCTTGAACATCTGATATTCCTCCATTTTGTGATAGCTTCCAACGTTGCGTGGTCAAAATCTTCGTTTACAGATAATTGTATAAGTCAAATATCATCAAAAGAGACAGAATGGAAATATCCATGTGCTCTTCATTTAATTCGGGATTTGATAATTTAACTTTATCGTGTGTTTCAAGTTTAGATCGAATAACAACGTCTCTATCTTCGAATAATCCATCGGGGTCGATTTGTTACCCGACTTCATACGCAACTTCACATACTTCTATTAATTTTGCCTTTTGAAAATAAGCGACTGAAAGCCCTCTCTCTCTCTCTCTCTCTCTCTCTCTCTCTCTCTCTCTCTGAGATAATTTTGCAGTTCTTTTAAAATTTGAAGCCATTTTTGAATCAAAACACGAAAAAAACAATGCATGTTCTAGTTAAATGCATGGGAATGAGTGCACAGATACAGTCTTGATTGTACCACCGCGGCGTGCGCACAGCTGCATGCCAGTGCTTAATGTATATGAGCTATTGTTCGTGTAAATACGTAAAATGTTTACAAAACGTCAATGGGCAAGTCCAAGCTATATTCGTGTTTAATATAGTATTTTTTGGCTAGATATTCCTCTTAAATTATATATTTTTAATCATTTAGAGACTCGTAGTATTTGGCAGTAAGTAAGTGGAAAGTCGGCCGTAGCCTGAAAGTGTCAAACCACGATAAATATAGCCCTAGCTCACTACTGTAAGTACAAATTGTGTTTAAGTAATAAAGAAAATGTACGTATAATTATGTGTATTTGACCAAGCCCAAGTTTTTAGTTTTTAGTGGGTCACTATGTCAGCTGTTTTGTTGGATTTCTGCCAAATTACTTCCTTACATAAGAAGGAAACGGGGATTTTGGCCCATTTTAACGTTCAACTTTTGGCATTTTTCATGAAAACTACAGCAAAACCAGTCACAAGATAAAATAGAAGACAGTTTCCTTTATTCACATCTCAGAGTGGGGATAAAATGGGTTTGGATTAATTATAGAATTTTGTGCCGAAAAGTAGACTATTTGTTGTGTTGCTGCACAGAAATTTCTGCAAGTTTTCGTATTCTTTATATTAAAATGAATCGAATTCGTTAGTAGTATGATAATGTATATATAATAGAAACTAAGGTTTCTTGGGAGGCTAAATAATGGTAAATTGTTAGATATTGTTACAAAATTCAAATTGTTCTTTGAAAAAATTGTTAGAAAATGTTTCAAAATTCATTGATTTCCATGAGTACTTCCGGTGCGCTTACGTGTATTGCTAATTAGGTACTGGTTTAGGTCAGAGTGCTTGGTACGAAAGATATTCGCACACGGAAAGCTATGGTGGTTGAGTGGTAATGCGTAAACAGCACTTCTCGGACCGGTATCCAGCTCAAGTTCGCCATGAAATGTAAATTTTTGGCAATTTTTCAATTTTTTGGAATTCAGTTCATGAAAGAAAATAAAATTCATAAAAATTTGAAAAAAAATCGCTTTTTTCATATTTTGACACTGTAACCGGAAGTCTGGCGTAGTACGGAGTTGGCGATACAAAACTGAGGTCAATTTGGCTTAGTGCTTGAAAGTGTGAGGACTCCGGGGTTATTGCCCCTTTTCTTTTATAAATATTTTGATTAAATACTTTTTGGAACGAAGGCTCAGCAGGTTTAGTTTTCTGGGCGTGGCCCTCGAAAAATACGGTCTCATTCGCTTGGAAGCATAAAAATAAGTTCCCAACTCTCCCTGCTGTCAACGACCCGAGATCCATTCCCTTTTCAGGCAATGTTTTTTTTTCAGAAAAAGCTCCGCCACTCTCTTCTTATTTTGAATATTTTCTTATCATTTCTTTACAAACAAAATGCAATGATGTCGTGTCTCCGTGGGCAAATTCGGTTTGTCACTGGCTGTCTGAGAGTCCCTCTGGATAGCCAGGAAATAACTGGAAGACCCGGATGTAAACAAAGTCGTGAGTTTGATGAAAAATATTTCAGTTTGTGATTTACCTGTGTTGTAGTGGACACCGTTTAGTTAAGTTCTATGCACCATATAATTGTTATTCTTGTGAATTGGATTTTATGAAATTTGCCTGTGAAAAATGACTAGCAGTAGTAAAAAATTGGATTCTTTAAACAATGACAAACATGTGGGTGGTTCTGCAAATGCTATGCATTCTCATGCCACACGTTTTAGTGCATATCACAAGAGGTTAGCTAATAGTCCGGCCGCTCAAACGAAATTAAAACACAGCGTTACAACGAAGAGGATTTAAATGGTAGGTATTCAGCGTTTGCTGAAAATATGAACAAAAAAGTACCCGGTGTGACTTCAGAAACGAACAAGCCAACGGATGAGCTCCAGTCAAAAGTTGTCGAGGCAGTGAAGGCCATGCTACCCAGCATTCTGCCAGAAATTATGGATGGGGTTATGAACAGACTCTATAGGTAAATCATACCGATTGTCCGAGATGAAATGAGGGAACAACTGAAGGAAGTGAAGGAAGAAGTGCGCAAAGCGGTATCGGAGGAAATTAATTTCCAAACTACTGCGAAGGCAGCTAAAATCCATCTGGATATTGACGAAATAAAGCAGGAAAACCTAATCAAAAACATAAGGATCGTTAATCTGAGTGAAGAGAAAAATCCAGATGACTTTGTGATTGATATCGCAAATAAGATGCAGATTGACGTCTAGAGAGAAGACTTCACTGCATTCCGCATAGGCAAAGAAAAAAGTAACTCGCGAAGATCGGTGCTAGTGAAGTTCACAGACAGAGAAATCAAAACATCTCTTATGATGAAGAAACGCAGCATTAAGGATCACCTTAAAAAAAAAGAGGTTTCTCCCTTTGAAGACTTAACAAAAGGAAGAAGGGTCCTGCTTAACGTTGTGAAAAGTAGATACAAATCTGCACATACCAGAAATGGAGTTGTGTGTTTCTTCAAAAAGAAACCCCGATCAGAAGAAGAAACTTTGATCTCTGTAAAAAATCCTAACTCTCTATTTGAACATGGATTTGAACCAGATGAAATCGAGAAATGTGAGAGAGCTCTGATGGAATAGGCCAGACCGGACACATTGCGCCGACAGAACTCCATCGTTGATGATAAAAGAAACGTTGTAAGGACGAGAGAATTGATTAGTGAATTTGATGGTGAATTGAACAATGATTCGGATAATTTTTCAGTGACTTATTAACATAGTTATACCGCAAAGCATACCATTAAAGTTTGTAATTTAAATGTTTGTGGATTAAAATCACAAAAACTAAACTTATGAACCTTGATAGTATTAATATACCGAACTACAGCATTTTTATGAATAGACAGCAGTTTCGTAGTAGTAGTGAGGGAATTACACTCATATTGAAAGACTCGCTGGTCAAACATGTAACAGTGATTAAAAAAAACAGTTCAACCTTACTTGTATCTGTGGATAAGTGTGTTCTTGGCGAACAAGTACTTATTGCGTGTATCTATGTCCCCCCTGAGGGATCAGTGTATGCTTCAGAGGGTCATTTTGATGAGATTGAAACTCTCCTTTTAGACAATAGAAATAACAACGAATTGCTTATTTTGGGCAACTTCAAAGCGAGGACCGCAAGTATGAAAGACCATATAGAGCCAAATACAACTATTGAGGATATTTCTGGCCTTGAGAGTGATTTTTCATTATTAGATGACTGTGGTTTTGATATGAACAGGTATTCCAAGGATACGCAGAGAAATAATTATGGATATAAGTTGATTGACATGTGCAAAAACTTGAGTTTATTTATTTGTAATGGTGGGCATGATAAAGACATACGACTGGGGAAAGTTACTTGTAAAAATGCCAGTCTTGTAGACTATGTAATAACTACGCCACGTCTATTGACTAAGATCCTGAATTTCGAGGTATTGAAATTCTGCTCACTATATTCCCATGTACATTGTCAAGTATCAGTAGAATTTAAGGCAGCACTTGATAGTTCGAACCCTCCTGACCAGGAAGATGGCAAAGAAAATGTAGAAGACACGAGCTCGGTAAAATTTTGTAGACCACGGTGGGATCACCTACCAAAAGACAATTATGCCATAAATGACACTGAAGTTAACAATATCGAACTATTATTATCTGATTTATTATCAGATGAAAATGTAAACAAAAAGCAAGTAGATAGTATTATGTCTCAAATTGTAAATGTATTTATCAATGCTGGTATTAAAACTAGCTCAATATCGCAAAAAAAAAAAAAAGAGGCAAAAAGCCGCGTAGAAACCCATCTAAACCGTGGCATAACGAGCTTTGCGAAGCTAAAAGAAAAGAGTTTAATGTTGTTAAAAATAGGGTAAACAATGGCCTAATTGGTGATGCAGAATTTAAAGAACAGAGTAAAGAGTACAACAAATTACTTAAAGATAGTTACAAAACTTACCAACGTAATATAAGCAAAAAATTGCGATCTTTGAAGAGTAATAACTCCAAAGAATATTGGGATTTGTTAAGTAAAAATGAAAATATCAAGCGTAAAAGTGTCGAAAATTTAAATGAATGCTTTCGTTGAGAATTTCAAGAAATTAGGTAATTCCGAAAATGTTACAAACCTAATGAACTGGTCTCTTAGTGATAATAATATCCCAGGTAATCTTATGTTAGATAGCGATTTCACTGAAAAGGAGATAGGTAAAGCTTTGCCGATGTTAAAGAACGGTAAATCTCCAGGATGTGATATATTATAAATGAGTTTATTAAAAGTGCTTATTGTAAGATGTCAAAAGTAATTACTTTACTGTTTAACCTAGTACTAAAAACGGGCTTGGTCCCAGAAGAATGGTCCTTAGGTCACATATTACCAATATACAAAAGCAGAGGTGATAAGGAAAACCCAGATAATTATAGAGGCATCACCCTTTTAAGTTGTGTTGGTAAACTGTTCACCTCGGTGTTTAATCTAAGACTTGGTAAATATTTAAACGAGTACGGTATTATGGGGAAAGAACAGGCGGGATTCAGGGAAAATTATTTTACAATTTATCACATTTTCGCCCTCGATGTCATCATAAAATTATACTTATTTAGCGGTAAGAAACTTTTTTGTGCGTCTGATTCTATCGATAGGTTCCTCTTATGGAAAAAAATGTCAAATAATATTGGTGGTAAATTTTTTAATGTAATCCACAAAAAAGAAGGAAAATCTAAGATTAAAATCAATGCTCAATGTCCAATGAGTATTTTACTTGTAATGTAGGTGTAAGACAGGGTGAAAACTTATCTCCTGTACTTTTTGCCATGTTCTTTAGATTTAGTTGAATTTTTATCTAAAAAATATGGCGGTCTTACTTATTTAAGTGAAATTACGAAAGAGTCCCTCTCTGATGATGACATAGAGATATTTTTCAAGTTGTATGTTTTACTTTATGCTGACGATACTATTATATTAGCTGAATCTATTGCCGATCTTTAAAATGCCTTAAATTGTATGCTAGAGTACTGTAACACTTGGAATCTCCATGTTAATCCTACAAAAACCAAAATAATTACATTCAGTTAGGGTAAATTACGTAATAAAGCAGTATTTTTGTATGACAATATTGTGCTTGAAGTCGTTGTTGATTTCTTATATCTAGGCGTCAAAATGAACTATAACGGTTCATTCAAAAAAGAACAGAATTATGCAACCCAGCAAGGTAATAAAGGCATG
Source organism: Protula sp. h YS-2021 (assembly GCA_949752745.1). NCBI lineage: Eukaryota > Metazoa > Annelida > Polychaeta > Sabellida > Serpulidae > Protula > Protula sp. h YS-2021. The sequence goes on along the minus strand of OX457024.1, from coordinate 14,619,037 downwards.
TACGGCCTTATAGCAAAATCAAGAATGATGGGTGTAGACCTTGACTTACAGATTGATCTATTTGAAAATCTCGTTAAACCCGTTATAACGTACGGCTGTGAAATTTAAGGGGCATATGGTTCAGAGATAGTGGAAAAAGTTCAGTTAAAATATTATAAGTATGTTCTAAACCTGAACAAATGCACAGGGACAGTAATGGTATTAGGGGAAGTGGGTAGACCACCTCTTAAAGAGGAGGTAAAAATGAGAATTTTGAACTACTGGTATAAAATAGTTACTGAACAAAATGACAGGAAAATTACGAAAATATTGTAGAATGTATGTTTGCACCTTTTTAATTTCAATGGTAATAGTTATAAGAACGGTTGGCTAATGTACGTAAAAAATGCGCTAGATAACCTTGGTTTATCGTATCTTTGGATAAATCAAGCTAATCTCGGTATCTAAGTTGCGATTTAAAAAACCTTATAAAAACCGTATTAAAGACCAGTTTATAAGCTCCTGGAGAAGCTCCGTATATGATTCAAATAATTGCACAATTTATAGAATGCATAAAGAAATCTTTGAAGAAGAGCCCTATATTAAAAAGCTCCCTAGGAAAATGGCTCAGAAAATGGCTAGATTTAGATGTAGGAATAGTAAAATTCCCGTTGTAGTAGCACGCCTTGATAATAATGTAGATTGCACTTTATGTAACTCGGGAACTAGATGCGATGAGCTCCATTTATTACTTGAATGTGCTTTCTTTGAAATGAAAGAAAAGGACATCTTGGAAGAAGTATTTTCAATAATGTGAACTGTCTAATTTTTAAAAGAATAATGGAGACTAAGTCCGTTGACAAAATGGTGAAATTAAGCAAATTTTTGAATATTATACTGTCTATATTTAGTTAATTTTTAAAGTAATATTGCCGTCCAGTTATGTCTTGCTCCTATTTTTTCTGCTATATTGATTGTTTAAATAATTACGGTGCTTTTCGACCAATTCATGCATTTAAAAGTATGTCCAATACCTCCTGTTATTGTACATAGAATATTATGTTACTCACTACTTTAAAAAATTGTACATCTGCATGCCAATGAGTCCTTTAAAATAAGGATTTTTGAAAAAAAAAATTAAAAAAAATAAAAAACAAGTAAGTATTTGTGAAACACAAGCAGGCCCCAACCGCCCCAAATTCATAGGGGCATAAAGCGATGACGGACAGACAGACACCCCAAACCTATAGGCCCCAATGGATTGGGGCCTAATAAAACACTCCAGCAAGGCTGGAGAGGACACACTTCTAGATTGGCATAGTGACGTAGACCCGACGGGAACCGGACAAAATACCACCGGACATAATACCACCGGACATAATACCACCGGGCAAAATACCACCAGACATAATACCACCAAGGAAATGAAAACTAGGACAAAATACCACCAACGATATCTTTTTATTATCGGTTGCGTCTAGTCATGGAAGAAGCTCAAATAAGACGCGAAACGGAGACGGCTTAGGGATTATAAAAATCAGATGCAGCAGGTCGCAGAGAATAAGAGCAAATACTCCGTTTTGTCATTATTGATAAGGGATTGTCATAGCGCGAGACTCCGCATATAAATAGAGCACAGAAATGAGTAGAATTTAAACCAATATCAACAGCAATAAACCACGACAATAAACTAAGCAGGATCTACAAAAAAGAACACTTTCAGTAATTTTTTTAAAAGTAGAATGTCCTCAGTGAATGTAATTTTACGTTTGTTTTAGTTACATTCAGTTATAAATATCTCCGGTGATCAGAGAAAGCAATAAAAGATTGTGGTGGTATTTTGTCCTAGTTTTCATTTCCTTGGTGGTATTATGTCCGGTGGTATTTTGTCCGGTGGTATTATGTCCGGTGGTATTATGTCCGGTGGTATTTTGTCCTACACCCAGACCCGACAGCCATTGGAAGCCGAGGATAACGTTAGCAGAATAGGAAGGGAGAATTTGAGAAAAACCTGTTAAAAATAGTGGAATAAATTATAAAAATTAAATCAAGTTCAGTTTCTTTATTGATGTTATTCAGGATTAAAGACATGCTATTTCGGAAATAAACAGCCCAGAAGTGTCACATTTTTTAACCTGGCAACAAGCAGTGCACCTTTTCAAACTCTTCTACATCTTATTTAAGGCCGGAAGAGTCGAGTTTTTCACGAGATGAAAAGCGCACCTTTGCCACTCTTCGGATAGCAACAGAAAGTGGTCGTAACTGGGGTAGTAACACACAATCATTCAAGCCATTATCGACCTCCTGAAGGTGGCGACAGTTATGCCCAAGTGACCGAACCGCCGTAGAGATTCGCGGTAGGACATTACTGCCTATACAATCCTATTATCGCTCATCTCGGCTACAGATACTGTCTTTCAAAAGCACTGGCAGTTTTACACTGTATCATGTAAATAACACTTGATCCCATTAAAGCAAACTACTTTTGACGGGTTGCCCATGAACACTCATATATTTTATTTTCTGCTTTACAAGCAAGGTTGTGGCTACATGTACAGTTCGAGGTGTGCAGGAATGTACGCAATAAATAAATGGTTGGGTTTTTTTTTTCTTTTTTCTTTTTTTTTTTTTTCTTTTTTTTTTTTTTTTTTTTCTTTTTTGTTTTTGATTTTTTGTTTGTTTTTTTTTGTGTGTGTGTGTGTTTTTTTTTTTCGAATGCCGGACAAAATGCCACCCGGAAAAATAAATTGATTCAATCTATTACTTGATTTCTTGCTTTATTCTTTTTACTGATAATTTTTCAACTGGATAAAAAGCTGCGCCCAAACCAAAAAATAACCCCTCACTCCTTCGCCGTATTACAATTGTGCCCTATACAATTGCAATTCTAATACGTTTGTGATCCTGAGATCTGCTGGTACTTTCTACTTAGGAAACTTAATCAGAGAAGAGATTTTATAATGATTATACACAAAAGTAGTTTCAATTGAGATTACTTGCATTATCTCAATTTGTAAACTAGAACCGTCTTTCGCTAGCTAAATGTTAAACACTTCACTAAAATTTAAACGCAAAAATACTTCCTCCAATGGGTTATTTCTTGTATTATATAAAGTGTCTTACAACATGCATACAGTGTGCAAACTATGTAACAACTATGTGCAGAGCTTATGGCACAGCATGTATGCGGCTTACAATATTCTAAAAAAAATCGGACCACTGTCAAGAAAAAAACTCCATAGGTTGATAACTTAATACCAGCTAAATATATTAGCAAACAGCACAGCTTGAATACGTTTTATAAGCCCAGTAGTGTATGTTTTTTGTTGACTTGAGGTTTGATTGACTGATCTGGCATACGCTGTGTTATCCGTTTACGCAGTGAGAGCCCGCACAAAGCTGAGCAAGTGTGTGGTGTTCTGTACTATACGTTAAATGCTCCGCATTTTCTTGCAAAATTACACTCTTTTCACATGGCGTTTTAACTAAGAAAACGAAATGGAAAACGAAAATAAAAAGTTACATGTGGCACGTTCAGATCAAGTTCTTCATAGGTCCCAAGTTTCATAGTTCTAGGACCCATAGTGTCAGAGAAGAAAAAGACACAAAAAATCGGAAAACTGTCAAGAAAATAAAAACGGGAGAACGGCTGCTCGCTCAAATTCGTATAACTCTTGCAAGCTAACATCTTCACCAAGTGTTAAATATAAATACAGGGCAGGTGGCTCAGATAATTAAATGTGGCATTCAGTGCAAGTGGTCTTTTTTGTCGGGTGGCGTTTCAACCTACAGTGCAAAAACGGTTGGCATTTATTCGAGGTGGCATTTGTTCATCTAATTTGCATAAATTAAATATGCAAATTAGATTAACGAACATGGATTGGCTAAGGATGTAGTAATAAACGTGTCTAGACAATCCTAGAAAATTTAGCAACAGAGAGAACTGGTTGCAGCTGATTTGTGTCGTCCTTGTGGACATATAAGTGACAATAAGTGGCAGCATTTGGAATGAAGCAAACAGTCATAGCGACTCATGGAGCATGACTGAGTCCTGCAGAGAAATAAAACAAAACCCCTACCGATTCCGTGCCCTATCAGCGTGGCAGACTGGTCAATCGGGCTGCATCGTTGGATGCACGCCGCACCTCCTCCTCTTCTTCTGAGATATGGTTCTGTGCTTCTTGTTTGATAGCTGCCAGATTTGTTGCATGCCACCCTTCCGCTCCCTTCAGGTGCTTTCACAGGTGTAATGGCCTCAGTCCCTGTGATGGGACTGCAGGTATAAAGTCTTCACGTCTTCTCTTCACTGCAACACTTTCACACAGCATGTCTCTTTGCCCCAGACCCACCCATGGGCTGAAAATCGTCTTTTTTGTTTTTCTTTTCTTTTTTTAAGACTTTCGTCATTGAAGATTGACAAAGATTGACCAGTGTTTCCACATTTGTTATTGGATCGCATTAGAATTTTATATGAACGTTTCCGAGATAGGTTTCTACTGACAGTTAATTATTTTGGTGATTAGCAAGACTTCGCTAAAGTTTTAATTTTATGGGGTCTATTTTCATTGGATAGCTATTTAAGTTTTGATTGGAAAGCTTTCACAGTTTGTACTAACGATTCTTACGTGAGTCTTTCGTTAGTATTTTATTTTGGTGGTCAACCAAAAATCGAACAAGTTATGGCATTTTTACTGTTTTGTTTGTTTGTTTTCAAAATGCCTTCTTTCCAAAAAATTAAATTATTGCTTAAGTTTTTATGAATGTTCTATAGCATCTCTTAAGAAAAAAGAATCTTTTTGGCAAAAAGTCTATATTTTTATTGTTTTGGAAGCCAATTTTTAAACTGCTTCGGGTTGCTTTGAAATTTTCACGAATGTTTCAAGGTGAACTTTCTCAAACATAAAGATTTTTGGTGATCCAATAGAAACTGGTTAAGAAGTTTCATTATTTTGATTCTAGATTTCAGGATCACCCTGCTTCCTCTTATGATCGGAACACTTTACATTAAATTCTTCCTTTTAAACAGTTGGACGATTCGCTAAAAATTGGTCAAACAGCGGAATTTTAAAGCTTTTTTGCATTATTTTCAAAGAATGCATTCAATCTTAAGTTTCAAATAGGCTGCCTTTAATTTTTTTTAAAAATGTTCTTCAGGTTGCTTTTCTGCAAAAACTATTTTGCTGACAATCCGCCAAAAGTGAACCAATGCTGCCATTTCAAATTTTTTTAGGAATTCAGTTTTTTCTTCATTATGCTTCTGTAGTTTTAATCAGATTGTGTTCAAATTTTGTAAGAGTCGTCCAAGGTTATGCCTGTCCTTAATTTTTGAAGATCTGCAAGAGATTAGTCAAATGCCGGCACTTCAAAATAAATCACTGACCAGTTTCAAAATGTCGATATCAAGGTTTGATCGAATTACTTTCATTTTTTATGAACATACTTGAAATACAGCCGCCGACACCAATTTAGTTTCTTGTTCTTGTAAATAAAAACAAGTGTCTCCCCGACTAAACTAATTCCCTAATACAATTTTGCTTTTTCTTATTACTGAAATAAAAGATTCACTTCTGCAAACGTAATCACAATTCATTGTCAAAAATTAAAAAATAAACAAAACTAGATGGTGGTCATTGAAACAGATTTTACTGCCTCTTTTTTATCCGACACTGAAAGATGGTTGCTAAAATGGGTTTTTCGTTATCGGTCTGTTCCCTAAGTGTAGTTGCAGCCATGATATATAGCCATGTCTTCTGACTTTTGCATCGACCAAAAAGCACTAAAAAGGCAAAACGATGAGCTGCTTGTCATAACACAAGATATCACAAAAGTTGAAAATATTTCCACCCACTGCAAACAATGCTAAACGTTACTCCCATAATTACTCCCACATATGAAGGAGCTTGGCAACAAAATGAAAACAAGTTTACGGCGAAAATAAACAATAGATAGTCTTAGATAGTCATGATGCCTGTAACTATAATAATAACTTTCTCTGGTCAATGTAGAAAACGACTAATACGCACAAAAGGTCAGTAACGTTGCTAATGTTTTCAAACATTCCAAAGCATGCAGAAACACTCGAGAATCTTCTGAAAAAGCTGATATCCACAGTGTAAACAACTTTCGTAAGTCAACAAAAGAACTACCAAAACGAAAAAGACGGGGGTGGCAGAGGTGGTGTTGACGACGTTAAACACTTTCTTAATTTTCTAGACGAGTTTATTGTTTCACAGCCTGCGTTTTATTGGGCAAGGATAATGTCTCGAAAATGTTTCGGAAATCAGAAGTTTTTTCTTGGTTTTTGGGTTGCTATCTACTAGAGATAAAAGCACCAAAGCTCTGTGCAGCCATTTTTATTCTCGAAACATTATCTGAAGTGTTTGATTGGGACATTTTCGAAACATTATATGGATTTATTATTTTTTTCAGATACGTTCAATAGAACGCCCTCACAAAAACCGCTGATGTATCCAAGGAATAGCTACACCAAGTTTGCGGTCGATCCAACTTTCCACTAAAAAGATATTTTCTTACAACAAATCAGTTTTACGTAAGGACGCCTTTCATAATTTCACCACACGCGTCAAAAAATTGAAAATTCCGTCGACTCAGCCAAGAAATACCCAAAAAATTTGAAGTCGATAAACTTCTTATAAGCGAGATATTTTGCACACAAGATCTTTTTCGAATTATATGCGTAGTTCACTTGAAGACCTAATGTGCAGTTTTTCTTGGCTCTACTCGCGACAAAATTTGACAGAATCTTTCGAAAATACCAAGCAAGAATTCCGCCACGTCTTTCGCCGATGTTCAGGGACTGAGAAATATTACATACAAGATTTTAAAATCACGTCATACGCCTTTCATAATTTGGCTACATCCATCAAAAGTTGCTTCAGCCGTCCGATTGACCCAAGGAATACTCATATAAGATTTGAAGTCGACACCTCTTTCAAGATATTCTGAACACAAAGTCTTGTTCAAAATATATGCACATTTTATGTGATGACGCCACACGCCGCACTCGTTCGTTCCACTCAACATAAAATTTGACAGAATCTTTTGGACCTACCAATCCCACCAAGTTTCAACTTTCTCCGATGCTTAAGGGTTGAGAAATTTAGCACTCAAGAGTTGCCCTATTAACTTAATATGTGTTCTTTCTTATATAAAATTTTAACTGTCTCCAGGAAAATGGTCCTACTGTCTTAAAATTTTAGATAAAAGTAACAGACATTACTAGCTGAATGGCTTTTATATTTTTCAAGGTTGACCTAAAATTGGCGGAAATTCTGGCCATAAATAAAAAAATATAAAATCTCAACTAACTGCTGGAAAATAGTCTTACTGTCTTCAAATTTTAAGTGAAGATAGCAGATGTTATTACCTATCTGGCTATTACTTTTCTTGGTGATGTATCAAAAATAGGAAAATAGTTGTACTGCATTGAAATTTTAAGTAAAGGTAACAGGCATGGTTGGCCTGCTATTTTTATAGCCTACCTGGCTGTACCTTTTGCTGAAATTTTGGTGAAAATTTTGGCCAAAAAAAAAATAATTCAGTAAAATCTAATCGAACTCCAGGAAGATAGTCTTACTGTCTTGGAATTTTAAGTAATGTAGCAAGCCTTATTACACACCTGGCTGTTCCTTTTTTGGTGATTGGCAAGAAAAATAATGGAAATTTTCGCGAAAAACCAAAAACATTTCAGCAAAATCTTAAATTAACTCAAAATAAATAATCTTAGTGTCTTGGAATCTGAAGTAAAGACAGCAGGTTTTATTACCTACCTAGCGGTTACAACTTTTGTTGACTGACCAAAAATTGGCGAATTTTTGTGAAAAACTAAAACAATTTCAGTAAAATCTTAACTAACTCCAGCAAAATAGCCTTGCTTTCTTGAAATTTTACGTAAAGGTACCAGGTGTTATTGGCACTTAGCTGGTTATTCCTATTTTTCGTAATTCGGAATCGATTTAGCTATTTTTTGGTGAAAACTGAAGGAAATATTGGGAATATTTTTTCAATGAAATCCTATATAACACAAGGAAAATAGCTTCATATTGTTCTGAACTTTAAATAAATGTAGCAAGCATACCACTCACTGGCACTTATTAGTTTTTGGTGATTGGCCAAAATGTGGGTGAAATATTGACTAAAACAGAAAAAATCAGTAAAGTCTTAACTCATACCAGCAAAATGGCCTTACTGTCTGCAAATCTTAGGTAAAGATAGCCATTTTTGGTACTTATTGGGCTATTGTTTTTCATATTTCGAAAAACCAATTTCTTCCTTAACTCTAAACAAACTCTAGTTATATAATGTTACCGTCTTAAAATTTTCAACTAGGGTAGCGGATATTTGTACCTACTTCGCTGTTACTTCTTTCTTTCTTTCTTTCTTTCTTTCTCTCTCTCTCTCTCTCTCTCTCTCTCTCTCTCTCTCTTTCTCTCTTCCCTCTCTCTCTTTCTTTCTCTCTGTCTCTTGTGATTCGCCAGAAATTGGCGAGATATTGGCAAACGAGCAATTTTTCTGAAAAATCTTAGCTAACGCCAGGAAAATAGCGTCATAGTCTTGTAATGTTATGTAATAGTAGCACGCAGTACTACCTACCTGGCTATTGTTTAATTAGCAATTCGCAAAAAATTGGCGGCATTATTGGACAAGCGTTATATTCTTTAAAACGCATATCATTCTATGGTTTTAATGAAAACGTGGACATAAGTTTCCTCGTGGCTATTACTTTTTTATCATTGGCCAAAAATTGACTGAAATATTGGCGAAAACACGGTTGTTTTGGGTAAAATCTTAACCAGCTTCAGGCAAATATCCTTACTGTCTTGAAAATTTAAGTAAAGGTAGTAGGTATTACTGCGTACCCAGACATTACTTTTTGGTGATTGGCGAAAATTTGTGAAAATTTTGGCTAAAAACCAAAAATTCCAGTAAAACTCACATCAGAGAAATGGCCTTACTGCCTTGAAATTTTAGTTAAAGAAAGTGGTCATTGGCACTTACCTGGTTTTTACTGTTTCGAAAAAATGGCGGAAATATTGCCGAAAAACCAAATTTTAACTAAAATCGTTACTAACGCGAGAGATATAATCTGTCTTCTTAAAATTTTAAGTGAGGAAAACAGAATTAGTACCTGTCTGCTATAACTTCTTAGGGATTCACCAAAAACATTAACGAAAATGCAACTAACTCTGGGTATTTAGGCTTAATCTCTTGAAATCTTGATTAAGGTGACAGGTATTGGTACCCACCTGGCTATTACGTGTTTTCGTAATTTGCATAAAATTGGTGGAAATATCAGCCAAAAAGCAATTTTTGTGAAAAAGTTTATCCTCCTAGGAATTAAATGGAAACGTCTTAAAATTTTGACCCAAATTCTTTTCGTAAAATTTTAAATGACGCAAGAAAAATTGCCTTACTCTTTTAAAATTTTAAGTAAAGGTAGGAGGCATTACTACCTTCCTGGTTATTACTCTTTTGTTCGCCAAAAGTTGGCAACAAAATAATTTTTAGCTAAATCTTAACCTACTCCAGGAAAATAAAATTTGGTGAAGATAGCGATGATTGGTAATTAACTTGCTATAACTGTTCTTTGTGATTCTGAAAAAACAAATGGCAGAGATATGGATCAATAACCAATTTTAACAAACACTAGGACTATAATTGTACTGACAGAAATTTTGAAGAATGGAAGCGGGGCTCGGTGGCCGAGTGGTTAAAGATGCCTGTCAGCCATGCAGTTGTGGTTCTGTAGCCCGGGTTCAAATCCCGCTCTTGGTCGGGAATCATGGCAATTTGCAAACCCCCCAGGGATATCGGTGTGCCTATATAGTTATCTAATACCAAGTTAGAGTTGCATTATTGTTAGGCGTATGTGCCAATAGATAGGGATTTCAGGGACACTATATAGGCACGTCGAAATTATAATAATCCTGAGTTAAAAAAAACAACGTAATCAATAGTTATATACATGTATGCGCACATTGTAAACCGGTTTGAGCAGGTTGTCTGAAAAAGCGGTATATAAAAACTATTATTATTATTATTATTATTATTAAAATAGTATTATTATAATATTATAGTATTAAAATAGTATTTACCAGCCTTTTTTGTTGATGGTTCTCACATTATCAGAAATATTGAAACATATCTTTTCCTGGGATCTTTGTGGAAACATCATAAAATTTGATTGAATGTGTGTGAGGGGAGGGGTTTTGGGGAACAAGGCAATTCTGGCCCGCCAATTACCACCCGTTTTAAAACGTAAATTTGCACGAAATTGATACAGCTTTGAATTTTCAATTTTCAATAAAGTTTTGTGAGCTTGCGTTAGATCTAATTTGTTTCTTTTGAGGCAGAATGATCAAGAACGTACTTCAGCCTATTAAGTATTGTACTGCGTCCATTTCAATTGTAATTGCGCTTTAAAACCCGACTGTTTTATGGATTACCAGAAATTGGACAAGGTTCAATTAGTGTTCGACTCGGGTGTTTGATCAATTATACAAAGAATGTGCAAAATGCTACTCGGTGCGGGAACAGGACAATTTATTGGTACAGCTTGTATTATAAGTTAATTGATACGATATAAAATACTTAACACTAAATTGTTTTGCTGTGTGTGCGCGTAAGGTTAAGTTTGAAATCAACACATTTGTTATGATATGTTATGCTATAGTTTTTTTCTTTCGATGAAACGAGTAGGAATTGGCTCGGGTGGGAATTGGTCGGACGGCAATTGGCGCGGAGGGGGGGGGGTACCAAAAAAAAAAAACAATTTTATTAAAATATATACCTACGCAAGAGGAGGCCTTATTGTCTTAAAAATGTAGTATTATCTTATTGTTTGGAGAATAGGCAAAACTAGCAATAAATGTTAACTAAAATCCAATTTTTGATAAAAATGTATCTCCTCCTGCCAATTTATTTTAAAGTTTTTAAAACTTTGATTGAACGCAGGGAGCACAAATATACAACTGGTTATGTTTTTGTTGAAACGCCAGATATTACTGAAAATATTTACCGAAAACCAATTGTCTTAAAAACGTAAAGATTTGATGAAAACATCATAAAATCTTGATTGAATGTACTTTGAACAAGGTTCCACCTGGCTATTATTATTGCAGTTTACCAAAATAACAATAATGGAAATATTGACGAAAAAACACTTTTTTATTCAGATTTTAACTGACGCAAGGATATGATCTTTACATTTTGTTTACAGACAACGAACATTATTACCTATGTGGCTGTTAGTTTTTTTTCTCGCAATTCGCCAAAAATTAACCGATATATTGGCCGATAACCATTTTGTATTAAAATTTCGACATAGCCTCACTGTCTTGAAATTTTCGTTACAGGTTATACTTATATGTCATAATCTTGACATCAGTATTCGTGAGCTGGGGCATTGTCCATGGACAAGCTTGTTTATTACTGATAATCAGTTTGAAATCGATAGAGTTTAGGCACAATTAAAAGGAGAAATGCAGAAATAAAACCAAACGTATCGTTATAATCATGCTTTTATTAATAGCATTTTATAAAAAAAATGCAGTATGCTTAGCGTTATTCTACAAGACTTAGTTATATATACAAAAAATACAAGTATTTCTCTAGACTTGTAATGACACTCTTCCAGTTCAATAAACAACGCAAACAAAATAAACCAATCACTGGAAAGGAGAAAATAAAAGAAACACAAGAAGTTTGAACAAAACCCCAACTTTCTTCAAATTAATAACCAAGTGGAGATGAACTGCAAAATGATAAACGAGGGGCTTTTGGAAAAGTCTCCAGTAATATACTTTTTGAAAAAACTTGTGACTCATTAGAACGCCGTGACAAAATCAGTGCAATTATATATCTGGCTAATCACAGTAACTTACGAAAAGAATTTCAATACAAAAATACTGTTCTAAACAAGAAGAGAAAACAGAACAAATTTGTATTACATTCTGCACAAAATTTCAATGATTTCCGCATAAATACCTTTAATATCAAAAGTTTTAAATCACGGATAACTTCTTAAACGAATCTTAACTACCTTAAATTACGAAAGTCTTAATCTGAGTTGACTACTTTCAAATACCTACATCTTTTATAGCAAACATAAAGATTCAGTAAGACTTTCAAAGTGTCACAGACTAATGAACTATTCATGCTAAATAATATAAATAATTTTTTTAGTAACAAATTCGGGAGAGAAAATTACAGTAAATATACATAAACTTTTGTGCTAAAATGTAATAATAATAATAATAGCTTTAATAAACGCTAATTTTGGGGCAAAAAAAAAAAAAAGACATTTATGCAAAAATTATAGAAACTGTAATGTTAGACGAAAAATCAACATATATGAATAAAAACTGAAAACGAACTGGCGAAAGCGCGGTCACAGATGACTAGATCATGTTAACAACATACACACGGCTCCGACCTTCACCTTGTAAACAAACATATAAACGCCGGGCAAATGCGCAGGCACGCAAGTACTTTTCAGTACATAATCAGACAAGCAAGTACACTTGAAGAACATACATAGACAGGTTAAGCACACTTTTTTAAGTACACGAAGCCAAATGCAAATTAGCCACAACAGCAGGGAAAATACATCATCTGACGTCAGTAACGACCACATCTCGTTGGCTTTTTTTCCTACTACTACTACTACTGGTACCACAGCCATAAAAATATCCTATTCCAATTTGACAAACTCCCGGTCTTGCTTGCCAATGCAGGCGTACTCGACTTTACTTTACAACATGAAACTGGTGCATTTAAAATTAAAAAAAAAAAGCTATGGCAAAAACACACATTTTTTTTTGTCGTTTTGTTATAATATAGGCAAAACTTGTCAAAACGATTCGGACCGGCGAAACAACAATGCCCTGCTACGAGACAGAAGCATTTATTTCCCAACATTTCAACAAGAACCACGATACGAGACGCACGGACCACCCCTTACAGTTACAGATCAGAGATGCTACACAGCCATGTTATGGCGTTGTAAATAATACGAAACCCGCCTCCATTATCGCTCAACCAAAACACTCCCTGAAACGAAAAAAATTATCTTCTCTTAGATCATGATTTTGTTTAATTTAATGAACATCTAATCTAATTACTTATGACCACGTAAAAAGTAGACTCAATTGCTATGTGAAACAACACCTCTCACTCACTCACTCAGTCAGGATTTCACTCACAACAAAACCTCAACCGACAGAGTACATCAGACACAATCCTTATTATGCTTGCTTCGTGAAGTTACGTTGGTGCTTCCAGTCATACAGTCGCAACTCGTCAACCGCACAGCCCGTTTTTAGTTGACCAAATGGTATCTTTGAAACGAAAAAAGAACGTCAGGGTATTTTTTAACAGTACACTTTTAAGCGGTTCACATAACTACCTGCCATGCAAATAACCAATTTATCTGCACATCAAATTATCACGCACATTCAGCATAAACATAAACTTTTTTCTGCATAACCTACAAACATCAATAACCACATTTTGCTTGATGCATAAACTATACGCATATGATATTCATGAATACTAAATACAGTCCATATTTTATAAATCGAAATCCGATAACTCGAAATATGCGATAACTCGCGAGATATTTTCTGGTTCCGCGAGTTTTTTTCTATACAAGTCTTTACAGCCATTCGATAACTATTGATAACTCGAAGTAGTTTCAACGGGGGAAAAATCCTACATTAACAAATATAAACCTCAGTAAATACCCGCGTTGTAGTTTACATAAGCAGCAACTCAAATAACTGCTATCAGGCCTTCATACTCCGTTTTAATTACCCTGTTATCTGTGTATTGTAAATATTGGTCACTTTCTCACTGTATTGTTGCGTGTTACTGTTTACTTTTGGTTCAGTTTGGATATACTGAGTCACACTTGAGTGAAAACTCGTGTCTGAAATATTTTAAATGCATTGCGTTTGTTATCTATGAATTTTATTTTAACTGTTTACGTTGAAATACCCGGGCACTTTGGGTAAGAATGGTCACAAAATAAAGATATCAAAAAGGTATGATAGTATTTATCATTTGTTTTACACGAGTACTTAAAAATATAAATGAGGGCATTCTGTTCGATCTGCCATTTTGAAAATTCGATAACTCGAAAATCCGAAAATTCGAAGTATTTTGCTCGGTACCGCACACTTCGACTTATCAAATATGGACTGTACTAAAATTTGCAATTTTGCATCTTTCTTAAATTATAACAAAAGAAGTTCTGCACATGACTGAAATTGATTGACTCTGATAAAGCTCAAGGCATCACAAAACTCAGTTACAATATCAAAACCCCGAAGTTCCTCCGGTTCGTCACCAAGTCCATCATGCGGACATTCTTCTTCTGGACATTTTCGAACTGAAAATTTTCCAGCCGCCCAAAATGATTATTATTGATATCATTGTTTGTTTGTTTTTGCGACGACCTTCACATTTGCCAATGTGCGACGACCTTCACACTTGTCAATACACGACGACCTTCACACTTGTCAATGTGCGACGACCATCACAATTCTCATTGTGCGACGACCTTCACACTTGACAATGTGCGACGACCATCACAATTCTCATTGTGCGACGACCTTCACACTTGACAATGTGCGACGACCTTCACCCACTTGTCAATGTGCGACGACCTTCACATTTGCCAATGTGCGACGACCTTCACACTTGTCAATACACGACGACCTTCACATTTGCCAATGTGCGACGACCTTCACACTTGTCAATGTGCGACGACCTTCACATTTGCCAATGTGCGACGACCTTCACACTTGTCAATGTGCGACGACCTTCACACTTGTCAATACACGACGACCTTCACAATTGTCAATGTGCGACGACCTTCACACTTAACAATGTGAAAAACAGTCGACAAATTCCGGACAACCTGCTGACAACTTGCGTCTTGTTGAGACAGTGAGAGTACCCCTGTGATACTTAAGACGTTGGTAAGCAGCGAGCCACTCACGTACAGCTACGCGAAGTTCCTGCTTATGTTTATTTTATGATCCGTATGGAACTGCGACAAGGTCATTCTGTTCTCTTGGAGTCGAAAGCGCCTCGACTAAGCAAAGCATACGGCGAGCAGCATTAAGATACAAGGACAAGGCAAATAGCAAACAATGCATACACAAATACTTAAGTAGCAGACTGTACCAAGTAGAATGTAAATGTAAGAGCTTACTTTATCGTGCTACTCATGCACAGCAGAAGGTGACGGCAGTTATCTCCTGTTTGTCGAAAGTTATAAAAAATGCAGTTGTCGCTAGTTTGAAAATTAAGCGGTTGGAAAACTTCTAGCTGGTACATGTCTGGTTCCCGCAGTCATCTAGACGATGATTTAGCAGACCATGTTATTGAGATCTGGCAGAGTGTGTGACCAATACGTGGTGGGAAAGGTACACAAAATAATGCGTCAAGACCACGGTGTCACGTGACTAGGACCCACAACACGCGAAACCACGCGTCTGGTGTCACATGACTAGGACCTATAACACGTGACACCACACGTCTGGTGTCACGTTACTAGGACCTATAACACGCGATACCACGCGTCAAAACCATGGTGTCACGTGACTAATACCTATAACACCTGATAACACGCGTTTAGACAGTGGTGTAACTCGACTAGGACCTATAACACGTGATACCACGCGTCAAGACTGTTGTGCCACGTGACTATGACATATGGCACGTGCCAACAGTGGTTAAACCAAATATAAACCAATACTGATACAATCTTGTTTCAATACCTCCTTCAATATCCTCTACAATGGGAAGAACACAACGGAAGAGTCGCACCACCACTCCCAGGCAACTAACCACATTATACGCTATTACTTAACATCGCCTACAGCTTTTCTGGATGCTGGCTTTCTCTAGATTTGAAAACACAAGGGAGGCGCCGTCGACTCCAGACGCACCAGTAAGTGGAAGGCGAGCAGGTGTCGGCAATGACGTGATACACATTTATGATGACGTGATACACATTTATGAGATTCTTTCTCTTACTAATCATAAAACAGAACCCACAACTCAAAAGACACTGGCCTGCGAGGTAAACGATATTATCTCAGTTGGTATGTAACTATAAATTCTTATCTATAACTGTTGACTGGAAGTTAAAGGCAGGAATAAATGATGCAAATTTTTTTCTTGGGTTTGGGGGTGGGGGGGGGGGAGGAACTGGGTTACGATAATAGGGATGACGAAATTCTGACAGGAGAAGAAAACATTAACAGAGGTGAGACGGGTGAATTGCTGCGAATCTCCAATCACCGCAGTTAAGACGCAAGTCAGTGGTATGTGGTACATGATCGCATGTTGTCTTGGTAAGCGAAGCGGTCACGTGTCAAATCTTTCAGTCCTCCATCCTCATTTGTTGACCTTGAAGCAAAACGGTAACCCTGGCACCATGTTAGCAACCCTAGCGCACACAGGCACAACCCTAGCGCATACCTGCGCCGTGTTAGTAACCCTAGCGCACAGAGGCGCCATGTTGGTTTTCTGGAAACGCAGCGTCATCACAGCGTCATCACAGAGTCAGTGCAAAACTAAACGGCCTGGGTGTTCGCCTGAGCGTGTTCTTTGCACCAATAATTGAAAGCTTAGTTGCTAAACTGGAAACATGGCGCCCTGACAACCCATCAAGCGTGGTTTTAAGTGCCCATGGCAACGCGGCTAGTCTGCGTGGATATCTCCAAGGCTTGGCAATCTCGTCTTATTGGCATAGCTGATGGGCGAAAGCTCGTAGCCCCTGGCAGTCATGACGTCACGAAGACCTTGCTCTTGATCCCGTTCCCTGTAAACGCGCAAAAGCTTGAGTTAGAAAACTATCGGGTGTGTTAGGAGTAAGGGGGAGGGGGAAGGGCGGAGGGCAAGAAATTACAAAGAAACTACGCGGTGTGTTAGGAGCCAGGGGGTCGGGGAAGTTACACAGAAACAATGTTAATTCTCTTCCGAATGACCAAGAGATGTCATCCATTCGTTGTTTTGAACTGAACAGCGAAGAGTCATTTTAACATCCCATCCCAAATGTTCTCTAAAGCAATAAAGCGCCGAACCTCGCGTCTCTGGAAAACTCTGTCTAGAGTGAGCTTTTAGAGAAACGCATGGAAACAATCCTGTGTTTTAAATTTCCTGTAGAGCAGCTGATTAATTATCTTACCCCCCCCCCCCCCCCGGTACAGCGGCTTTTTTTTTTTTTTTTTTTTTTTTTTTTTTTTTTGCCTTGAAGAGCTGACTACAGACAGTAATACCGTTTTTGTATTATTTTATTTACCCACAACAGGTAAAACAAGACTAAAATTAAAATTACTCAATATTAAATAATTTTTTACACGTTGTCGAAATTTAGAGGATATAAAATGTTACACGACAGGACAGGTTACAGAAATTGTTGCTAAGTAACACACTAATGCCACTGAGACCATTACTGGCAGTGACATAAACTCGGTTAGTACTTAATATGCTCGTAGGCCGGGCCGATGTACAGCTCTCTGCCCCCACACCCCCTACCCCTGCACATTTACAGGTGACGGGACAGCCGTAGGCGCAGTTAGAATGCCCTGTAGATCGAGCCGATGTACCGCTGCCTGTCCCCTCCCTGCCCCCACCCCCTGCACAGTTACAGGTTGGTCTCGTAGGTGACGGGACAGCCGTAGGCGTGGTTAGAATGCTCGTAGACCGAGCCGATGTACCTCTGCCTGTCCTCCCCCCTCCCCACCCCTGCAGCTATAGGTTGGTCTCGTAGGTGACGAGACAGCCGTAGGCGTAGTTAGAATGCTCGTAGACCGAGCCGATGTACCGCTGCCTGTCCTCCACCCTCCCCACCCCTGCACAGTTACAGGTTTGTCTCGTGGGTGACGGGACAGCCGTAGGCGTGGTTAGAATGCTCGAAGACCGAGCCGATGTACCGCTGCCTCTCCTCCCCCTCCCTCCTCCCCACCCCTGCACAGTTACAGGTTGGTCTCGTAGGTGACGGGACAGCCGTAGGCGTGGTTAGAATGCTCGTAGACCGAGCCGATGTACCGCTGCCTGTCCTCCTCTAGCAGCGAGACAAGGGCGTCTCTTTGTTCCACCACTTCCACGAGCTCCTGCAGGATCTTCTCCTCCTCATCCTTGTGCGCATCTCCCTCTCCTGTCCAACAAATCCACCACTGTTACATGCGCAGAGATACACTTCCTCAATAACTGTTAATGACATATTTCACAGAGGTTGGTTGATAAACAGCAGGAAACTTGTCAGTAGATGAACTATTTCTCTTATTCCTCCTGAATTACTGATTTATTAATGTACAGACTTTATGAGCTTGGACAAGTTGCATGTTCTATCAGAGGTAATTCCTTAACCAAACACTTTCACAATGGGTTTTCAGTTTATGAAGTAGCCGCCATCATCTATGTACTTTTACATGGATTAACATGCACGTTCTAACGTTGTGTAGGATATAATCCAAGCTTCAAAATAACTCCTGAATGTTATACATGAAGGAAACAGCTTACGGATCATAAACACGCGTAACAGTTTCCAAACTGATACATTTTGCCCCAATATTGGTCTATTATGCCGTGCTTAGAAGAACCCCTCAAGCTCAGTAATATATGAAACTATGACAGGAGTGAATGGCAGGAAGTGTTGCATTGTGGGTACTCACCCTCCACCGACATCCTGTCCCTGAGCTGCTGTTCTAAACGCGAGTGTCGGTCCTCAAGCTCAAGCTCTCGGGCACTGCCAAGCAAATCACGCACAGTCTCGTTCTAACATCTCGTACATTAACATCCGCTTTATCAAGTCGTAACTGTATAAGGTTTCTAATCACTTAATAATTCACTTTATTAGGAAAGTGTAAAATTTACTATAATTTGATAATAAGTTATACGATGTTCTAATTAACTTAATTAGGTTTTACCACAGCAATATGTTGCTGCGATTTTATAAATGGTTCATTTTTTGTCAACAAATGCACAAATATGCAAACAACAGCACGATCCTATGAAAACAAGCGTTATCATCACACCCCCCCCCCCCCACCCCCGCCTCCACGACCTTAAATTTTGGTGAGTTGTTTTCAAAGAATTAAAAGATAAACGATGCCAAGTTTAACATAAATTATTTTAAGCCGATTGTGGTATCGTTTAAGCTCCAGTTCCACGCCCATGGCGTGATTCTGTCTAAATGTTAACCGACCTGATAAAAGGGGCTCAGGGAAAGCAGGTGCTTTGTTGATCCACTTTTTACTTTTTTTGATTGCTAAAAAAAGGAGTGTGCGATGGAGATGTGTTATGGTAACAGGACTAACTACATTACACGCGCCAGAATTGTGTCCTATCGTTTGGTGACCCCTAGCTTACACAGCACCGGAGGTAGCTCTTTAATTTCAGGTGGTAAACTTGCACAAGTTGCCCCCAGTTATGCGGCAAGTTGATCTGGAGGCTGGTGTAGACTCAGAAATAAGTTGATGATCTTACAAAAGCTGATGTTGTAGGCACCAGGCGTTAGTTGATCCACATTGTTATTTTGTTTGAGGACGTACGGTGTGCCACGAAAAATATCACTAGTCTCACATAGTCGGCCTATCTGACTGGTGCCCCAGCTTCGATTGCGGGAGGAGGATCTACTATCCCCACAGACACCGCCATGACTATTGAAGTGTCGCTCCAAGTCAACCCGGCCCCTTGCCAAGTCGGCCCTTTGCCAACTCGGCCCTTTTTGGTGAAGTCGGCCCCGCCAACTCGGCCCCTCGTGAAAGTCAACTCGGCCCCTCAGTCCTTTTTTAAGTCGGCCCTATCACACATACTTTTCAACTTAAAATGCAAAAGGCAATGATCACTGACGAAATGTAATTGAAAATTACAGGCTTTTTTCGTGTCTCATCTCGGGTGACCACAAGTATGCAGATTTACTATCATGAAAATACTCCGTACTCACCACAGACAAAATGCAAATTAGTGATTACAGGACTTCTGTCGGTGTTTAATCTCAGTGATCACAAATATATTATCTCTGTTATGACAAATATATAACCTGCCTCATCATGGCCTCAACTGCAATTACAGTTCAGAAGTATTTTACACACCACAATTTGCTTGTTAAGTCACAGATATTTTCCGTCAGTACTCGGATTTAGTAGTAGAATGGAAGAAAAAAAAGGGCTAAATTGTTTGAAATTTGTCAATTTTTGTATACAAAAAAAGAAGTAAATAATTTGTGAACAGAAAAAATGCGAGCTGAATTTCTGCTGCGCTGGTTGCCAAAACGTTGACTATTCAATGCATCTTCTGAATACTGAAATTCAAAATTAAATAAATAGCTTTTAAACGTCACGTTTAAAGTTGTCTTCGTGCTTGAAAGTAGTGTTTAAAGTACAATGCGGCAGCGCCGCCAGCTTACACGGCACTGTAGTCATAGTAAAAATTTGATTAGTAAATGTTATTATACCAAAGGTTGCAGTACCGAATATGGTGTGTAAAATGATGTGCTAATTGTGGGAAAAGTACGTCTTAAATTCTGTTATTAAAGTGTGTTATTTTTTCCGGTAAAAATAAACAAGGTAAAATTACCCTATATGTTTGATCTGAATAACATAACACCAAAAAATAACACCAAAAATATGAAGGGCCGACTTTTTTTAATAAGGGGCCGACTTGACTTTCACGAGGGGCCGAGTTGACCTGTAAAAGGGCCGAGTGGGTGCCGTCTTGACTTTCACGAGGAGCCGAGTTGGTAGGGGCCGACTTGGCAAGGGGCCGAGTTGACCAAAGACCCAAAAAGATAATCACATGCGGTGACATGCATCCTAACAATAACAGGTGCGTCGCGAGAGGGGGTGGATCAATTTACCCCGACTCCCCCTCCTGGGTCACGCGCAAGGCCTGAATCACCAGCTCCTAACTGAGAACCCAAGGGACCCACATAATGCTTGACGGTCAACGATTAGATACTCAAGTCTACAGCGTAACAGTTACTGCAGCAGCGGCACGGGTGGGGGTGGGAAAGGCTATCTGACATAGTGGGGGGTGGGGGTGGGGGCGGGGCGGGGCGGGATAATGACGTCACTTTGCGCCCTGCACTGGCAATACTTACTGTACCATCAGCTCCGATTCGTATCGGACGAGAACGTTTTTCTCATGCACCATGTTAAACCATTCCTGCATCAGTTCGCTTTCATTCTTGTGTGCATCTGTTAGTTAAAAACATCACCAGGTAAACCAAATGGAAGCCTTTTTTACGGGGGGGGGGGGGTCACTCACAATATTAGTTTTTCAGAACAGAACAGTTGCTATCAACGACATATCACTACAGTTTCATATCATTCAATACTCACTCGATGTGAATTATGATGACCGATATGTGAAAAACACAGTCACGTGACGGCATACATAAGAAAACCGTCATGTGACAGCGTACATAAGAAAATACATTGTCACGTATACACGGCGTACACAAGAAAACACACTGTCACATGACGGTGTACATAGTTAAAACATTGTCAAGTGACGGCATACATAAGAAAACAAACTGTCACGTGACCACAACAGTTACCTACAAGATATCAGCAAACCTTTAAACTATTCTGGTAAGTTGATAGAAACATGCTACACAATGCATCTTAGTTTCAAAGAGCGATTTTTTATGCAACGACAAAAAAAAAAAACCTCACAACAGAAGAAAGAGAGATGACACGGGCAAAACGACATATTAGAAAATGATTAAGACCTGATCACCGGAAACTGAGAACAGCCATGACAAACACACAGCAGTATTACTAACCACGAGCGGCGGCAGCCCCACGAGGATTGTTTGTGTTAGTTACCTGGTCCCTCGCCCCACGAGGATTGTTTGTGTTAGTTACCTGGTCCCCCGCCCCACGAGGATTGTTTGTGTTAGTTACCTGGTCCCCCGCAAAACGAGGATTGTTTGTGTTAGCTACCTGGCCCCTCGCCCCACGAGAATTGTTTGTGTTAGTTACCTGGTCCCTCGTCCCTCAGCGCTCTCTTGTTTGTGTTAGTTACCTCGTCCCTCGCCCCACGAGGATTGTTTGTGTTAGTTACCTGGTCCCTCGCCCCACGAGGATTGTTTGTGTTAGCTACCAGGTCCCCCGCAACACGAGGATTGTTTGTGTTAGTTACCTGGTCCCTCGCAACACCAGGATTGTTTGTGTTAGTTACCTGGTCCCTCGCCCCACGAGGACTGTTTATGTTAGTTACCTGGTCCCCCGCCCCACGAGGATTGTTTGTGTTAGCTACCTGGTCCCTCGCCCCACGAGGATTGTTTGTGTTAGTTACCTGGTCCCCCGCCCCTCAGCACCTCTTGTTTGTGTTAGTTACCTGGTCCCTCGCCCCACGAGGATTGTTTGTGTTAGTTACCTGGTCCCTCGCCCCACGAGGATTGTTTGTGTTAGTTACCAGGTCCCTCGCCCCACGAGGATTGTTTGTATTAGTACCTGGTGCCTCGCCCCACGCGGACTGTTTATGTTAGTTACCTGGTCCCCCGTCCCACGAGGATTGTTTGTGTTAGTTACCTTGTGCCACGCCCCACGAGGATTGTTTGTGTTAGCTACCTGGTCCCTCGCCCCACGAGGATTGTTTGTGTTAGTTACAAGGTCCCTCGCCCCACGAGGATTGTTTGTGTTAGTTACCTGGTCCCTCGCCCCACGAGGATTGTTTGTGTTAGTTACCTGGTCCCTCGCCCCACGAGGATTGTTTGTGTTAGTTACCTGGTCCCCCGCCCCACGAGGATTGTTTGTGTTAGTTACCTGGTCCCTCGCCCCATGAGGATTGTTTGTGTTAGTTACCTGGTCCCTCGCCCCACGAGGATTGTTTTTGTTAGTTACCTGGTCCCTCACCCCACGAGGATTGTTTGTGTTAGTTACCTGGTCCCTCGCCCCACGAGGATTGTTTGTGTTAGTTACCTGGTCCCTCGCCCCACGAGGATTGTTTGTGTTGGTTACCTGGTCCCTCGCCCCACGAGGATTGTTTGTGTTAGTTAGCTGGTCCATCGCCCCACGAGGATTGTTTGTGTTAGTTACCAGGTCCCCCGCCCTACGAGGATTGTTTATGTTAGTTACCTGGTCCCTCGCCCACGAGGATTGTTTGTGTTAGTTACCTGGTCCCTCGCCCCACGAGGATTGTTTGTGTTAGTTACCTGGTCCCTCGCCCCACGAGGATTGTTTGTGTTAGTTACCTGGTCCCTCGCCCCACGAGGATTGTTTGTGTTAGTTACCTGGTCCCTCGCCCCACGAGGATTGTTTGTGTTAGTTACCTGGTCCCCCGCTCCACGACGATTGTTTGTGTTAGTTACCTGGTCCCTCGCCCCACGAGGATTGTTTGTGTTAGTTACCTGGTCCCTCGCCCCACGAGGATTGTTTATGTTAGTTACCTGGTCCCTCGCCCCACGAGGATTGTTTATGTTAGTTACCTGGTCCCTCGCCCCACGAGGATTGTTTATGTTAGTTACCTGGTCCCTCGCACCACGAGGATTGTTTGTGTTAGTTACCTGGTCCCTCGCCCCACGACGATTGTTTGTGTTAGTTACCTGGTCCCTCGCCTCTCAGCGCTCTCTCTATAGCCACACCCCTCTCCTCGATGCTGCGTTGCTTGACCTCCACCTCTTCTAGTTGCCTGTAAAAATTAAAACGTCATCTTGACTACGTCTCGAGGAGTACGTCTATCCCCCGTGGGCGATATGGTGTAAGGCTGTTGCGTGTTGACTACGCAAAATTTTAAAAGTGGAAGATGGGTAGACGTAGTGTCTAACATTTAAACGAATCAATCCATTAACCAGTAGGCGCGTGAGACTGCCGTAGGTACGCTAAGGACAGCGCCGATTTTGAAAAATCCGCCTTTGTTTTATCAATTTAAGTCCCATCCTGAAAATTCTTGGTCACTGCACTGCGTAAGAGTTCAGAGAAGCCGTGTACAAAATTTGAAACGAATCCATCCATCAATGTAGCCTGTAGGCGCGTGAGACTGTCGTATATACGCTAAGTCCAGTGCCGATTTTCAAAAGTCCGTCATTTTGTCAATTTTTTTCGGATCCGGAAAATTCTTGGTAACTGCACTGCGGAAGGGTTCAGAGAAGCCGTGTACAAAATTTGAAACGAATCCATCTATTAATGTGGCCTGTAGGCGCGGGAGGTTGAAGCGTGACAGATGGACAGACAGACGGACAGACAGACGACAAGACCGAAAAGTTCACAACTATATCACTCCGTTCCACGGGGGATAACAGACGAATCGGCAATCAATAGACATAAGCACGGAAAGCACGTTAGGGAAATATGAACAGTTGGATCTTTTCCAAACATCAGTAGTTACATCTCCCTTTTGCATTTTGTATTTCCTGTCACTATGTCTCGTCACCTCTTAAGTAACGTGTGTGTGTGTTGGGTGTGGGGGTGCATTTACCTCTGTATTTCCTGCGCCGTGTGCAGGCGTGTGGCCTGAGCCGGGGAGGGGGGCGAGGGGGGGGGGAGGAGGCGTGGATTTACCTCTGAATTTCCTGCGCCGTGTGCAGGCGTGTGGCCTTAACCCGGGTGGCGGGGGGGGGGGGGGGAGACGTGGATTTATCTCTGAATTTCCTGCGCCGTGTGCAGGCCTGTGACCTGAGAGGGGGCTGGGGTGGGGGAGGGGGCAGGGGCATGTATTTACCTCTGTATTTCCTGCGCCGTGTGCAGGCGTGTGACCTGAGCCGGGGGGGGGGGGGGGAGCGGGGGAGGCGTGGATTTATCTCTGAATTTCCTGCGCCGTGTGCTGGCCTGTGACCTGAGAGGGGGCTGGGATGGGGGAGGGGGCAGGGGCATGTATTTACCTCTGTATTTCCTGCGCCGTGTGCAGGCGTCTCAGCTCTTGTTCCCGCTGTCGCTTTTTAGCAGCTTTCTGCTGTTTCTTTATAAGCTTGTTCAGTTCCTCTTCCGTCAGGCCCTGTGACGTCAATACACATGATAATGCTCACTGCTCCTCTCTCTCTCTCTCTAGCCAATTTCTCTTTAGTTATTATATTTTATGAGCATTAAGCAACGAAACAACTTATCTTTTATGCCATAACCTTTTCTTACAGAAGTTGGTATAAGGTTTGGGAGGGGGGGGGGGCGAGTGGGTGCTGAATTGTTTCTCGATTTTCGGGAATTAACACACTTATTGTTCAGCCAACGACACACCAACGAGCACAAGACATTTGTAGCCGAATTTGTTTAATGACTGTCAGAGTGAAGAAAGACGTCTTATGAGGCCGTGCTCGAGCACACGCATGCCCCCATCTCCTAAAAGCAACAGCTACGACGCCATCCATTTTCCTGGCTCTGTGTACACTAATAGGGTGGATAGGACTCACGCTGACTTGGCTGGACTGCGGGCTCCTCACCGACTGTGTCCCTCCCCTACCCTCCCCTCCCCTCCCCTGTTTAGGAATGGGTAGACAGGACTCACGCTGACTTGGCTGGACTGCAGGCTCCTCAGCGACTGTGTCCCTCCCCTCCCCTCCCCTCCCCTGTTTAGGAATGGGTAGACAGGACTCACGCTGACTTGGCTGGACTGCAGGCTCCTCACCGACTGTGTTCCTCCCCTCCCCTCCCCTCCCTCCGTCCCCTCCCCTCCCTCCGTTTCCGGGATGGGTAGACAGGACTCACGCTGACTTGGCTGGACTGCAGGCCCCTCACCGACTGTGTTCCTCCCCTCCCCTCCCCTCCCTCCGTCCCCTCCCCTCCCTCCGTTTCCGGGATGGGTAGACAGGACTCACGCTGACTTGGCTGGACTGCAGGCTCCTCACCGACTGTGTGTCGTACTCGCGCATACACCCCTTCCCCTCCCCTCTCCCCCTCCCCTCCTCCCTCCCCCCTCTCTCCCCTCCACCCTCTCTCCACCGCTACCTCCCCTCCGTTTACAGGGTGGGTAGACAGGACTCACGCTGACTTGGCTGGACTGCAGGCTCCTCACCGACTGTGTGTCGTACTCGCTCTCCGTGTCGAAGTCTGAAACTAAACAACAGCGTGCGGATATTACTTTCTCGTCACTGGAAGTACGGCTTCTTGGTTACGAATTGCATGATTTCCACAACACATACTTCACTTAACGGTGACATTATCTCAACTTTACTCTCAGACCAACGTTTCTGTATCTGACCGTATGCTTTGCATCAAACGCAGTCATTGTGACACTTTCCAAGCACAACTTTTATTATTATTATTTTTTTTTGAGCTCTACTTTCTCTTAACGTTACTCAATTATCGCCCATTGTCGGTTTCTCGAGTTCACTGAAAGTAGGAAGATGACGTCAGCGTGCTGCTGACTTACTCGTGGCCTTGGGCGGCTCGAGCACGGTATGGGGAGCTTTGGCCGGGGCAGGCGCAACCGATTCTATCTTCGATTTCACAGCGCTAGGGTTGGTAGAACCAACCACCTGGTTGTACATGGGGACAACCAACTCGTTTAGCAGGCTGCGTCTTTTCTCTTGTTCTTCAGCCTAATTTGGGAAGAAATTAGCCAATAAATATTTTAACTGATAAAACTTCATACTTGTAAATTTTCAATACTTATTCTTTGCAGATTGCTATTTTGCTCCAAGCCATCGCTTTGTGCATGACTTGAATCTTTCATCTTTAATTTTTCAACTATTAACCAAAAATAGGCATGGCGTAACATGTCCTTTAAACTTTCTTATACAATAGGTACTTTACTCAATAAAGTGAGGATTTTTTTTATATCTAAATGTGACTTACTAAGACAACACATACATTATCACTTCAACAACCAAACTATTTCTGAGCAAATCACTGAGGCAATCCATGAATACGTGAGGGTTTTTGAAATGTTTTATAGCATTTTTAAAATTATTACAACTTAACACAGCTTTTAACATTTTCCGATAACAAGCTGTTTGACCTGTTTCTTTTCCAGTGCACGAGCTTGCGCTTTCTTCGTTCGGAACACCACACCTAGTTTCTTCTCCTTTTCCTTCTCCTTTTCCTTCTCCTTTTCCGCTCCCTTTCTCCCCGCTTTCGGACTCATCTGTCCGTTTTGAGTCGGAGTCGGAGTTTCGGACTTCGCCTCGGATTTCTTCACCTCGCTTTTCTTTGCTTCGGACTTGGACTCGGATTTTTTCGCCTCGGATTTCTTCGCTTCCATCTTGGGCTCGGATTTCTTCGCCTCGGATTTCGGATCGAATTTCTTCGCTTCCACCTTGGGCTCGGATTTCTTCGCCTCGGATTTCTTCGCTTCCACCTTGGACTCGGATTTTCTCGCCTCGGATTTCTTCGCTTCCACCTTGGACTCGGGTTTCTTATCGCCTCCTTTCGACGGCAAGAACATGGACAGAATGGACTTCCTCTTGTCCTTCCTCTCCCCAGACCCCTCCCTTTTCTCATTCTCCTTCTCATCGTCTTGACTTCGACTTTTCAACCGCAATTTCTTGTCCGTTTTCGGCGACTTTGGTGCGGGGGCATTGAACAGCCGGAGCCCAGACTTGGTTCGATCTTTTGCACCTGCGTTCGTGGCCGCGCTCGACGCGTTCCGACTCACGCTCGGCTTCGCCGCGTCTTTCGCGCTATCGGTGGAAGACTGTGTGGAATAGACGCGCGCGCTCTGTGGTCGAATGGGCGTTTGATTTTTCTTCTCCCGCAGCGAAGCTATAAACAATGGAAAAAAATGATTTTATTTTAATTTTTTTCTTATCGGCTTTTTGGCAAAGGAGCAAGAAATTTCATCTTAAGAAAGTTTCGTTTTACACTGAGCATTTCTTTTTAAATGAAACCTCCGGATTTAGTTCCTTTTCTCTATGTTGGCTTATGTGTGAACAAACTGTCTGAAATTGTCGCAACCAAAAAGTAAGTAATCTGATGACAGAAAGACCAGGCACCGCCGGCTGTTCTAGAGGATAAGAACACACACTGGGCGTGTAAGAAGAATCAGGCGGAATTGGAGGCAAGCATTTTTACGGTATACGAACTCGTGTCTCAATGTGTTTTAGAACTGTCACCTTTGCGTGGGGTGCCCGTGATGCCCAGGTCCTCGTCACTGAGCATGCGCGCTCGATCCCGCGCGTCCATGCGCGTTTTATCGCGCTCCTCCGCAATGCGCGCTTTCAGCACTCCCTCGCCCTGCCCTTGAAACAGCTGTTTCTGCTCCTCAGCAGACAGCTCGCGGGCCACTGACTGACCTGAACACACCATTCCTTATACTTTATAATAATAAATAAATAATACAGCCACCGTCGCAACATTAAGTTTACTCATTAATTTGAAAAAAAAATACTCCCCCACGAGTATTATTTATCATACTGACTCATATGTTTGATATATTACGCCAATCAATTTCGCCGATTTTAAATCAATACACCTATAAGAAATGTCCTTCCCAAATGCATATAATTAAAACGCTTTGCGTTCAGGACCAACCTACTTGCGACTTCGAAAATGAATGATTGATTTGCCGACGAGAAATAAGACGCAGATGCCATTCTCGGAGAGACCCATGGCGTTAGCGGGAGGAACGCCTGGCGTAAGCGCGGTCGGGGTGGGGGACGCGTGGCACTGTTAGGAGGGGAAGGGGTCTGGCGTAGTCGGGGTGGGAGACGTATGGCGTGGTCGGGGTGGGGGAAGCGTGGCGCGGTTGGGAGGGGGAGGGATTTGGCGTGGTGAGGGGAGGGGGGGGGGGGGCGCCTGGCGTGGTCGGGGTGGGGGAAACGTGGCATGGTTAGGAGGGGGAGGGGTCTGGCGTAGTCGGGGTGGGAGACGTATGGCGTGGTCGGGGTGGGGGAAGCGTGGCGCGGTTGGGAGGGGGAGGGATTTGGCGTGGTGAGGGGAGGGGGGGGGGGCGCCTGGCGTGGTCGGGGTGGGGGAAACGTGGCATGGTTAGGAGGGGGAGGGGTCCGGCGTGGTGGGGGGGCGCATGGCGCGGTCGGGGTGGGGAAAGCGTGGCGTGGTTGGGAGGAGGAGGAGGAGGGGTCTGGCGTGGTGGGGGGGGGGGGAGGCGCATGACGTGGTCGGGGTGGGGGAAGCGTGGCGTGGTTGGGAGGAGGAGGAGGAGGGGTCTGGCGTGGTGGGGGGGGAGGCGCATGACGTGGTCGGGGTTGGGGAAGCGTGGCGTGGTTGAGAGGAGGAGGGGTCTGGCGTGGTCAGGGGGGGGGGGGGGCGCCTGGTGTGGTCGGGGATGCGTGGCGTGGTTGGGACAGGAAGGGGCCTGGTGTGGTCAGGGGTGGTCGCCTGGCGTGGTTGGGGTGGGGGAAGCGTGGCGCCGTTGGGACGGGGAGGGATCTGGCGTGGTCAGGATGGGGGGGGGGGGGAAGTTCTCGCCTGGCGTGGTCGGGGTGGTGGAAGCGTGGCATGCTTACCTGTATCGCGCGTGGCCTTGTACGTGTCGTCGGAAGCGATGCGGCGTCGCACGTCCGCCGGCTTTTTGAACTCGTCTTCCTTCTTCTCTTGTTTGTCCTGTGGCGTCGTGTAGAAGAGATCTGAAACGGTTATATGCGCATAAAATACACACATAAAAAACATACAAAGAACGAAACAAATCGCTCATAAAGCAGAAAAACACCCAATATTTTTTTCCATTTTTAACCAGAAAATGTAGTGGCAAAGGAGGCTTCTAATGAGTCTTGCATGAAAGACTTTAAGAAAATAACCTTTTGGTTCCCGTAGGAATCTTCTTAAGTTTGTTGTATATTTTGCAAATAATTCTGGACGCAATCACACAGGCTGGTTTAACAGTTAATCAGGTGCCAAAAATCACGCGTCAACACAAAAATACACAAACAAATCTAATTCAACGTGGTTCTGCTAAACAAACGATACGTCCCAGTGAATTATTTATCCTTGTAAACGAAAAATATAAACAGTATAATTAGCACATCCTTAAACATTCAAGAACAAATTCACTCTTTGACCTACAGACCTTTGCTTCCCACCACGGTGTTAGACTTGGGAACGGCCGCCGTGGGACTACAGCTGCTCAGGGCGCCCTCTGTGGAACCAAGCGTCTTCCGGGCTTCCTGTCCGAACATGCGGCTCGCGTCCAGCCGGATGGGCTTGGCCGCCTCGGAGAAAAACCGGCGCTTGGCGTCCATCAGTGTTCTGCCGCCACTGCCCGCGTCTGATTGGTTGTCGTCATGGGCGCGGTCCAGTCTGTGGCTCTTCGGCTCATCCAAGAATGAGTCACTCTTCGTCGTGCGCGCGCCGGGCGATTTCGGAGTCACGTGACGCGAGTCGCTTGTGTCCATTGGTTCAACACCGCTCACGTCCGGCGTGTAATAGAGACTGGTATCGTCACGGGACGTGTCAGCACTGTTCACCATAGTCGACTCACGTGATGATGTCACAGATTCGGAAGTTTGGCTGCTATCAGCAACCCGCTGTGACGTTAATTTGGAAGGAAACTTTTTCACCGGGTGGACACTAGAGGGCGCTGAGACACTCCGCCCATTCCTTAAATCCCCAATACTCCCTTTAATGCTCGAGCCCCTGCTGCTGTCCGTATGTGACCTCGCTCCCCCCGTCAATGTCAACTCAAGGTCATTACGTAATCTGCTCGCGACACTGACGCTTTCGAGGTCACTACTTCCGGCGATGTCTTGATTTTCTTCAACCACTTTATCCAACGAGATGGAATCTTCTCTCTGGTTTATACGAGCGATGTTATCCAAAGAATAGAGATTGCTGTGAAGCGCAGCAGGTGGTGCTCCTCTGGCGCCCGAGAAGCTGTCTCCTGAAATTGGAAATTTGACTAAATGACTCATTGAAAACTATTCAGAAAATGTAAATGGGAACTGTCTTGATTAAATACTGGTTATCACTTGTTAAGATGCGATCTGTTCTTTTGAACAACTTCAAGCATTGAGAATTTCTCAATATTAGAAAAATCTCCAGTTTCATTTACCGAGCCCTTATTTGTAATGATCACTGGAGATGAGCGGCACATTTTTAACGTTTTAGTTCATAAAATTCTTCAAAAAGAGCAAAGCGTTGTACTGACCGTTGGTGCCCGGGGAGAGAAGCCCGCTTGATGCACGGGTCGAGTTTAACTCGGCCACAGAACTTGTCGAGGCCACCGAGCCACTAGGCGTTGAAATCGTAAAACTCGATGAATCGGAGTCGGCAGACTTCGTCGGCTTCTTCCGTCGTCTTCGGCCTTCGTTGACGAATTTCTCGTCAACGGTGAATGACCGCTCCCCCTCATTATCGCTCACCTTATATTCTGTAATACTGTCGTGGGCTGATTTATCGAGGCCTCTTTTGGGGGTTTCGTTTTCAACTTGAGTCATGGAAGATTCAACAACAGGCGTCCCCATAAAGGCCTCGTTTGGTGTGCCAAAGCTTTCAAACTGTGACGACTCGTCTTTGTTTATAAAACTAACAAACGGTAAACTAGAAGAGTCATTTTTCACACTATCTATCGTAATATCACTGTGCCCAGCCAGAATCGGACTAGCAACACACAGATCAGAGCTTTTCAGAGATACCTCATTAGGTAGCCCCCCAAATACGACCCCTTGTATGTCGTGCGCCTCTTCACTTGAAGACTGGGTTTTAAGTTCCTTGCACTGATCGAAACTCTCGAGCAGTTCGTCGATGCGCTTGATGGCGTCCCTCTCCACCTCGGACCTGCGCTTCTGTGCCGTCTCGTCAGGATTTTCTGACTTAGGCCCTCGCAAGCTGACATCAGGGACTCCGGCGACT
This sequence comes from Protula sp. h YS-2021, assembly GCA_949752745.1. Classification (NCBI taxonomy): domain Eukaryota; kingdom Metazoa; phylum Annelida; class Polychaeta; order Sabellida; family Serpulidae; genus Protula; species Protula sp. h YS-2021. The sequence goes on along the minus strand of OX457024.1, from coordinate 14,587,337 downwards.
GCCATGGAATCGACGACCGGTACAGCTGGTTCATCAAAAAAGACCGGACGCAGATCGGTTTTCTCGCCTTCGTTATCCGTTTCCGACAACAAATCTGTTTCAATATTGGCGAGAGGAGCGATAATTTTCCGCGCATTTTGGACCTGCTCGTCATCCGCTTGCTGGCTGTCTGGGGGAGCCCTATCTGGCCCAGAGTGCGATACAGCAGAGGCAGTCACTTTCCGACGCTTGATCGTGTCGTATTTTGCACTTTCCGACTCGTCGCTAGTAGTCGGGCTTTTTACCCCGAAATCCCACGATTTCGTGGGATCATGAAATTCTGAATAGTCCAGAGCGGCGGAAGATGAGATTTTGTCCGTATTATGCCGTGACAGTAGCTCCAGAACATCAGGTCTCTGGATATGTTGCGAATCAGGTCTTTTTGGCCTTTGTTCGTCTACAGTTTCTTTATTATCGCTCATTGTGGTGGTGGTGGTTTGTGTATTTGTGTCAACTGCGTTACTTCCCATATTATCACTCACTAAACTGGACAAGTTCTCACACTGAGTGTTATCTAATACTTGGAGGTTTTCTAAGACTAAAGCACATGTGTTATCTAACTCAGATCTTTCAACGGATTCAGAGACATTTGTAACGTTCTCTGTGTCATTTTTCAAAACAGGCATTAAATGGTCTGGATCAACACTTCCGCTTCTTGCCCCGTCGTCTGCAATGACGTCACCTCCGTGCCGGGGCTGACCTTCCCCGTCACCATGCGTATCCGGCTCCGATGACGTCATCTGGCTGTCACTCAGGGCAATGATTTCTTTTGCCAGCAAGGCCGCGTCGTGACGTACCCTGTAGGCCACGTCCAGACTGTCGCACCTTTCCCTGGCTGTGAGATCCGACCTGGAACTGCGCTCACTTGATTTATCCAGCGTCCTGTCGCTTCCCGTGGAATCGGGCTCATGAGATTTTGTTCCTATCGCAACAAACGATTTCGCGTCAACGCTCACTGGGTCGGGGGCTGACGTATAAAACGAGTGTTTATTTTTCGACAAGTTTTCAACACTTTTGGGTGACCGGACTGAAAATGCAGTGTGTGAAGTGGTTTGAACACAGGGAGCATTTAGTATCTGACTAGAGGTTTTCTCACTAATTTCACACGAACTGCCACTTGCCAGTTTGCTCACAGGTGCCGAATCACTTCTCGCGTACACTGGTTTCGCCGTGATTTTAGTAACATCGTTATCACTAACACCTTGAGATTTCGAGTCATTATCGACACTGCTACTTCGCTGAGGCGATTTATCCACCAATTTATTCACCAAACTAAGCGGCTGTTCTGACATTTGTTCAGCCTCCACCGGTTCTACAGTTTCCACAGCACGTGTTTCGCTTGCTGGTCCTGATTCTCTCTGCGTGACGCTCTCAGACAGTTCCTGATATTTTTCTAGATTTTTATCCATATCACGAATGAGATTTTCAGCTTGATACTGCAGCAGGAGTTGCTCCCTAAGGTCAACAGATAGTAAGTGTTTTCTCGTATCTTTAGATAATAACTTTTCCCTGGCGTCCGAAAATAGGGCGCGGTCCTCCGCGACTTCAGATAATACATGCTCCCTGTTCACATTAGATAACACTTGATCCAGGTAAGTGCTGGCAGGTGGCTGCTCTTGCTGGATCTGATCCGGCGACGTCACGACACTGTGTGGGGCGTCCGACGTGACGTCATCGAGCGACACGAGGCTGAGGTCATACTGACGCTTTCCCGCTGTTGTTATGGCAACCTCGTCGCTCCGACGCATACGTGCGCGGGTTTCTTGACGCCGGCGAGCTATCTCACCCGCACTCATCTCGTCACCTGAAAAACACACACACACACATCAAATAAATAAATACACAGACGCGCCGATTACGACAGTGACGTACTTATCCGCCACTTGATGAAATATTGCACTAAGATCTGAAATTTCGTTTAAATCACGTGATGCCAGTGTCCCAAAAGCATCAGGTCGATACTGATAAAAATTTGTGTCTGAATTCAATTGGTCAAGACTTTTTATCTCGTATACAAGAGGTATTTATCTTGCTCTGCACACGCCGCCCAGCTCTCTCAACGCTGCGTCTACTGAGCACATTCAGTTCCAGTATTTTCGTACGTTGTCCTTTGTCCGGGGCGCCATTTTCTCTCAACAACGCACTAATTTTCACCCGGAGCCGCCCCGATCTTAGTTTGACACACGCTAGGTAAACTAGTTAAATTACATTAAGGCTAAGTTTTGCCGAATTTCACAATACTGTCATTCTGACAATTTTTCATGAATCTGTACAAAATTACAACCCTTCAATATGTGCTCTATCCGTACGTGAAAATTTCAAAACAATCCTATTAATAGTTTTGGAGATCTCGCCTGTGTCCATATTCAATAACTTAGCTCAAACTCCTATTTAGTCTGAAATTTCAGTTTCAAATTCAGCTTCCCAGTGTCGAAACTCCGCTGAACACCAGACCCTATCTGTGATCAGCCGGAGACATGTTTGCCTGCATAACTTTAAAACGACTGAAATTCAGTTCCTTTGACTGATTCTGAGCTTCAGTTTTACTTATTGAATGACTGAAGCTCATACTTAGCTTAAATTTCGAGTTTGAGCGCACGTTTGTGTCCCGTACTTGAATACGGCCACGACGTCGAAAATACTGTGAGTGCCAATAATTTCGGAGATACAACCCGGACGGGATGGGGAGAGACGGACGGACAAGCTCATAGTAAAAAATAAGCACAATAATACACACATCACCACGACATCGCTACTGTGTAACCACGATAAACAAGTTTGTCCAAGGACAAAGTCCCAGTTTACGAAAAGCAATAAGACCAATTCCAGCGTGCATGAGCAAGGGGATTTTCCTGAAAAATTGGGCTTCAAAAGATGAGACGGCAAAGAGCTAGCCCAATAATTTATTTAGTATCGGACCAGAACATAGACCGATAAATGCATACAAAGATTTCTTTCCCACAAAAATGGGAAACAGATTTTTTGTATCTCTGGTAGACTGGATAGTCTGCCATAGATACCTTCAAACAACGCTCGCATTTCGGACCAGTGCGCATATTTATGTAACTTGCCTTGATGCGCGGTTCTTATTCAGACAAGTGCGCATGTTTATTTAAATTTGCGTAGATGCGCGGCTCCCATTTTGGAACAGTGCACATGTTTATTTAACTTGCGTTGATGTGCGGTTCGCATTTCTGACGAGCGCCCATTTTTTTTTACCTTTTGTGAATGTGCGGTTCTTATTTCGGATCAGTGCGCACGTTTGTTTACCTTGTGTTGATGTGCGGTTCTTATTTCGGATCAATACGCATGTTTATTGTACTTGCGTTGATGAGCGGTACTTATTTTGGACAAGTGCACAAGTTTCCATAGGTTGCCTAGATGCGCGGTTCGCATTTCGGACCAGTTTGCATGTTTATTTAACTTGCGTTGATGCACGGTGCTTATTTTGGACGTGTGCATATGTTTATTTAACTTGCATTGGTGCGCGGTTTGCATTTTGGACCAGTGTGCATGTTTATTTAACTTGCGTTGATGAGCAGTTCGAATTTCGGATCATTACGCATGTTTATTTAACTTGCGTTAATGCGCGGTTCGAATTTCGGACCAGTGCGCATGTTTATTTAACTTGCGTTGATGCGCAGTGCTTATTTTGGACCAGTGCAAATGTTTATTTAACTTGCGTTGGAGCGTGGTTCGCATTTCGAACCACTGCGCATGTCTATTTAACTTGTGTTGATGCGCGGTTCGAATTTCGGAGAAGTGCGCATGTTTATTTAACTTGCGTTGATGCGCGGTGCTTATTTTAGACCAGTGCAAATGTTTATTTAACTTGCGTTGGAGCGTGGTTCGCATTTCGAACCACTGCGCATGTTTATTTAACTTGCGTTGATGCGCGGTGCTTATTTTAGACCAGTGCAAATGTTTATTTAACTTACGTTGGCCCGTGGTTCGCATTTCGAACCACTGCGTATGTTTATTTAACGTGCGTCGATGCGCGGTTCTTATTTCAGGCCAATGCGCATATTTCTTTAACTTTAGTTGATGCGCGGTTCTTATTCTGGACCAGTGCGCATGTTTATTTAAGTTGCGTTGATGCGCAGTTCTTATTTTGAATAGTGCGCATGTTATTTAAGTTGCGTTAATGGGCTGTTCGCATTTCGAAAAGTTGCGCATGTTTATTTAACCTGCGTTGATGCAAGGCGCTTATTTTGGTCCAGTGTGCTTGCTTATTTAGCGTGTGTTGCTATGCGGTTCGCATTTCGGACAAGCGCGCATGTTTTTTTTTCACTTGTGTTGATGCGTGGTTCGCATTTTGGACCATTGCGCATATTTATTTAACTTGTGTTGATGATCGGTACTTATTTTGGACCGGTGCAAATGTTTATTTAACTTACGCTTATGTGCGGTTCGCAATTCGGACCAGTGTGCATGTTTATTTAATTTGCGTTGATATCCCGTTCGCATTTCGGACCAGTATACCTGTTTCTTTAGGTTGCGTTGATGCGCAGTTCGCATTTTGGGACAAGTGAGCAGGTTCATTTAACTTGCGTTGACGCGCGATTTGCGTTTCGGACCAGAATGCATGTTTATTTAAGTCCCGTCGATGCCCGACTCTTACGGCTATTCAACTTGCGTCGATTCATGGTTCTTTCTTCGGACCACTGCGCATGTTTATTTAACTTGCGTTGATGCGCGGTTCTCATTTTAGACCACTGCGCATGTCTATTCAACTTGCGTCGATGCGTGGTTCTTTTTTTCGGACAAGTGCGCATGTTTGTTTAACTTGCGTTGATGTGAGGTGCTTATTTTGGACCGGATCGCATGTTTATTTAACTTCCGTCGATGCGCGGTTTGCATTTCAGGCCATTGCCCATGTTTATTTAACTTGTGTTGATGCGTGGTTCTCATTTCAGACCAGTGCGCATATTTATTTAACTTGCGTTGATGCGCGGTTCGCATTTCGGACCACTGCGCATGTTTATTTAATTTGCCTCGATGTGCGGTTCGCATTTCGGACCATTGCGCATGTTTCTTTAGGCTGCGTTGATGCGCGGTTCGCATTTCAGACCACTGCGCATGTCTATTCAACTGACGTCGAAGTGTAGTTCTTTTTTTCAGACCAGTGCGCATGTTTATTTGACCTGCGTTGATGCGCGGGGCTTATTTTGGACCAGTTCGCATCTTTATTTATCTTCCGTTGATGCGCAGTACACATTTCGGACCAATGCGCATGTTTATTTAACTTGCATCGATGCGGAGTACTTAATTTGGACTACTGCGAATGTTTATTTAATTGGCGTCGATGTACAGTTGTTAAATCTGACTCCTGCGCAAGTTCATTTAACTTGCGTTTATGCGCTGTAGGAGGAGATTCATTTAATTTTTTTCTCTCAAAAATTCCGAAAAAAATTCAAAAGTTTTCCAATTCACTCAAAAAGCACAAGCCGTATGCAAGACCCCCTAGAGACGGCTCATGTCGAAAATAAATGAAATCTGATAAAAACTGTAGGAGGAAATGCATTTTGAATTTTTTTCTTCAAAAATTCTCTCATCGACTGAAAGAGACAGGCAATATTCACGACACCCTAAGCATGCCTCAGCCCCAAAATAAATGATGTTTGATCAAAACTGCAGGAGAAAATGCATTTTGAGGTATTTTCATCAATAATTCCCACCGAAATAAAAAATTCCCAAGTCGAGTCAAATAGCACAAGCCGTATGCGAGACCTACCTAAGGATGCCTCATAGCAAAAATAAATGAAATCGGATAAAAACTGGAGGAAATGCATTTGGAAGTTTTTCTTCAAAAATTCCCAAAAAAATACAGAAATTGTCGGATCGACTAACAAGTTTGTCCAAGGACAAATTCCCAGCTTACGAAAAGCAATAAAACCAATTCCAGCGTGCATGAGCAAGGGAATTTTCCTGAAAAATTGGGCTTCAAAAGATGAGACGGCGAAGAGCTAGCCCAATAATTAATTTAGCACCGGACCAGAACATAGACCGATAAATGCATACAAAGATTTCTTTCCCACAAAAATGGGAAACAGATTTTTTGTATCTCTGGTAGACTGGATAGTCTGCCATAGATACCTTCAAACAACGCTCGCATTTCGGACCAGTGCGCATATTTATGTAACTTGCCTTGATGCGCGGTTCTTATTCAGACAAGTGCGCATGTTCATTTAATTTTGCGTAGATGCGCGGCTCCCATTTTGGAACAGTGCACATGTTTATTTAACTTTCGTTGATGTGCGGTTCGCATTTCTGACGAGCGCCCATGTTTTTTTTTTTTACCTTTTGTGGGTGTGCGGTTCTTATTTCGGATCAGTGCGCATGTTTATTTACCTTGTGTTGATGTGCGGTTCTCATTTCGGATCAGTGCGCATGTTTATTTACCTTGTGTTGATGTGCGGTTCTCATTTCGGATCAGTGCGCATGTTTATTTACCTTGTGTTGATGTGCGGTACTTATTTCGGACAGCCCAAGTTTTCTTAGGTTGCCTTGATACGCGGTTCGCATTTCGGACCAGTTTGCATGTTTATTTAACTTGCGTTGATGCACGGTGTTTATTTTGGACGTGTGCATATGTTTATTTAACTTGCGTTGGTGCGCGGTTTGCATTTTGGACCAGTGTGCATGTTTATTTAACTTGCGTTGATGAGCAGTTCGAATTTCGGATCATTACGCATGTTTATTTAACTTGCGTTAATACGCCGTTCGAATTTCGGACCAGTGCGCATGTTTATTTAACTTGCGTTGATGCGCAGTGCTTATTTTGCACCAGTGCAAATGTTTATTTAACTTGCGTTGGAGCGTGGTTCGCATTTCGAACCACTGCGCATGTTTATTTAACTTGCGTTGGTGCGCGGTTCGAATTTCGAAGTGCGCATGATTATTTTACTTGCGTTGATGCGCGGTGCTTATTTTAGACCAGTGCAAATGTTTATTTAACTTACGTTGGCGCCTGGTTCGCATTTCGAACCACTGCGTATGTTAATTTAACGTGCGTCGATGCGCGGTTCTTATTTCAGGCCAATGCGCATATTTCTTTAACTTAAGTTGATGCGCGGTTCTTATTCTGGACCAGTGCGCATGTTTATTTAAGTTGCGTTGATGCGCAATTCTTATTTTGAATAGTGCGCATGTTATTTAAGTTGCGTTAATGGGCAGTTCGCATTTCGAAATAGTACGCATGTTTATTTAACTTGCGTTGATGCAAGGTGCTTATTTTGGTCCAGTGTGCTTGCTTATTTAGCTTGTGTTGCTGTGCGGTTCGCATTTCGGACAAGCGCGCATGTTTTTTTTTAACTTGTGTTGATGCGTGTTTCGCATTTTGGACCATTGCGCATATTTATTTAACTTGTGCTGATGATCGGTACTTATTTTGGACCGGTGCAAATGTTTATTTAACTTACGCTTATGTGCGGGGGATCGCAATTCGGAACAGTGTGCATGTTTATTTAATTTGCGTTGATATCCGGTTCGCATTTCGGACCAGTATACCTGTTTCTTTAGGTTGCGTTGATGCGCAGTTCGCATTTTGGGACAAGTGAGCAGGTTCCTTTAACTTGCGTTGACGCGCGATTTGCGTTTCGGACCAGAACGCATGTTTATTTAAGTCCCGTTGCGTTGATGCGCAGTTCGCATTTTGGGACAAGTGAGCAGGTTCATTTAACTTGCGTTGACGCGCGATTTGCGTTTCGGACCAGAACGCATGTTTATTTAAGTCCCGTCGATGCCTCTTATGTCTATTTAACTTGCGTCGATTAATGGTTCTTTCTTCGGACCACTGCGCATGCTTATTTAACTTGCGTTGATGCGGGGTTCTCGTTTCAGACCTTTGCGCATGTCTATTCAACTTGCGTCGATGCGTGGTTCTTTTTTTTCGGACAAGTGCGCATGTTTGTTTAACTTGCGTTAATGTGCGGTGCTTATTTTGGACCGGATCGCATGTTTATTTAACTTCCGTCGATGCGCGGTTCGCATTTCAGGCCATTGCCCATGTTTATTTAGCTTGTGTTGATGCGTGTTTCTCATTTCAGACCAGTGCGCATATTTATTTAACTTGCGTTGATGCGCGGTTCGCATTTCGGACCACTGCGCATGTTTATTTAATTTGCCTCGATGTGCGGTTCGCATTTCGGACCAGTGCGCTTGTTTCTTTAGGCTGCGTTGATGCGCGGTTCGCATTTCAGACCACTGCGCATGTCTATTCAACTTACGTCGGACCAGTGCGCATGTTTATTTAACCTGCGTTGATGCGCGGTGCTTATTTTGGACCAGTTCGCATCTTTATTTATCTTCCTTCGATGTGCAGTGCACATTTCGGACCAATGCGCATGTTTATTTAACTTGCATCGATGCGTGGTACTTAATTTGGACTACTGCGAATGTTTATTTAACTTGCGTCGATGTGCGGTTGTTAAATCTGACTACTGCGCAGGTTCATTTAACTTGCGTTTATGTGCTGTAGGAGATTCATTTAATTTTTTTTCTCAAAAATTCCGAAAAAAATTAAAAAATTTTCCAATTCACTCAAAAAACACAAGCCGTATGCATGACCCCCCAGAGACGGCTCATATCGAAAATACTTGAAATCTGATAAAAACTGTAGGAGGAAATGCATTTTGAATTTTTTTCTTCAAAAATTCTCTCATCGACTGAAAAAGACAGGCCATATTCACGACACCCTAAGCATGCCTCAGCCCCAAAATAAATGATGTTTGATCAAAACTGCAGGAGAAAATGCATTTTGAGGTATTTTCATCAAAAATTCCCCCCGAAATCAAAAATTCCCAAGTCGAGTCAAATAGCACAAGCCGTATGCGAGACCTACCTAAGGATGCCTCATAGCAAAAATAAATGAAATCGGATAAAAACTGTAGGAGGAAATGCATTTTGAAGTTTTTCTTTAAAAATTCCCGAAAAATACAGAAACTGTCGGATCGACTAAAAAGCGGAAGTCGTATTCTCAGCCCCTTAGGGATGCCTCAAACCCCCCCCCCCCCCCCCAAAAAAAAACGGTTCAAAACTGTAGGGGGAAATGCATTTTGAAGTTTTTTTCTTCAAAAACTCCCTAAAAATACAAAAATTGCCCGATCGACTAAAAAGCACAAGCCGTATGCACTCACACCAAAAATAAATGACATCGAATCAAAATTGTAGGGGTAGATGCATTTTGAATTATTTTCGAAATATTTGCTTAAAAAATTCCCCAAAAATACAAACTAAAAAAGCATAAGCCGTATGCACGACCCTTTAAGGGTGTCTCATACCAAAAATAAATGACATCGGGTCAAAAATGTAAGAGGAGATACATTTTAAAATTTCTTTAAAAAATCCCCAAAAATTCAAAAATCACCCGATCGACTAAAAAAGTACAAGCCGTATGCACGACCGCTTAGGAAATCCTCACACCAAAAATAAATGACATCGAATCAAAATTGTAGGAGAAGATGCATTTTTTTCAAAATTTTTGCTTAAAAAAATCCCCAAAAATACAAAAATTGTCCGATCGACTAAAAAAGCACAAGCCGTATGCACGACCCTTTAGGGGTGCCTCATACCAAAAATAAATGACAACGGGTCAAAAATGTAGGAGGAGATACATTTTTAATTTTTTTCTTTAAAAATTCGCCAAAAATTAAAAAATCACCCGATCGACTAGAAAAGCACAAGCCGTATGCACGACCCCTTAGGGATGCCTCACACCAAAAATAAATGACATCGGATCAGAACTGTAGGAGGAGATATATTTTGAAACAAAGTTTACAGCGAACTAACTAACTCACTAACTAACTAACTAACTAACTAACTAACTAACTAACTAACTAACGGACGCCACGCGCAAACCGATAGGAATACCCCAGCTTACGTGTAACGTAAGCTGGGCTAAAAACCAAGGAAAAAAGTGCACGCGTACTTTCACTAGTGGGGAGTGATTCCGCAGAATCTTCCAGCTGCGCCTCAAACAAGTCTTCGTGTGTCAAAAGCCCAGGCTCTTGTGGATACAAGGCTGCCCCCTGCGGTGTCCCCGCCCCCTCGCTGCCCTGGTGCTGCAGCAGCTTCCTGTACTCGGCATCGATGGACTGCTGCAGGACACCTTCATCACTATTTGACGACTCATAGACATTATTGAGGACGTCTTGTTGTTCTGTCACTTTGTCCCTGCCAACAAATTCCAGGAGCTCTGACTGTTCACTGGCATCCATCCCATGTGCGGGTTTCATTGGACGAGCACTAGCGCTCCCCGTAATGCCAACATTTGGAGAACTGTCCTCAATATTTTCTCCAGTCTGTACAATGTCCTCTTCGGTAATGTCATCAATCTCCTCCGCATTCCCGCCCCGTTCGTCTTCCGGTTCCATTTGTTTCACGTCCTTCTTCAATCCGAGGAACGACCAAGGATCAATGCGCACGGGTTCAGTGGGTGCATCGAAGAACGACAGCCGCTTGGCGTTGATTTCCTGCGTCGTGGGCGATTTCATGGACGCCTTGTGAATCCACGACGTGGCGGTGGGGGCGCTGAAGGACAGCCCAGGCAGGCCAGACTTGCCATTCCGTCCGTTACGGTAAAACTGCTCCGCTGGAATTCCAAACAAAGAGATTTCATCTTTTAATTTTTGGAGCTTGTTTTTCTTTCAAAAACAGGCAGCAATTACCCGTACAATACATTTAGATTTGCTAAACTGGAACTTTCTTACCGTTTATTTTATGTTAATTCTTAAAACACATCCTTTACGATTACAGAGGAAATTTAAAATGTGGGTTTTCGTAGGTACACAGTGCCTGAATATTCCCATCACGATTACATACATCTGCAGTATTCACCCGAGATAACAACAACAGAAAGCAATGGAGTGGTGGCAAATACAGAAAACCACCATCAGGTCTGGTGGCGCTATCGGGGCATTGTGCCGAGGTGGGAACGCAACACGATTTTATTCGATCAAAAATATTTCCTGTTAAAACTACTTCTGCTCAAACAATTTCATTACAACGGACGGACAGAAACCACCTGACATCCGGGATACACACGGCCAGAGAACAGGGCACGATGTGCTATCCCACGCACACGACCATAGAATGTCCTCGTGACCCCTCCCCCCCCCTCTCCTCCTACCCCGACAACCGCCATACCATGCTCGTAATCCTCCGATGTGCTATCTTACGCACACGACCATAGAATGGGGCAAACCGTGCTGCCAAATACACACGACCACGGAACGGAACATACCCTGCTGTCCCTCACACACGACCAAAGAACGGAACATACCGCGCTGTCCCCCACACACGACCACAGAACGGAGCATACCGTGCTGTCCCTCACATACGACCACAAAACGGGGCATGCCGTGCTGTCTCTCACACACGACCAGAAACCGGGTCATACCGTGCTGTAACTCACACACGACCACAAAACGGGGCATACCGTGCTGTCCCTCACACACGACCAAAGAACTGAGCATACCGTGCTGCCCTCAAACACGAACATAGAACGAGGCATACCCTGCTGTCCTTCACACATGACCACAGAAGGGAGCATGCCGTGCAGTCCCTCACACACGACCAAAGAACGACGCATACCGTGCTGTCTCTCACACACGACCAGAGACCGGAGCATACCGTGCTGTCCCTGACATACGACCATAGAACGAGGACATACCGTGCTTCCCCCTCCCACGCACAGAGAATGTCCTCGCGCCCCCGCCCCTCCCCCGACAACCGCCATACCATGCTCGTAATCCTCCGTCTCTGTGTCTGTCTCCGCATCCGCGTCGCTGGCACCAATCGTGGCCGTGTCAGAGTCGCTGACGTCATCATCACGTCCCACATGGTCAGCGCGGTACTTTCTCTTTAATTTCTTGCTGTAGAAACGAACACATGTTCATTGTTAGTTTTTCTCTATTTTTTGTTATTCTCTATTTTTGTAACTAAATACACAATATCAGCACTTAGAAAACTTAACCTTACACAACTTATAGAAGCTTACAGCACTAAGTTTGATCTACTTGACACCAACAAAGAAGGTCAGATAAAAGATGGGGAAGGGGGATGCGAGTGGAAGGAGGGCGTGTTTTTGATTACACAGGGAAGGCAGAGGGTGTCGGTTAACGTGCAACAGACCTGCAGCTGCGGGCTATGGCGGTTCATGACGTATCCGGGTCACAGAAGCCGGGGGGGGGGGGGGGGGAAAGGGCGCGAGCGGAAGCAAGGGCGTGTTTTTTTATTGTACAGGGAAGGCGGAAGGGTGTCCGGTTAGGTGTAGCGGACCTGTAGCTGCGGGCTATGGCGGTCCGCGGCGGATCCGGGTCAGAGAAGCGGGGGGGGGGGGGGGGGGGGGACGCGAGCGGAATGAGGGGCATGTTTGTGATTATACAGGGAAGGCGTAGGGTGTCCGGTTAGGTGTAGCGGACCTGTAGCTGCGTGCTATGGCGGTCCATGACGTATCCGGGTCGGAGAAGTCTTCATCAGACCACTTCAAATCCTCATCCGACGATCTGAAATTACATACGTCACAACCACTGATTTCAAGGTTCGTCGATGTCACTTCTTAATAATTATAAATTATGTTTTTCGCACAATTTCATAAGTATCACTGTAACTTATTTTTGTGACTTATTTAAATTCGAAGCAGAAGTAATTTCGGCATATATCCATTAGTCTAATGCTGTTATCAGCTTTCATGAAAAGTGTCATATTCTTTGCAAAGGCAACTACAAAAGAACTCAGGTCTCTACGTTAATCGAGTGCCCGTTACAAGTGTGTTTGTACAGTGACACAAAATCCCATTCATTTTCCACGAAGCCATTGCGGAATACGCGAAAAAAACGGTTCTCAGTTTAAGACCGTGATATTTTAACAGCCGATATTTTTTTTTACTTTTATTTTCTTACGTTTATATACTTTTATTTTCCCTTTTTTTGTGTTTCGTTTTCAGTTCTATAAATTAGTGTGCTGTTTATTAAGGTTAATGGTTTGTTAAACTATACTTGGTTATGATTTCAGGAAATGGCAAAGTGTTGCATTTCAAATGATTCATGTCAAAATTAACTTAGAAAGAAAACTAGATTAACATTTAATTGTATTACCTAGAATAAACACAGAGTTGCCAACTATCAACACACATGTTAACACGGAAAATTTAATTTTTAAACGAACATATATTTATTATACATTGCATCAAAGTACATGACTTTTGTATTCACAGTCTGATCTATGGACCATGATCAGTGTGTTATTTTACAGGCTTATGTCACCGCACAATAATCACCTCACTTTTTCACGTCTTTTCACACGAGACTTACTCTCATCATTGCCAACATTCACACACAACAAAAACGGTCATTTTCCTCTCGGCATAATTACGAACGGAATTCTTGAACCAGCACACGATTCCACGTGTTATTATAGGGGAAATTGGAAACGTTTTGACTGGTCCCAAGTGATACATCGTAACTGCTTGTAATTTCCCGATATTTTAATGACTCGCCGCAACAACGCACAGCATACGGTGGATGACTCAGCAAAAAGGGAGAAGGCTTCTGTACCAACGCCGTGTTTACACGTCTGTTACAGAAATGCGCGATCTGAATGTCCAGCGAAATGTGAGACCTTTATGTCCAGCGTAATGTGCGAAATGAATGTCCTGCGAAACGTGCCAACTCAATGACCAGCGAAATATGCGACCACAATGTTCAGCGAAATGTGCGAACTGAATGTCCAGCAAAATGTGCGAACCGAATGTCCAGCGAAATGTGCGAACCGAATATCCAGCGAAATGTGCGAACCGAATGCCCTGCGAAATATGCGAACTGAATGTCCAGCGAAATATCCGACTACAATGACCAGTGAAGTGTGCGACCACAATGTTCAGCGAAATGTGCGAACTGAATGTCCAGCAAAATGTGCGAACCGAATGTCCAGCGAAATGTGCGAACCGAATGTCCAGCGAAACGTGCGAACCGAATGTCCAGCGAAATGTGCGAACCGAATGCCCTGCGAAATATCGAACTGAATGTCCAGCGAAATGTGCGAGCTGAATGTTCAGCGGAAGTTTGCTCAGCTGAAGTAATGGATATCTAAAAAAACGTCCGAAGCCCAACTTAAAACTACCAGCCAAATAAGAAAGGAAGTTGCAGGTATACAGCCACAAGACCATCAGATGAACACATACAGATAGCAATGATATGGCCATAACCAAAAAAATCGAACTTTAGAAGGTCAATGGCTCAATCAGCACCCGTAATCTTCGACCTGAATAATGCTCCCTGAAAATTTTGCCGGAAATCCACACCGCACAGTGCACAGGTGAGCCCCACAACCCTGAATTCATATTGAAAGAGATTCTTTAATTTTCTTTTCTGAGAGGTTTTAGTAATGAGAGAACCGGTGTTAGGTTAAGATTTACATTTTCACATCACTGCAGCAAAGAGCGTGTGAAAAATGATCTCTGAGTATTCCCACGTGACGTGGAGAACTACACGTGGTGCAGAGAATACCGCGTGACGTAGAAAGCTACGTGTGACGTCAGAAATGAATTATCAGAAAACAATCGCGAAACTCACTTTCTCTTCATTCTTATGCCATTGGTCTTTGTTTCGTTTTCATTAAAATTAGAGAGCACGTTCAGGTATGTGTAATAACGCCAGTACCGGTAACGGTGTCACTGCATTCAGGGTCACCGACAAAAGTCAGCCCAAAAAATTACAGCCAATAAATGAGCCTAAATAGGCAACTGTATTTTTTTTTTTTTTTTTTTTGCTTTTTTAAATATTGTTGCTCGTTTTATACTGGCCCTATTTACAAGAGTGAGGTTTCAAGATTGTTTCTTTGAGTGCACGTGTAATCGAGTGAGCATTTTAGAGACATTTTCTTCAACCTTTCCTGTCATTTACCCGATGTACACTCGCGGGTTACCATTGAACTTGAACACAATACTGTTGGCAAAACAAACAAATAACACAAGACAATTTGCAAAAAATAACGTTACTGTAAAATCTAATCCAAAGCATATTTCAATAAATCTGTCTGTAAGAAAATAATACAAGCAATATGATGATCGCAGCGATTTACCGGAAGTAAAATATCTCCCACAACAATCTAGGATTTTTATTGGACAAAATGATACGGCCTGGGAAAGTTGCTGAGAACATGCTGTTATCCAAATGGATGTTGTCAGGGAGCAGTGAAGACCCTAGCAACGACGCCAGATCGTGGGCTTGTAAGCATAGCTAGGGGGGTATTTACATATCCCGTGTTCTTGGGCCTTTTTTAAACTGGTATAACATGCTGCACCGTTCCGTATAAAAAGTTCTGCATTGTCAACAAAATTGTCCTGTTTTTTTTTTTCGCACAACCGCTTTTTAATTTTTAAACAAATATAACCATCGCGGTCGTTAAATATTACGTTGGTCATCTATGCAAAGTACACAGATTTGATGTCCCCTCAAAACCTGGTTTTATTTATATATTCATATGATTTATTTACACAGCTACTGATTATTTAATTTTATTATTTGACTCACGGCTATACAACAAATGGACAGACAAAATGTGCAGAACCGTTTATAAATGGGTCACGTTGGCAACTTGGAGGCACTCGAGGTAGCCAGGCCTGTGAAGCCCTAAGCCGTGTAAACAAAATGTATTTGTGTGACACGTATTTCTGTGAGCAGCATGCTAAAAATACAAGCCTTCAATACGTACATGGTGGTCGCGCTGTGGTTTATAAATTATGCATTTTTGATACAATTATCTGTAATTTATTATTTTATAATAATCGAAGAATTTAAGGAACATACGACTGTTTTAAAGAATTATGCCGCACTAACAGCAAACGTTGGTGAAGCGCTAACGCCAGAGCACTGACACGATTCCCAAAAATTCTTCTTCATGAAAACACAGTTCCCATTGGAAACATATCTGGCTATGTACTTATATTCATTCACAATCCACAAGGTTCATTTGACCACTCCCTCCCCAAACCCTAACGCTCTAACCAAGAGAAAAGTGTCACCTGAGAACGAGACTCATAATATGAATATGCAAATGAGACAAAGATATGCAAATAAGGTTAAAAGGGACGCCTACTCGGAGTCGCTGCTGTCGACGTCATCGGAGTCGTCGAGGAAGGAGGAATTGAGGTTGTGTGTCGTCTGGTCGAGTTCGCTCTCCTCCTGCTCGCTCTCGATGTCGTACTCGATCCTTTCCGGTGTGCGCTTCACCTAACGAATTAATGTATGCAAATTAGGGGTCATTTGCATATTTATTGTCACTAGAATTGACGGTGATTTCGCCAAAATATGCAGTTCGAGTCTTGTAATTTTTTTCTTCGGTGTGGGTTTTAGCAAAAAATAAATCCGCGATTCTTTTCACTCGATTTTAAAAAATGTATTTATTTAAAATTAAAGCTTTCAAACCTTATACAATTGTGTTTGCTCCATTTATTAAATATGCATTTCTATAAACTTCCATTTTCAAAAATTAATGAGTGTTGTTTCTTTTCTTTATTATTATTATTATTATTAATAATGGTAGTAGTAGCAGTAGTAGTGACAGTAGTAGTAGTATTGGTGGTGGTGTAGAGTTCCCACACCTTTCGCTCAATAAATTCCAGGACTGTCCTTACTTTTTGAGGTTAATTTCCAGGACATTACGGGACTTTCTGGGACAAATTTCCAGGACTCATTTTGGTTTTGGTTTATACTTGTGACGTTCGAGTGAATGTAGCGAGCTAACTTTTGTACGCAGTTAGACAACGCATAATTTACTTATCATTCCTTTATACGTGAGTTCATTTTTTTTATTAATTACATTTTCAACTTCTAGGACTTTCAAGGACTCTTCAGAGGATTTTCCAGGACAGCGGGAACCCTGGTATTATTATTATTAGTGGTACTGGTGGTGGTAGCAGAAGTATCACCTGGCCGTCTAGCTGACTATCCCCTGGCGGGCTGAGGTACTTGTTACCGCTCGTCTGCGGGGGTTTCTCGGGGCTCAAGATGGGGGCTAGTTTCTGCAGCAACTCCTTGTCCCCGAAGCTTCGCTTGCGCGCCCGGCGCGGTCTCTGGTCCATGCCCGCGTGTTGGAAGCAGTAAAACCGTGCTGAGATACAAACCCAGTGTACGAATTGTTTAATATTTTACTCAAGACATTCTGGGGAGTCAAGGTGAAAAACAACCACTTGAGCTTTGCAGCTTCTGTTTTTTCACTTTTTTTTTTCATTTTTTTTTGCAAACACAATGCCTTTGGAATTGATGCGATTCATTATGCCCAATGTTTCAAAAAGAACATAACAGCCCTTAAAATACCCAAAACGTAAGGACTGTTACACATACGCTGGCCTTCGGAAGCTCTCTGAAATGCATAGGCACCGAGCCGCAAGCTGGAGCCGCAGAAATGGCACCGGAAACATCCGCGGTGGAAAAATAGTCCCTCTGCCGTATGCCGCTCCACCACGTACACTTTCTCGTTACAGAAGAAGCAGATGTCTGACGTGGCTGTCTGGCCAATTACAAGCGGCTTGCTCGGCTTGGCCGCCTGAAAGCAAAGTGAACGCCAATTATTCTATCACATTCAAGAGTAGGGATGGAAAAAGTTGCTGTCCGTTATTTAGGCGTTTCCTTTGGGATGATTATGACACAATTATTTTTCCAACAGAAGTTTGATACGGAGAAGAAATCGGACACCAGAAGCATGATGAGGTTTATCTTCGACTACAATACTGCCGAGCAATAACAACGACTCGCTTTTATATCACGCTGACATAGTTCCAGTAGGTTTGGAATTTACCTGTTGCTTCTTCTCCGGCTCTCCGCTGAACTGTCTGGCCAGGTCCTTGGCTAGCATGCTCACCTTGTTCTGTCCCCGCACACCCACGGCCGCATTCACTTGGCATTCTTTTATCAAGCGTTTCGTTTGCTCAAATCTCGACAAGCCGCCACATGGTTCTGCCATGCACAAACAGGAAATATCTCAACCTGAGCCTGGATCTTGTTCCCACTAGCTTAGTTATGAGAAACCAGGACTAGTCACCCAAACCTCAGTCAAAACTTACAATTCTACACTTGCTACCGTCGCACAAAACACTACAAAATTATTTCGACGTAGACATGTCTTCAACAAAGGATTATTTTATTTCACAGAGCTTTTAACACTTGTTCTTGTGAAAAAAAAACTTCCAGTATTTCCACGAATTTGCTGAGTAACTGGCATAAAGAGACCTTCGAGCTTTCTATAATTGAGGAGAAATGCACTGGTGCCCTCGGGCTGAGCGACCACCTCCTCCCGCATCTTCTTGCTGGCCAGGCCGTGGGCAGGCCTTCGCTGACGCTTCACGCCCTCGCTCTCTTTGTCCGCACTCTCCTCCTGTATATTTATACACGTCATGGGCATTAAGACATATTTCTCAGTCATATTTTTTCCGAGAATAAGCTTTGGTTCCTTCCTGTGTCTCTTTTTTTTTCGTTCGGTGATATTAGTTTGTAAACAAACTGACAACTGACAATAGGGTTGTTTTGATACGTACAGAAATGACATAACATATATTAATCTATTTTCATTTTATTTACATAATCAAAGCGGTGTTTTTGTCCAAACATGCGGCAGGCATCATGTTAAATTCCTCCGCCATGGTTCTCATGATTATCGCCTGCTTTACGTTATCTTTAATTACAAATGTTACAAAAACACCGCCCTACAATAACAATGTACACCTTCCGGATCGGCTAAAACGTTGAAATGTATGTAGACGTGCTCATAGTGAAATTAAGAAATTCCTGAATGGTGTTAATTAAGTAGATGTTTACTAACGCAAGTTTTACTTAAATAATACTCTTTTTATATGAGCGTGAGTGTATGAAACGCATAAACCTTGCACTTAAAAAAAGATTTCACAGAATTCTTTAACTTCATATTGTTACTTCCAAACATACACACATCAGACCCCCACCCCCCTCCCACACACAAAGACGATGTCACAGGGAATCTGCTTAATCACAGATTTCATAAACTGCTTTCGGAATTCGTAAGGACTGCAGAATTTTGAGTCGTCATTGAACTGTGTGTCAATGGAACTGTAAGGAACTAATTCAAAGGTTTTACGCATTGTACGTGCAAAGTAATAATTTTCCAAAGGTAGTCTATAAAATACTGAACTATACACGTAAAACTAACTTTTCCTTCATAACGAAGAAGGCGTAAGTAACGCACTTCTCAACTGGTCTCCGGCTTAATATGGCGTAAGTAACGCACTTCTCAACTGGTCTCCGGCTTAATATGGCGTCAGTAACGTACTTCTCAACTGGTCTAGGGCTTAATTTGGCGTAAGTAACGCACTTCTCAACTGGTCCCAGGCTTAATGTTTTAGATATTGATATCACAACTCACGGCTCAATCCGACCTTTCTGTTACTGTTCTTACAAACAATCGTTTCCCTTAAAAATGGTCTAAACTTCAAAAATACTACCGCTTACAGATTCCCTAGGGATTTTTTGAAAGCTATGATTACACAGATTTCCTGTAACAGACATAAGCTCGTTTACGTTTTGAGCTACAACTAATTAACCGATTAATTAGCGGAGTTACACTAATTTTTCTACGAAATTTTTTAAACAGTATAAACAATGTTTGCAGGCAGTGAGGAGACACCGACATTTTGTTGGAGAATTTGGGAACACCTCAAAAACAAAAATAATTAGTTCTATAAGGATGGGGAATATCTCAAGAGGCAGGTTTTAGTGCTATTAGAGTAAGAAAAGATCACTTTTGTTACTTTTTTATTACTTTTTCACATTGGAGACTGTTGTGTGGTGTTGAGCTAGTCCTGAACACAGGTGCGACTCTCAGCAGGAATATAAACAATATGATTGGACAACTCAAACATACACAAACACACATGCAGGAAGCTCCAGGCGTATTTCCAGGAGTATTTAAAGTTGAAGCATCTGCTATGTTTTTGCGAATCCCCTGCTATCCTTGCTTTCTAGAAATGGTAACTGTACGGCAAACAGTGACATTGCCTGGGCAATCTAAGCGAAGGATGAAAGGCCTGTGGGCATGACTTTCAAGCAAACAGGCAAGCAATAATAACACCAGCATTTGTAACACACGACAGACATACATGAGCAATAATAGCACCAGCAAACATGCATTAGCAAGCAAAACGAAAAAGAAACTCAACTGTGTGAATACAGCAGACAAAAATAATGAACACATCAAGTTCTAAAATTTAGTAATAAATACGGACCTGTATTCAGAGGGTTATTTCTTATTATCAGTTGACATTTCTACCAAACTTCTTGTTATTACTTCATTTACTGATACTTTGCGTTTTTAATTTGTGTCATGGACGCAAAGATTTTTTTGGTTTTATTAAAATTCTACATGAATTCCTGAGGAAACACCAACCCAAACCGAAGAAAACTCGTAAAACAACGCATATCTCGAGACAATACACGCGTCGCACTGTGGGGTGACGTTCAGGCTGGTTTGCTAGCATGGTGAACAATCCGCAGACCCATCTCAAGGTCTAAGGACGGTGAACTGGGATGTTATTTTCTTGTTATTACACGACATTTACGAACTGGGCGATGAGCAGCCTCTTCTGCCCCCCCCCCCCCCGCCAACACCCCGGAATTATGAACCCTAAACGAATTGATCCACGAATTTAAATCTGATTGCCGAAAAAATATGACCACTCTCCCACCTCATCTTCCCAGCTATTTGCGTGCAGTATAAGTGTTTTGTATAAGCATGCCCATGTGGCACAACAAGCTGAGAATGTTACTGTAATGTGTCAGTGCAGCATCGCACAGCAACAAGCTGACAGGCTGAGGATGTCACAAAGCAACAATGTTAGTGTATTGTGCCAATGCAGCATAGCACAGCAGCAAGCTGACAGGCTGAGAATCTCACAAAGCACAGGTCCTCGCTGGAGCTGGATGACCATATAGCAATGCTGCGCGTGATTCGTGGCACGGACGAAACCTTGTGCTAAACATGATGACGTATAAGAAGAAAATAAGTAAACATCAGGGTTGAAAATTTGTGACGCTTCCCATAACAAACTATAGATTAATTAAACATGAACAGGCGTCCCAGCTGAATGACTGAAAACGACGCAGTGGTCAGCCTTTTGTTAATTTCCATCCCTGTTAAATTTAAGCACACTTTCTCTCTGCACATCCAAAGCAACAAAATTAGACAAGAAATAAGCTGAGAACAGTATAAGCGTGTGTTCGCGGTATAAATTCCTGCCGTTCTTCTGAAATGGGGAAGGTCTTCGTGAATCAGCAATCTTACTGAATCATAAAATCTTCGAAGTAAGCCAAAATTTTTATAACATGACAAAACAAAAATATGTTTGAATTTGTACATCATACTTATACAAGTTACGGAGCTTTGTGTATTTTCGGGGATCCACCGATTTGGATTTTAGAGCCGTATTTTTCACAACAGTGCGATAAATTGCTTTGAATTTTTTACAACAATGACTGCGGTTTTAGATATTGTGAAACCACAGCGAGAGATCAAAGGAGTTAAAGTCCATCGATAAAAATTCGAAACATCACATCAATACGGCTTAAAAATTCAAAACATCACCTCAATACCGCTTAAAAATTCGAAACATCACATCAATGCCGCTTAAAAAGCCTCGGACAGAAGCAAACTGGAGGCACTGCGATACCCAAACGATCAGACTTAGATTCCTACAAGATTTGGACAGGAGATGTGTGAAGGGAAACAATTCCCAGCTCAAAGCAGTACCAGGAAATGACATGACCCTTGTGAGAAAAAAATACCGCAGAAACTTTTTCAAAAGGATGTGATGTAGATGGACACACAATGTGTGACGTCACAGAAGCGAAAGCTACGAAATTTATGTAAGCTTAGAAAAGCGTAAGAAATAAAGAAAAAAAAAAAAAAACAAACGACCCCAACCAAATCGCAAAGAAAAATAAAACACACAATAAGTGAAAAAAAAAAACACACACACACACAAAATACCAAACTTATTCTGAGTTTCTGCCTTCACACAAAATATATGTCACTATTTACATAATTTGAATAGGATTTTTTTGTTTACCTCACTTGCACTTGTCGAAGGCTGAACAAAAAATAAATAAATAAATAAATAAGCGTGACTTTTTCACGAAATGTTGTAATTTATTTCAACTAACTTTCGTTATAATTTTAAAAAATGCAGCTTACCCCGTGGATGATATAATAATATACTAAACGAATTCTTTAAAAGATTACACAAATACAAGAGACTGCACCGTAATTATCCTAAACAGATATGTTGTCGTTCAACAGTGGAATCAAAATTAAAATGAACAAACTACCCTACAGTGTGAACTGAATATTACACACTCCAACTGAATCGTGTTATGTCTGAGAAGGGCCCACCTTCTGCAATACCAAATTAGTGTGTAGTGCACCTTGTGGGTACTGAGGCACCGATTCCTCCGCCGGTCCATGCCCGTCAACCAACGCACTCAGTCTGCAGTGAACCCTGTCCATGCACGTCAACCAACGCACTCAGTCTGCAGTGAACCCTGTCCATGCACGTCAACCAACGCACTCAGTCTGCAGTGAACCCTGTCCATGCACGTCAACCAACGCACTCAGTCTGCAGTGAACCCTGTCCATGCCCGTCAACTAACGCACTCAGTCTGCAGTGAACCCTGTCCATGCACGTCAACCAACGCACTCAGTCTGCAGTGAACCCTGTCCATGCCCGTCAACTAACGCACTCAGTCTGCAGTGCACCCTGTCCATGCCCGTCAACTAACGAACTCAGTCTGCAGTGCACCCTGTCCATGCCCGTCAACTAACGAACTCAGTCTGCAGTGCACCCTGTCCATGCCCGTCAACTAACGAACTCAGTCTGCAGTGAACCCTGTCCATGCCCGTCAACTAACGCACTCAGTCTGCAGTGCACCCTGTCCATGCACGTCAACCAACGCACTCAGTCTGCAGTGAACCCTGTCCATGCACGTCAACCAACGCACTCAGTCTGCAGTGAACCCTGTCCATGCCCGTCAACTAACGCACTCAGTCTGCAGTGCACCCTGTCCATGCCCGTCAACTAACGCACTAAGTCTGCAGTGCACCCTGTCCATGCCCGTCAACTAACGCACTAAGTCTGCAGTGCACCCTGTCCATGCCCGTCAAGTAACGAACTCAGTCTGCAGTGCACCCTGTCCATGCACGTCAACCAACGCACTCAGTCTGCAGTGCACCCTGTCCATGCCCGTCAACTATCGAACTCAGTCTGCAGTGCACCCTGTCCATGCCCGTCAACTAACGCACTAAGTCTGCAGTGCACCCTGTCCATGCCCGTCAACTAACGCACTAAGTCTGCAGTGCACCCTGTCCATGCCCGTCAACTAACGAACTCAGTCTGCAGTGCACCCTGTCCATGCCCGTCAACTAACGCACTAAGTCTGCAGTGCACCCTGTCCATGCCCGTCAAGTAACGCACCCAGTCTGCAGTGCACCCTGTCCATGCCCGTCAACGAACGCACTGAGTCTGCAGTGAACCCTGTCCATGCCCGTCAACTAACGCACTCAGTCTGCAGTGCACCCTGTCCATGCCCGTCAACAAACGCACTCAGTCTGCAGTGCACCCTGTCCATGGCCGTCAACTAACGCACCCAGTCTGCAGTGCACCCTGTCCATGACCGTCAACGAACGCACTCAGTCTGTAGTGCACCCTGTCCATGCCCGTCAACGAACGCACTCAGTCTGTAGTGCACCCTGTCCATGCACACCCCCCCGACTGGTCGCCTACGACAGGCACAGAACAGTAGGCAAAGCTCCCCCCCCCCCCTGCCCGACTGGTCGTCTCCTGCGGAAGGAAGAACAGAAGACAGTGGGTCTGTTTTTAAGATTCCCCCTACCCACAGGTTACATTGCCTTTCTTCCTCGTCCGTCGCGAAAAAACGCAGATAATAAACAATACGAAGGTATTCCGACATTTAACGCGTTCAATTTAACGGTGTAAGCGGTCTCGTGTTTGCCTTAAATTCATTGTATTTACGTAAATCCCTTTCAACAACTGGTACTTGACAATAATTTCCTACCCGTCGCTGTCTGATTCGCTGGCTGATTTTGTTGAGCAGGGCCAGCTTGCTATTGGGTGAGCGAGAACGAGGCTGCCTCACTTTCATCGCGATCCCTTCCGGTGTTTTGGCAACTACAAAAAAACACCCGCTACGTGATTGATCAAAACTCAGCTACATATAAGTTTTCCTCCTCCTTCTTCTTCTTCTTCTTTTTTTTTTTATAATATTGAACAGACCATATAATTTCTCAAAAGCAACACTTTCGAAGCAACTTACTTTTTTTTTGTACACACATGGTAACACATATGATACGAAGTGACGTACCATTATACCAAACATCTTCCCTCAAGTACAGGCGCAACAGTGTACAGGGGAAAAAAAGAACACCCATTTTTTTCCATCTCCAAACTCAAATTTAATTACCCCCTCCCCCCCCCCCTCCCCCCACTTCTTCCTTCCCGGATTTTGAGTACATACTTTTCGCAGGACGAACACTTTCTTTCCGGAAGTACTCGTAGAACTGTGACAGGTAGGCGACCATGATGAGGCGATTGGGCAGCTCGCACTCAGCCATTTGCTCCCCGCTCATCACGGCCTTGATGCCGAACTCCTTACTCGCTATATCAAAAGCCTGTCAACGATCAACTTGTAAGCATCAACTTTAGGACGGTTTTTTGCTCCGAAAAACCAAAAAAATTAGAAGCTTTTAACAATTTAGCCCCCACCCCCTTGAATTCCCCTTTTTGATCAGTCCTATACCCAAGTTACTCCCAAATTTAGCCTTCTTTCCCTCCCCTTTATAGTCACCTGAAGTATTTCTTGATCAGCTCTACTCCCAAGTTACTCCCAAATTAATAGATTCGCTGGTTTGACAGATTCGCTGTAACATATCTACCTCAGGGTATTTTTTTATCAGTCCTTCTCCCAAGTTAGTCGCCTTCAGTGACTCACAAAGCCAGGATGTTTCTGGATCAGCGAAGCATCAGCTGACATTATACCAAACATCTTCCCTCAAGTACGGGCATAACAGTGACAGGGAAAAAAAAGGAACACTGATTGGTTCCATCTCCAAACTCAAATTTATGAGCACTTGTGAAAGAAAACTCTTACTTTTTGGTTGTTATCGGCCACTTGGTTCACATCTAACTTGTACACATCTCTGCAAGTAAACAAATCAGATAAGCAAATGCGCAAAACATCTAAAATTAAAACGTCACGTGACCATAACAAATACATCAATCTGAAAACATCATAAAAAATTCAAAATCGATGCCATCCAAGCAAAGCCTTCAAAAAATTACCTTGACACTTTCCGAATAAGGTGTACTCACATTAGTTCGGGCCTGTATTTATGAATGAGAGCGCAGAGAGCGAGGCCGCTCCGCCATGATGACGTCAGATCCGTGACCTTGACCAGCGTCCTGTAGCTCTCGAGCTGACGCATGAACCACTTGAGCAGCAGGTGACTGTCACGCATGTTATCTGAACCAAACACAGTCCCATTACTTACCTCTACTTCACTACTCTACTTTTTTTTCATTTTTTTTTTTAACTTTCCTATCGTTTAATATTTAAGAGAATTCAGGCCATAGCGCATACCAAGGCTATGGGTCCGTCTTTTCACAACCTCGATTTTTCTCCTTTGCTTTTAAAATATGCTGGAACATCGTTTTATTTATACGCATTAATGCATTTGAAGGGCTACTGATGAAACTGACTGATGTATGCCATATCCAAATGTCCACACAGACCGAGAACTTTAACAAAGCAACAGTACTTATGTTCAATAAATTTTGTTTCGTACGAAAATACTACCCTCTAAAAATAATCGATACCAAAAACAATATAAGATTGTGTTTACTGCTACCAGCAAGTGGGACCAGCCAACATATGTGGGGTCAGCCAGCACGACAAGTGGCACCAACCAACACGAGTGGCACCAGCCAACACATGTGGGACCAGCCAGCACGACAAGTGGCACCAGCCAACATTACATGAGTGACCAGCCTACACGACACGTGGCACCAGCCAACACGACATGAGGGACCAACCACCACGACATGAGGGGCCAGCCAGCACGATAAGTGGCACCAACCAACACGAGTGGCACCAGCCATCACATGAGGGGCCTGCCAGCACGCCAAGTGGCACCAGCCAACACGACCGACACCAGCCATCACATGTGGGGCCAGCCAGCACGACAAGCGGCACCAACCAACACGAGTGGCACCAGCCATCACATGAGGGGCCTGCCAGCACGACAAGTGGCACCAGCCAACACGACCGACACCAGCCAACACATGTGGGGCCAGCCAGCACGACAAGCGGCACCAACCAACACGAGTGGCACCAGCCATCACGACATGAGGGGCCCGCCAGCACGACATGATCGGCCAGCAAGCACGACACGTGGCACCAGCTAACACGACATGAGGAACCAGCCAAGCTTACCGTAGCGCTTGCTGTTTTGTTGAGAGATCTGGACGATTTCCTCTAGATAAGCCTTATCAGTGCCGTCGTATTGGGGCTTCACTTGGAACGGCTTAAAAAAGTGTGTGTTGATATTTGGATACCTGAAAGGCAAGATCAACACACTCCCATGAACCCATTCCCGTGTGTGCCGAGTACTTAAAACAACGCAGACTCGCCAAAATAAAGCGGCAACACTTCTGCTAATACTTTTTAAGTCTAGTATCAAAGCCCAACGCTTGATTTTTTTAATACCTCTAATAATAAGTTCTAAAATCGTTTTTTTTTTCGCCAAGGCTATGTACGAGGACCACTGTATGTTAGGGATAGAGAATGTCAAACACCATTAGCGCTATTACTACCTTGTGTTGGGATCTATGGTGTACAGGTTGAAATTTTTGCTCAGGTTTTCGGGTGTCGTCTGGGAGAGCAGCTGGTACACGCTCTCTCTTTCTGCCATCACTTCTAGCGGCGTCATGTGACCGGAAGCCCAGTTGCGCACCATCCAGGCGGCGTCCAGGGCGCTGAGAAAGCCACGTGCGCAGCCCGAGCCCGTCGGCCAAAACGGCTGCAAGAGAAGGCTTCACTGAATAGCAGCACAGAATTCCATATATTACTTCGTATAACCTTTTTTTCCCTACATCTAATATTTAATGTTGACGGGAAACTGAAGCAACAAGCTGCAATCAGCTGACGCCAACCGACGTAACGTGGACAGGACAAGGAAGTAAATGCTTCCAAGTCCTCCTCAACGAGTGCAGTCTTTCATACAAAGAGCAGACATTGCTTCCTGCAGGGGATTCCCACAAAGCAGAAATTACCTCCAGCAAGCTGTCACCGACGAGCGCCACCAGGAGCTTGTAGCCATGCCTCTCCACCACCCTGCTCGCGTGCTCTGCCGCAAACATCGACGTGAAATCAAACATGGCCACATCGGGCTGCCCGTAGTGGTTATGTGCAAACTCGAGGTCGGGGAGCATGTAGTTTGTGGACACGTCGGCTGCCTCTTTGGCGTAGGCCATCAGCGCCTCTTGGTCCACATTCTCGCGGGCCAGCAGCTTCATGGGCTCTTCGTAATCCTGCGTCATAGTATGTACAATGTGACACTAATGCTCGGGGAGGCATTCTCCACTTGGTCTACGTGTCGTTCCAGAATTATCAACCAGGGCTGGTATGAAATATTTCAAGTGAACTATTTCTTGAAATACTTCATGAAACGTTTCAAGCGAAAAATTTCAAGGTCTTTTAATTTCTTTTTCCATACATATTTATGTTATGTACAAATAAGAGAATAGAGAAATTTGCAGCCTGGTACCACGGCCTTCTGGAAGAAATGACTTCTGATTTGCAAAAGGTTTTACGTTTCTTATCGTTTTCTTGGACTTCTTGTATAAAGGTACAGTATACTTTCAGACGTCACTTGAAATATTTCAAGAATTTCAAATTGCTGAACTATTTTTAAAAAATTCAAATTTCATGATTTTTTTCTTAAATTCTCAATTTTTACCAGCCCTGTAATCAACTATCAGTAACCAGGTCTTAATCTGGATCGAGGTATTTACCACCGGAAAAAAAAATTGAGAAACAAATGTACTCCAGATCATTTTAAAAATCAAACTTTCCAGAACACGTGTTTTCTGTTAATTTTAATGCCGTGCTATTCTTTAAGACCTTAGTCAACGTAAATTCAACAGTACAGGAATTACACAGCAGAACAACAGTATTTTAATTGCACGATTATCTCCACAATCTCATTAGTACTTCTTTTCTATTTCGATACCATGCGAAATGCGAATATTTTTGTTTTCCTGAACTCAGACACATACCTGATAGAGAACACCCTTAACTTAGACACATACCTGATAGAGAACACCCTTAACTCAGACACCCACCTGATAGAGAACACCCTTAACTCAGACACCCACCTGATTGAGAACACCCTTAACTCAGACACCCACCTGATTGAGAACACCCTTAACTCAGACACATACCTGATAGAGAACACCCTTAACTCAGACACCCACCTGATTGAGAACACCCTTAACTCAGACACCCACCTGATTGAGAACACCCTTAACTCAGACACATACCTGATAGAGAACACCCTTAACTCAGACACCCACCTGATTGAGAACACCCTTAACTCAGACACCCACCTGATTGAGAACACCCTTAACTCAGACACCCACCTGATTGAGAACACCCTTAACTCAGACACCCACCTGATTGAGAACACCCTTAACTCAGACACCCACCTGATTGAGAACACCCTTAACTCAGACACCCACCTGATTGAGAACACCCTTAACTCAGACACCCACCTGATTGAGAACACCCTTAACTCAGACACCCACCTGATTGAGAACACCCTTAACTCAGACACCCACCTGATTGAGAACACCCTTAACTCAGACACCCACCTGATTGAGGACACCCTTGTTGAGCAAACTGTATTTCTTCGCTGTCATCACAAAATAGTGCGTTTCGTCTTTATAATACACTATATTTTCCAGGTCAATTCCCGTCTTTGCGTTGAGATCCTTGAAGAATTTTTGATTGAATATGTAAGCCACACCGCTGATTTCCTCCACCGATGCCTCGGCCGTTGTGTTGCGATTTATGAAGTTAGCCGTGATTGCTATAGCCAACTTGCCACGAAACTCCTTCCTTTTAAAACCTGAAACACATGACATTTTACATCTTAGAAAAGAAAATTTTTGAAAAATAAAAATATGGATAGTACTTACAGTTATACATGTTAAATTATATTTCTTTTCAGACAGAACAGCATACATTTCACTCACCACCAAGAGTGTTTCTCTTGCCATCTGCACCCACCAGAACATCAAACTGGTACTCGCTGGCCGGGTGGTCACAAGGCTGCACTTTAGCTCTCCATCCCAACTCTACAAACAAACCTAGCTGTCTGAACTAAAGATGCGAAAAAAGTCCATTTGTCCACGAGCCCTGGGAATTTTCAAAGTAATGTTGATGTGTATGAGGAACCTCATTGCATAACGCCACATGTTTCTTCTAACCGTATTACGTTACATTATATTATTATTTTATTATTTGGCATAGAAAAAGAAAAAAACAATAAAATCACCTCTCTTTCTTCGATTCTCAAGGATTAAACTAGAGCGGCCAGTGCACACAAAACATAGGAGTACAGGCTTATGTTATACACTTTCAGTCGATACCTACTTAGTTTTTTGTTTTTGTAAACAAAAACAAATGTCTCCCCGACCAAACCCATGATTCCCCCCCCCCCCCCAAAAAAAAAAATCCTGTTTTTTTAAGTACTGAAATAAAATATTCATTTCTGCAAACATAACCTTAATTCATTGTAAAAGAACTCAAACTAAACCAAACAGATGGTGGTCTCTAAAACATATAAATGGACGTCTTTTTTCATTCGAGTCTGGAAGGTGGTCGCTAAAACGGGTTTTACTGCAGGCCCTTGTTATCCAGATCTGAAGTTGGTCACTATAGTAGTTTTGCTGTACGCTACATTTTCTATCCGGGTCTGGAAGTTGGTCAAGACAGGCAGGTTTTATCGTACGTCTTTTTACCCGAATCTGGAAGGGGTCACGACAAACGGGTCTTACTTTTTATCCAGGTCTTGAAGGCGGTCGGTTTTTGTTTTTTTTTGCTAACCATCATCCTCCACACCCCCCCCCCCCCCCCCCACCCCAGCTATTTAATGTAGGTCCAACTGTAAACACAATTCTAACCCTTTCACCCAAGGCAACGGTAACGGTCTGTATCCTAAGTGTAGTTATAGCCATGATATACTACCTTGTCTTCGCACATTCCCATAGGCCAAATAGCACTAGAAAGGCATTCTTCATAACTGCGCATCAGATGACGCACCTCGGTGAGAGAGAGGGGGGGGGGTGCATTTCGGTGCCAAAATGGTGAGCTGCTTCTCATAACACAAGATGTCAGATGACCGCTTCCGCAAACAATGCCAATCGATACAAAATAGCTCCTATATATAGAACACCTTGGCAACCGAATCAAGTATGCGCGAAACAAAAATCAATAGCTAGACCTGCTAAGACCTATAGCATTCCATGACCTCGAAGATAACGACTCCATCATGCACCACAACTGACACTGTCCCTTGACTGAGTGACATGTTACATAACAGCCGTAGATGAGAAACGCACAAAAAGCTTAATTTCAGGCACTAACAAATAGCAATGGACCGACAGTAATGCTGTCACTGTTTTGAAGCTTTCTAAAGAATGCAGGAACACTCGAGAATCTTCTGAAATCCCCAGCGTAGATAACACCTATGCTTAGATAACAAAGGAGCCAAAAAATGGGGAGGCGGGGGGGGGGGGGGGGGGGAGGAGTGTTGACGTTATGCACCTTTCTTGATTTTCTACACGAGTTTAATAATGTTTAACCAAAACCGTGCGACTTATCCGAGGAATAACTACACCAAATTTAAAGTCGATCCGACTTTCGATGTCGAGAAATTTTGCTTAAGAACACATAATTTTTTTCCCGTCAAAAGTTGAAACAGTCGTCTGACTGAACCAAAGAATATCCATATAAAATTTTAAGTCGAAATGACTTTCCGTTATAGAGATATTATGCATACAAGATCTGGTTCTAAATATACACATATTTTACGCGATGACGTCACACGTGGCACTCGTTCGTTCTACTCGCGAAAAAATTTTGAAGTTTCTTTCGGACCTACCAAGCAATAATCCCACCAAGTTTCAACTTTCTCCAATGTTAAGCAGCTGAGAAATTTCGCACACAAGATTTTTACGTGATGACGTCATACAAATGCCCTAATCACGTGACATGCGTGAAAAATTGACAGAACCGTCCGACTGACTCATGAAATATCCATATAAAATTTGATGTCGATAGGACTTTTCGTTATCGATATATTTTGCACACAAGAACTTGTTTATAATATATACATATTTTACGTGATGACGTCATACGCCGCATTCGTTCGTTGTACTCGCTAAAAAATTCTATAGAATCTTTCGGACCTATCAAACAACAATCCCACTAAGTTTCAACTTTCTCCGATGTTCAGCAGCTGAGAAATTTCGGACACAAGATTTTTACGTGATGACGTCATACACCTGCCCTTATCACGTGACATGCGTGAAAAGTTGACAGAACCGTCCGACTGACCCAAGGCATTTTCATAGAAAATTTGAAGTCAATAGGACTTTCCGTTATCGAGATATTTTGTACACAAGATCTTGCCCCAAATATATACATATTTTACGTGATGACGTCATACGCCGCATTCGTTCGTTCTACTCGCGAAAAAATTCTGTAGATTCTTTCGGACCTACCAAGCAACAATCCCACCAAGTTTCAACTTTCTCCGATGTTCAGCAGCTGAGAAATTTCGCACACAAGGTTTTTACGCAATGACGTCATACGCCCGCCCTAATCATGTGACACACGTGAAAAGTTGATAGAACCGTCCGACTGACCCAAGGAATGTTCATATAAAATTTGAAGTCGATAGGACTTTCCGTTATCGAGATATTTTGTACACAAGATCTTATTCAAAATACATGCATATTTTACGTGATGACGTCATACGCCGCATTCGTTCGTTCTACTCGCGAAAAAATTCTGTAGAGTCTTTCGGACCTACCAAGCAACAATCCCACCAAGTTTCAACTTTCTCCGATGTTCAGCGGCAGAGAAATTTCGCACACAAGATTTTTACGTAATGACGTCATACGCCTGCCCTAATCAAGTGACGTACGTCAAAAGTTGATAGAACCGTCCGACCTAACCAAGGGATAAATCGATCAAGTTTGAAGTCGATCGGACGTTTCGTTCTCGAGATATCTTGCACACAACACTTTGTTCACAACAGACTGACACACACACCCACACACACACACACAGATACATAGGCTCGCGGCGAATCCAGCCCGAAGGCGCAGATGGAGCCTGAGTTCTAAAATCGTTATTTTTGGGTGTATTCCAAAAATGATCAAATACAATCTTGGCCGAATTTTTTTGCCGTCTCCTTTTTAATGAGCTTCAAAAAAATATTGTTTAGATCTCTCAATATTCAGTAAAAACTGCAAAACATAATTCCAGCCAACTTGGACAGTGTGTGTAAGAGAAAAACGGCCTTTTAAACGTAAGCTCAAAGTGAATGTAGACCTTGCACGTGGTCTTTTTAGGTCATTTCCATAACAAAATAAACAAAGTTTTGTTTACAAATACACGTGGTTTTGTTTACAAACAGAAGTGTATCCGTTAGTCGGTGCATAATATCAAGTCATAAAAGAAAGGCGTTTCTAGACTTCCATTCCAAATTTATTATTACTATTATTTTCCCTGTCATTTGAAATATACGTGTCAAAAAATATCATGCGAATGCATGTCGGCACGTCAAATTCCAGAGTACGTAGACGGTTTACCCTACTGCGAAACAGTCTGTTAAAAAGGAAGTTTTGTAACTGCGAAGAAGTTTCTATTAATATATTTTAAAATAAACTCTCAAATGTAATGGTCTACGTTTCCCGTTAGAGACTGTTTCATAATGGGGTAAACAATGTATTTATGTTTGAATATCAATTAATACCTCGTAACCAGACATTGAAATAAAGAAGTGTGGATGCCGAAACTATAGTCCGACTAGCCCATAACTGGTTGTGGAGGCTATGTATATTCTACATGTGAAGAAATTGCTCTATTTACATATTTATCTTTTTGCAGTTTTGGGTCCAACAACAATTAAATGGCGGCACTTATATTTTTGAGCATAATTTTCAACATAATTCAGTTTCTTCCACACAACATGTGCAATTTTTGGAAAGAATAAAATAATGGGTGTGACCTTTTATTTGACTTTTTTTGCAGTTATTATTTTGGAACACTGACGTTAAATACCACTGTGTTCATACCTCTTTGGTATGCACACAGTGGTATTTTTTTGTCAATGTATGATGGCTGGATTCGACTGAATCTTAAATTCGTCTAATCATTTCTAGAGGAGTGTGGATTCAAAACAATACATGCAGGGAAATGGCTTGCGTTTCTCATAGATTGCTATTTTCGCCTGAAACTGCGGTCCTTATAATTAAACATTTATTTTGTCTATTTCTATTAGCTCAGTTTGTCCGTAAATTTGGCTAGAATTGCTTTGCTTTTTTAAATGATAGATCTAATATCGCTTGTACGATGGCCTGAATTTTTTTGTACTTAAGTCTTAAAGCTTCTTCAACCTTGGATTTTATGTGAGGAATGAGATAAACTCAATACTTTCAATGTCGTGCAACGGAAATTCACAAAATCGTTGAGAAAATGCTGGTTACGCCAAATATTCCACCTTATATATTTGGCGTGGAAATATATAAGGTGGAATATTTAAATCTCTTATATGTGTGTTTTATTATTTTTTTCGTAAAGAGATAGGGTCTGTATAACCTGGAATGTTACATTTCTCTGAAGTTCTTTGTTAGGACTAAGTGTAACTGCTCCATATATTACCACTGTTTTGCTAACTGCACAAACCGAGGTCTTCTGAAAGTGAAATTGTTATTGTTTATGACATAATCCTTCAGACCATTCCGTCTCCTGTAAATATTTCTGCTTTTGAGAAAGAAAAATATATTCTTAAAAAATCGTGAAAGCGGATCCTTAGAACAAACAATCTTAGGTATCGCAACATTGATATGGGCTGCCTTGAAAAAGTGGGTCAAATATACTTTAAATCCACCCCCTCCCTACTCCCACCTACCCCAAGAACCAAGTTATTTATGCAGAGACATTTGAAACAATACTTTTAATGTCACGCAACGGAAATTCACGAACTCCTTGAAAAAATGCTGGCTACGCCCGATATTCCATGTCGTGCTGTTTGAGTGACATTGAATTTAAAAAAAGGACTTTTAAGATCTAGTTACAAGGTTTTAAGTGGCATGAAAGTGTTACACATTTACAATTCAGCATTTATACAATTGAAAGATCAGAGAACAACAACTTTTTATGCTTGTAATGTGTGGTAAATTCCGGTTTTCAAACTGGGGAAGCTTACTATAATAGTTTGCAGGCTGTTTTTCATATTTACATGTTATTTTACACAGTTTATCTGAATGTGCTATAGACGACGTTATACATTTATTTTTCTCTTATCTCTGTTAAAATTAGCTGTATTTACACATGCGGTTAGAATCTTCTAATTTTCCTTTTGAATCGATGGGCCCAAAACCGCTGCGAATGACTGACTTTATTTTCTTTTCATTGCTGGTATGATCTTAAAACGCTTCAATTTTCTACAATTGCGTGCACAAATCTCTTACGTGTGCGTTTTATTATTTTTTTTTTCGTAAAGAGATAGGGTCTGTTTACTCTGGAATGTTACATTTCGCTGAGGAGTTTTGTTTGGACTAAGTGTAACTGCTCGATATATTGTCATTATTTTTCTGATTGTACAGACCAAGGTCTTCTGAAAGTGAAATTGTTATTGTTTATGACATAATCCTTGAGGCCATCCCGTCTCCTCTTGATATTTCTGCTTTTGAGAAAGAAAAATATATTCTTAAAAAAAATCGTGAAAGCGGATCCTTAGAATAAATAATCTTAGGTATGGCAACATTGATATGGGCTGCCTTGAAAAAGTGGGTCAAATATACTTTAAATTCACCCCCATCCCTACTTCCACCTACCCCAAGAACCAAGTTATTTATGCGGAGACATTTGAAACAATACGTTTAATGTCACGCCACGGAAATTCACAAACTCCTTGAAAAAATGCTGGCTACGCCCGATATTCCATGTCGTACTCTTTGAGTGACATTGGATTAAACAAAAAAAGAACTTTTAAGATCTAGTTATAAGGTTTTAATTGGCATGAAAGTGATACACATCGACAATTCAGCATTTATAAAATTGAAAAAAAAGAGAACAACAACTTTTTTATGCTTGTAATGTGTGGTAAATTCTGGTTTTCAAACTGGGGAAGCTTACTATAATAGTTTGCAGGCTGTTTTTCATATTTGTTTGTTATTTTACACAGTTTATCTGAATGTGCTATAGGCGACGTTGTACATTTATTTTTCTCTTATCTCTGTTAAAATTAGCTGTATTTACACATTCGGTTAGAATTTTCTAATTTTCCTTTTGAATCGATGGGCCCAAAACCGCTGCGAATGACTGACTTTATTTTCTTTTCATTGCTGGTATGATCTTAAAACGCTTCAACTTTCTACAATTGCGTGCACAAATCTCTTACGTGCGGGTTTTTTTTCGTAAAGAGATAGGGTCTGTTTACTGTGGAATGTTACATTTCGCTGAGGAGTTTTGTTTGGACTAAGTGTAACTGCTCGATATATTGTCATTATTTTTCTGATTGTACAGACCAAGGTCTTCTGAAAGTGAAATTGTTATTGTTTATGACATAATCCTTGAGGCCATCCCGTCTCCTGTTGATATTTCTTCTTTTGAGAAAGAAAAATATATTCTTAAAAAAATCGTGAAAGCGGATCCTTAGAATAAACAATCTTAGGTATCGCAACATTGATATGGGCTGCCTTGAACAAGTGGGTCAAATGTACTTTAAATCCACCCCCATCCCTACTCCCACCTACTCCAAGAACCAAGTTATTTATGCGGAGACATTTGAAACAATACTTTTAATGTCACGCAACGGAAATTCACAAACTCCTTGAAAAAATGCTGGCTACGCCCGATATTCCATGTAGTGCTGTTTGAGTGACATTGAATTAAACAAAAAAAGAACTTTTAAGATCTAGTTATAAGGTTTTAATTGGCATGAAAGTGATACACATGGACAATTCAGCATTTATCAAATTGAAAAAAAAGAGAACAACAACTTTTTATGCTTGTAATGTGTGGTAAATTCCGGTTTTCAAACTGGGGAAGATTACTATAAACAAGCTATTATTTAAAATAAGAATATGTCAAGCAAATAAGAAATATTATTATTTTTAGCGCAATTACTTGTTTGCTGTGTTATGATAAATTGTTTAAACGTAACACCTTGAGTGAAAGTGATGTGTCAGAATAGCCTACTCCATTTTGTAGTCGTATATACACAGAATATACGACATTTCAATGTTCGGTCGTATATGCACGGAATATACGACTTTTCAAATTGCCGTCGTATATACACGGAATATACGACTTTGAGTGCTCGGTAGTATATACACGGAATATACAACTTTCAATGTTTAGCAGTATATATACACGGAATATACAACTTTTCAAATTTATAACATCACTTTTTTTAATTTGAGGAAGTGAGTATACACATAAGAAAGGTTATAAGACTTATAACCTTTGAAAAATATGCAGAAATCAATTTTTCTAAACTTTGTCAGCAAACAAAGTCAAATTGATAGGTTGATTATATACTAATCGGTTTATCGTGTTTGTGGTGTGTAAAATGATGTTAAGTGTAACTTTTAAAAATTATTGCACAAACACTGGAGTAAATAATTCTACACTTAAATGATCTTGATATTGCACAAGTAAGCGCCTAATACGTTCTGGACTATTTTTTGCGCTGGTGTCAACATAAACAACGCTAGCAACACAGTCGTAACCCTCAACGACCCGAACTAGTTCACTTCGTTACAAGTACTTTTACCACTAAACACTACTTTGAAATATTTAAAATTTTAACAATTATTTTAATACCAACTTTCCGATATTTCACCAATAACAACATTCAAAACGCTAAAAATTAGCCATTTTCCCCTATTTTTGTGAATAAATTCCTACGCATCTACCAAGGCAACATGTAAACAACCGCCATTTTCAAACACGAACATTAAATATGCATTTGATTTTTAAAGGTTTTGGGACGTTGTTCAAACCTCCCACAGCTGAAAACGACAATATTATTAAATTTAGTAACTATCTTCGTACCATTAAAAGGTAAGTTGGTAAATTAAACGAGAAATTAAGATAAACATTAGAACCTCAACTGGTCACGAATACCAGCTATCACGAATTATCACCCATAATTTTAACTTAAATTTTCCCCCTTAAAACGGTCTTAATTTCTAAAATAAATGTCATGTAATATTTTCCATTACCCATTTTAGTTATTCCCGGCATATGAAATACAAAAAAAAACGTATTTAAAAATCCTAAAATGGAATTTAAAATAATTTATAATTACTTCTGGTTTTCACAGAACCGCCAAAACACAGGTTTTAAATAGCCGTTTAATCGTAAAAATACTGTTTATATGGCTAAAAATTTAGTAAATACCAAAACTTAAAAGCATGATGCACCTGAATTATAAACAAATTCATTTTTTAAATAGTTTTCTACGAGTTTCATGAGTTTTGAACATGGCTTTCCCAGTCAAAATGGCAAAATTTTAACGTTCGAGTAAAAGTCTCGATGGGACTTGAACCCCAGACCAAACGATTTGAAGTCCCACGCTCTATCAACCACGCCACTGGACCAGTTGTACGACTGAGACCTGTCATTGTAATACAAGTAAAAATCAATATTTCAGTCCTGGACGAAATTCACATTATATTGCGTCCTTACCACAACCGCAATTTGGAAAGTCGTATATTCCTTGTATATACGACTGAACATTGAAAGTCGTATATTCCGTGTATATACGACTGAACATTGAAAGTCGTATATTCCTTGTATATACGTCTGAACATTGAAAGTCGTATATTCCTTGTATATACGACTGAACATTGAAAGTCGTATATTCCGTGTATATACGACCGAACATATATAAGACCACGAAATAAAGTAGAAAAATTTTACACATCACTTTCACTTACGGTTTTACGTTTATATAATTTACTATAACGCCAGTTACTAATTGCCAATAAGCAATTGCTCTGAAAAAAACAGGGTTTCTTATTTACTTGACATATTCTTATTTTAAATAATAGCTTGTTTATAATAGTTTGCAGGCCTTTTCTCATATTTGCATGCTATTTTACACAGTTTATCTGAATGTGCTGTAGACGACGTTATACATTTATTTTTCTCTTATCTCTGTTAAAATTAGCTGTATTTACACATGCGGTTAGAATCTTCTAATTTTCCTTTTGAATCGATGGGCCCAAAACCGCTGCGAATGACTGACTTTATTTTCTTTTCATTGGTGGTATGATCTTAAAACCGCTTCAATTTTCTACATTTGCGTGCACAAATCTCTCATGTGTGCGTTTTATTATTTTTTTCGTAAAGAGATAGGGTCTGTTTACTCTGGAATGTTACATTTGTCTGAGGAGTTTTGTTTGGACTAAGTGTTACTGCTCGATATATTGTCATTATTTTTCTGATTGTACAGACCGAGGTCTTTTGAAAGTAGAAATTGTTATTGTTTATGACATAATCCTTGAAGCCAACCCGTCTCAGGTTGATATTTCTGGTCTTGAGAAAGGAAAATGTATT
The DNA here is from genome assembly GCA_949752745.1 of Protula sp. h YS-2021. Lineage (NCBI taxonomy): Eukaryota > Metazoa > Annelida > Polychaeta > Sabellida > Serpulidae > Protula > Protula sp. h YS-2021. The sequence continues at coordinate 14,548,338 of OX457024.1, read as the reverse complement.
TTTAAGAAAACATAGGCACCGGAGATGCAGAGCCCCGAGCCAATAGTGGTTACATCACTGTGGGCCAGTTACCCTTTTGAAATACCGCCCGGACAAAAACAATATACAAGGTACAACGGATGGAGCGACGGACGGGTCCTTGCACATCTACACTATATATACTTTTTCCTGTAAGGTTTGGTTAAGATCAGATGAATAGTTTTTGAGATATCGCCCGGACAAGAAAATGTTTAAAGTGCGACAGGCGGACAGACGAACAGACATGGGACAAATTGAACCCCAGTTGCACATCTACACTACATATTCTTCCTTCCTGTAAGGTCTAGCGAAGATCCAATAAACAGTTTTTGAGATATCGCACGGACAACAAAAAAGTTTAAAGTGCGACGGACGGACAGACGAATGGACATGGGCGAAATTGAACCCACCGTGGCATATTTATACTATATATACTTTCTTCCTGTAAGGTTTGGTGAAGATGCAATGAATTGTTTTTGTGATATCGCTCGGACAAGAAAAAAGTTTAAAGTGTGACGGACGGACAGACAGATGGACACCAGCCAAATTAAACTCTTTCTTGCAAATCTATGCTACATATACTTTCTTGCTGTAAGGTTTTGTGAAGATCGCATAATAATTTTTTAAGTTATCGCCCGGACAAGAAAAAGGTTTAAAGTTCGACGGACGGATACACGGATTGGTACGAGCCAAATTCAACCCCTCGTTGCACATCTTTGCTATAGATACTTTCTTCCTGTAAGGTTTCGTGAAGATCCGATGAATAGTTTTTGAGACATCGACCAGACAAGAAAAAAGTTTAAAGTGCAACGGACGGACTGACGAATGAATATGGGCTAAATTAAACCCCCTGTTGCACACCTACACTATATATACTTTCTTCCTTTAAGGTTTGGTGAAGATCGAATAAATAGTTTTTGATATATCGCCCGGACAAGAAAAAAGTTTTTAAGTGTGACGAACGGACAGACGGAGGAATACGAGCCAAATTGAATCCCCCTTTGCACATCTACACTATATATACTTTCTTCCTGTAAGGTTTTATGACGATTTGATGTATCGTTTCTGTGATATCGCACGGACAAGAAAAAAGTTTAAAGTGTGACGGACGGACAGACAGACGGAGATGTGACAAATATTAGCTGAGGTCTAAAAAGCCGTGAAAGCGGATCGTTGGAAAATGCTTGCTAGGCGCAAATATTCCATGTCGTACTGTTGGAGTAATGCTGAATTAAAAAAAAAAACTTTTAAGATCTGGTTACAAGGTTTTATTTGGCATCAAAGTTTTCAGTTCAGCACTTTTACAATTGAAAGTAAAGAGAACAACAACTTTTTATGCTGTACTGTGTGATAAATTCCGGTTTTCAAAGTGGGGAAGAATAATATAATAGTTTGCAGGCTGTTTCTCACATTTACAGGCTACTTTTTACATTTTACTTGTTATTGACCTGAATGTGTTATAAACGGCATTATACATTTATTTTCTCTTATCACTATTTCTATTAGCTCAGTTTGGCCATGTATTTCTTTTTCAGAATTCCTGGTCCAACAACGCTTAAATGACGGCCATAATTGTTTTGCAAGCCCAATATGGGCGCGGGTAGCAAGTTTCCGAATGGGTGCCAATTTCAACTGCACTTAAGCTGCGTGAAGTCAAGAGAGAATATCGTGCACATACATAAATACTTTCGTAAAACATTTATAAACACATATAGGATATATAACATTTCCTGTCAAAGGTTCTTCTTAAACAATTTCACTCAATTTACGGTTTATTTATATAAACTAAGTCTGCCAGCAAATATGGTTCCTCTGTAAATTTCACCTCATCAATTGTCTCAGTAATTGTGTCGTGTGTGTTGAACAAGTAACCGTTTATCTTTAAATTGTGAAGTCAAAGCGCCCAATATTATGCACAGGCTTAAGTTAATACTTCTAATCAACAATTCGGTTGTTGGCGAGTGTCTCGTGCCCTGTGGTGGGATGGGGAGCAGTGGGTGGGATAGTGAAGGGGCCGGTTCTAAAAACATCCAAGGTTGAAGAATCTTTAATACTTCAAGTCCAAAAAATTAAGGCCGTCTATACAAGCGATATTAGATCTATCATTTTAAAAAAGAAAAAACAATTCTAACCAAAAACTGAGCTAATAGAAATAGAGATAAAAAAATAAATGTTTAATTACAAGGACCGCAGTTTGAGGCGAAAAAGAGCAACTTGTGAGAAACGCAATCTATTTCTCTGCATGCATTTTGTGTATTCACACTCCTCTAGAAAACATTAGACAAATTTAAGATTCAGTCGAATCCAGCCACAATACCTTGACAAAAAAAATACCACTGTGTGCATACCAAAGAGGTATGAACACAGTGGTATTTAATGTCAGTCTTCCAAAATAATAACTATAAAAAAAGACAAAGTAAACATCACACCCATTATTTAAAAAAACTACAATGTTCTGTACAACAGAATAAAGTTTTTCACAGCAGCCCATATCAACATGGCGAGACCTATGATTGCTTATTCTAACGGTCCGCTTTCACGCCTGTTTTTAAATATATTTTTCTTTCTCGCCATTCAGAAGACCTTGGTGTGTACAATCAGAAAAACAATGACAATACATCGAGCGTTTACACTTAGTCCAAACAAAAAAGACATCAGAGAAAAGTCACATTCCAGAGTATACAAACCCTATCACTTAACGAAAAAAAAACGCACGTAAGAAAGATTTGTCCAGGCAGTTGTAGAAAATTGAAACGTTTTAACATGATATCACCAATGAAGAGATCATAAATACAGACAATCCCAGCGGTTTTGGGCCCATCAATTTAAAAAGAAAGTTAGAAAATTCTAACCACAGGTGCAACATAGACAGCCAGTTTTAACAGAGATAAGAAACACTTTCAGGTCAATAACAAGTAAAATGTGAAAAATAGCCTGTAAATGTGAGAAACAGCCTGCAAACTTTTATATTAATCTTCCCCACTTTGAAAACCGGAATTTACCACACATTACAAGTATAAAAAGTTGTTGTTCTCTTTTCTTTCAATTGCAAAAATGCTGCATTGTAAAGTGCATAAAACTTTGATGCCAATTAAAACCTTGTAACTAGATCTTAAATTTTTTTTGTAAATTCATAATTACCCAAACAGTCCGACATGGAATATCGGGCTTAGCGAGCATTCTATCAATGTTGCGATACCGATACTTGTTTATTGTAACGATCCGCTTTCACGCCTTTTTTAAAATATATTTTTCTTTCTCAAAAGCAGAAATATCAAAAGGAGACGGAGTGTCATCAAGGATTATGCCATAAACAATGGCAATTTCTACTTTCAGGAGACCTTGGCGTGTGCAATCAGAAAATAATGACAATTTATCGAGCATTTACACTTGGACCAAACAAAAAATTAAGACGAATGTAACAATCCAGAGTAAACAGATTGTTTACTCCAGAGTAAACAGACCCTATAACTTTACAAAGTAAAAAAACTAATAAAAATAAAACACTAAAACTAATCAGAAAAAAAATGACAGTATATCGAGCAGTTACACTTAGTCCAAACAAAACTCCTCAGACAAATGTAACATTCCAGAGTAAACAGACCCTATCTCTTTACGAAAAAATAATAAAACGCACACATGAGAGATTTGTGCACGCAAATGTAGAAAACTGAAGCGGTTTTAAGATCATACTACCAATGAAAAGAAAATAAAGTCAGTCATTCGCAGTGGTTTTGGGCCCATCGATTCAAAAGGAAAATTAGAAGATTCTAACCGCATGTGTAAATACAGCTAATTTTAACAGAGATAAGAGAAAAATAAATGTATAACGTCGTCTATAGGACATTCATATAAACTGTGTAAAATAGCATGCAAATATGAGAAACAGCCTGCAAACTATTATAGTAATCTTCCCCAGTTTGAAAACCGGAATTTACCACACATTACAAGCATAAAAAAGTTGTTGTTCTCTTTTTTTTCAATTTTATAAATGCTGAATTGTCGATGTGTATCACTTTCATGCCAATTAAAACCTTATAACTAGATCTTAAAAGTTCTTTTTTTTGTTTAATCCAATGTCACTCAAACAGTACGACATGGAATATCGGGCGTAGCCAGCATTTTTTCAAGGAGTTTGTGAATTTCCGTTTCGTGACATTAAACGTATTGTTTCAAATGTCTCCGCATAAATAACTTGGTTCTTGGGGTAGGTGGAAGTAGGGATGGGGGTGAATTTAAAGTATATTTGACCCACTTTTTCAAGGCAGCCCATATCAATGTTGCCATACCTAAGATTATTTATTCTAAGGATCCGCTTTCACGATTTTTTTAAGAATATATTTTTCTTTCTCAAAAGCAGAAATATCAAGAGGAGACGGGATGGTCTCAAGGATTATGTCATAAACAATAACAATTTCACTTTCATCAGACCTTGGTCTGTACAATCAGAAAAAAAATGACAGTATATCGAGCAGTTACACTTAGTCCAAACAAAACTCCTCAGACAAATGTAACATTCCAGAGTAAACAGACCCTATCTTTACGAAAAAAATAATAAAACGCACACATGAGAGATTTGTGCACGCAAATGTAGAAAATTGAAGCGGTTTTAAGATCATACTACCAATGAAAAGAAAATAAAGTCAGTCATTCGCAGTGGTTTTGGGCCCATCGATTGAAAAGGAAAATTAGAAGATTCTATCCGCATTTGTAAATACAGCTAATTTTAACAGAGATAAGAGAAAAAATAAATGTATAACGTCGTCTACAGCACATTCAGATAAACTGTGTAAAATAGCATGCAAATATGAGAAGCAGCCTGCAAACTATTATAGTAGTCTTCCCCAGTTTGAAAACCGGAATTTACCACACATTACAAGCATAAAAAAGTTGTTGTTCTCTTTTTTTTCAATTTTATAAATGCTGAATTGTCAATGTGTATCACTTTCATGCCAATTCAAACCTTATAACTAGATCTTAAAAGTTCTTTTTTTTGTTTAATTCAATGTCACTCAAACAGCACGACATGGAATATCGGGCGTAGCCAGCATTATTTCAAGGAGTTTATGAATTTCCGTAGCGTGACATTAAAAGTATTGTTTCAAATGTCTCCGCATAAATAACTTGGTTCTTGGGGTAGGTGGGAGTAGGGAGGGGGTGGATTTAAAGTATATTTGACCCACTTTTTCAAGGAAGCTCATTTCAATGTTGCGATACCCAAGATTATTTATTCTAAGGATCCGCTTTCACGATTTTTTTAAGAATATATTTTTCTTTCTCAAAAGCAGAAATATCAAAAGGAGACGGGATGGCCTCAAGGATTATGTCATAAACAATAACAATTTCACTTTCATCAGACCTTGGTCTGTACAATCAGAAAAATAATGACAATATATCGAGCAGTTACACTTAGTCCAAACAAAACTCCTCAGACAAATGTAACATTCCAGAGTAAACAGACCCTATCTCTTTACGAAAAAAATAATAAAACGCACACATGAGAGATTTGTGCACGCAAATGTAGAAAATTGAAGCGGTTTTAAGATCTTACCACCAATGAAAAGAAAATAAAGTCAGTCATTCGCAGCGGTTTTGGGCCCATCGATTCAAAAGGAAAATTAGAAGATTCTAACCGCATGTGTAAATACAGCTAATTTTAACAGAGATAAGAGAAAAATAAATGTATAACGTCGTCTACAGCACATTCAGATAAACTGTGTAAAATAGCATGCAGATATGAGAAACAGCCTGCAAACTATTATAGTAATCTTCCCCAGTTTGGAAACCGGAATTTACCACACATTACAAGCATAAAAAGTTGTTGTTCTCTTTTTTTCAATTTTATAAATGCTGAATTGTCAATGTGTATCACTTTCATGCCAATTAAAACCTTATAACTAGATCTTAAAAGTCCTTTTCTTGTTTAATTCAATGTCACTCAAACAGTACGACATGGAATATCGGGCGTAGCCAGCATTTTTTCAAGGAGTTTGTGAATTTCCGTGGCGTGACATTAAACCTATTGTTTCTAATGTCCCCGCATAAATGACTTGGTTCTTGGAATAGGTGGGAGTAGGGAGGGGGGTGGATTTAAAGTATATTTGACCCACTTTTTCAAGGCAGCCCATATCAATGTTGCCATACCTAAGATTGTTTATTCTAAGGATCCGCTTTCACGATTTTTTTAAGAATATATTTTTCTTTCTCAAAAGCAGAAATATCAAGAGGAGACGGGATGGCCTCAAGGATTATGTCATAAACAATAACAATTTCACTTTCATCAGACCTTGGTCTGTACAATCAGAAAAAATGACAGTATATCGAGCAGTTACACTTAGTCCAAACAAAACTCCTCAGACAAATGTAACATTCCAGAGTAAACAGACCCTATCTCTTTACGAAAAAATAATAAAACGCACACATGAGAGATTTGTGCACGCAAATGTAGAAAACTGAAGCGGTTTTAAGATCATACTACCAATGAAAAGAAAATAAAGTCAGTCATTCGCAGTGGTTTTGGGCCCATCGATTGAAAAGGAAAATTAGAAGATTCTATCCGCATGTGTAAATACAGCTAATTTTAACAGAGATAAGAGAAAAATAAATGTATAACGTCGTCTACAGCACATTCAGATAAACTGTGTAAAATAGCATGCAGATATGAGAAACAGCCTGCAAACTATTATAGTAATCTTCCCCAGTTTGGAAACCGGAATTTACCACACATTACAAGCATAAAAAGTTGTTGTTCTCTTTTTTTCAATTTAGAAATGCTGAATTGTCAATGTGTATCACTTTCATGCCAATTAAAACCTTATAACTAGATCTTAAAAGTCCTTTTCTTGTTTAATTCAATGTCACTCAAACAGTACGACATGGAATATCGGGCGTAGCCAGCATTTTTTCAAGGAGTTTGTGAATTTCCGTGGCGTGACATTAAACGTATTGTTTCAAATGTCTCCGCATAAATGACTTGGTTCTTGGAATAGGTGGGAGTAGGGAGGGGGTGGATTTAAAGTATATTTGACCCACTTTTTCAAGGCAGCCCATATCAATGTTGCCATACCTAAGATTGTTTATTCTAAGGATCCGCTTTCACGATTTTTTTAAGAATATATTTTTCTTTCTCAAAAGCAGAAATATCAAGAGGAGACGGGATGGCCTCAAGGATTATGTCATAAACAATAACAATTTCACTTTCATCAGACCTTGGTCTGTACAATCAGAAAAAATGACAGTATATCGAGCAGTTACACTTAGTCCAAACAAAACTCCTCAGACAAATGTAACATTCCAGAGTAAACAGACCCTATCTCTATACGAAAAAATAATAAAACGCACACATGAGAGATTTGTGCACGCAAATGTAGAAAACTGAAGCGGTTTTAAGATCATACTACCAATGAAAAGAAAATAAAGTCAGTCATTCGCAGTGGTTTTGGGCCCATCGATTGAAAAGGAAAATTAGAAGATTCTATCCGCATGTGTAAATACAGCTAATTTTAACAGAGATAAGAGAAAAAATAAATGTATAACGTCGTCTACAGCACATTCAGATAAACTGTGTAAAATAGCATGCAAATATGAGAAACAGCCTGCAAACTATTATAGTAGTCTTCCCCAGTTTGAAAACCGGAATTTACCACACATTACAAGCATAAAAAAGTTGTTGTTCTCTTTTTTTTCAATTTTATAAATGCTGAACTGTCAATGTGTATCACTTTCATGCCAATTAAAACCTTATAACTAGATCTTAAAAGTTCTTTTTTTTTGTTTAATTCAATGTCACTCAAATAGCACGACATGGAATATCGGGCGTAGCCAGCATTATTTCAAGGAGTTTGTGAATTTCCGTAGCGTGACATTAAAAGTATTGTTTCAAATGTCTCCGCATAAATAACTTGGTTCTTGGGGTAGGTGGGAGTAGGGAGGGGGTGGATTTAAAGTATATTTGACCCACTTTTTCAAGGAAGCTCATTTCAATGTTGCGATACCTAAGATTATTTATTCTAAGGATCCGCTTTCACGATTTTTTTAAGAATATATTTTTCTTTCTCAAAAGCAGAAATATCAAAAGGAGACGGGATGGCCTCAAGGATTATGTCATAAACAATAACAATTTCACTTTCATCAGACCTTGGTCTGTACAATCAGAAAAATAATGACAATATATCGAGCAGTTACACTTAGTCCAAACAAAACTCCTCAGACAAATGTAACATTCCAGAGTAAACAGACCCTATCTCTTAGCGAAAAAGATAATAAAACGCACACATGAGAGATTTGTGCACGCAAATGTAGAAAATTGAAGCGTTTTAAGATCATACCACCAATGAAAAGAAAATAAATTCAGTCATTCGCAGCGGTTTTGGGCCCATCGATTCAAAAGGAAAATTAGAAGATTCTAACCGCACGTGTAAATACAGCTAATTTTAACAGAGATAAGAGAAAAATAAATGTATAACGTCGTCTACAGCACATTCAGATAAACTGTGTAAAATAGCATGCAAATATGAGAAACAGCCTGCAAACTATTATAGTAATCTTCCCCAGTTTGAAAACCGCAATTTACCACACATTACAAGCATAAAAAGTTGTTGTTCTCTTTTTTTTCAATTTTATAAATGCTGAATTGTCAATGTGTATCACTTTCATGCCAATTAAAACCTTATAACTAGATCTTAAAAGTTCTTTTTTTGTTTAATTCAATGTCACTCAAACAGCACTACATGGAATATCGGGCGTAGCCAGCATTTTTTCAAGGAGTTTGTGAATTTCCGTGGCGTGACATTAAACGTATTGTTTCAAATGTCTCCGCATAAATGACTTGGTTCTTGGAATAGGTGGGAGTAGGGAGGGGGGTGGATTTAAAGTATATTTGACCCTCTTTTTCAAGGCAGCTCATATCAATCTTGCGATACCTAAGATTGTTTATTCTAAGGATCCGCTTTCACGATTTTTTAAGAATATATTTTTCTTTCTCAAAAGCAGAAATATTAACAGGAGACGGGGTGGCTTCAAGGATTATGTCATAAACAATAATAATTTCTAGTTTCAGAAGACCTTGGTGTGTACAATCAGAAAAACAATGGTAATATATCTCGCAGTTACAATTAGTCCAAACAAAAAACTTCAGAGAAATGTAACATACCAGAGTATACAAACCCTATCTCTTCACGAACAAATAATAAAACGCACATATGAGATTTTTCCACGCAGTTGTAGAAAATTGAAGCGTTTTAAGATCATACCACCAATGAAAAGAAAATAAAGACAGTCATTCGCAGCGGTTTTGGGCCCATCGATTCAAAAGGAAAATTAGAAGATTCTAAAAGCATCTGCAAAGACAGCTAATTTTAATAGAGATAAGAGACAAATAAATGTATAATGTCGTCTATAGCACATTCAGATAAATAACAAGTAAACTGTGAAAAATAGCATGTAAATATGAGAAACAGTCTGCAAACTATTATAGTAAACCGGAAAACCGAAATTTACCAGAAATTACAAGCATAAAAAGTTGTTGTGTTTTCTTTCAATTGTAGAAATGCTAATTTGAAAGGTGTGAGACTTTGACGCCGACTGTAGCCTTGTAACTAGATCTTAAAAGTTTTTTTATTACAATATTACTCTAACAGTAACATTTAATATCGGGTGTAGCCAGCATTTTCTCAAGCGGTTTGTGAATTTCCGCTGCATGACATTAAAAGTGTTAAGTCTATCTTATTCCTCACATAAAAAACATCTAAGGTTGACGAATCATTAATATTTAAGTACAAAAAAAAATTAAGGCCGTCATACAAGCGATATTAGATCTATCACTGAAAAAAAAGCAAAGCAATTCTAACCAAATTTACGGACAAACTGAGCTAATAGAAATAGAGACAAAAGAACATAAATGTTTAATTATAAGGACCGCAGTTTCAGGCGAAAAAGAGCAATCTATGAGAAACGCAAGCCATTTCTCTTCATGTTTTGTAGTGTATCCACACTCCTCTAGAAATCATTAGAGGAATTTAATATTCAGTCGAATCCAGCCACCATACATTGACAAAAAAAATACCACTGTGTGCATACCAAACAGGTATGAACACAGTGGTATTTAATATCAGTGTTTAAAATCACTACTCGAATAAAGAGAAAGTAAAGTTCACAGTTTGGAACCGTTAAAACAAATCAAGTTAAAACATTAACCTAAAAAATATATTCAGATCGGCACTTACATAAAGGACAATTAATGCCGCCAGTCAAGCATTTTTGGACCCATCATCAGTTCAAACACAAAAAGTAAATTCTAAGAAAAATTACCGCCAAACACAGCTAATTCTAATGGAGATAAAATAATATTTTTAACATATATTGTAAAAAAGTACAAAGGAAATAGCTTGAGCTGTTGATAATTTGAAGTTTAAAAAGAAGGACAATGCAAAGTTATAGAAAAGGTACACACACACCGTGAAAACGGACATTTCACAATGTGGGTGAAAGCCTTGAATGTAACTATTGTAAAATATGCTTTTGTAGAAACCAAGTAAAAGGTTATAAAAAAACACTGTTTTACAGAAAAATAAACACCATTTATCACTTTGCTATACGTTTATGAGCTGCTACAGGGAAAACAAGCTGCTAGGACTTGCGAAATTTTGTAAACAAAAAAGGTGACACCCCCCATATCTCATGAAGTCGCCCAACACGTGCTTTTTCAAGTGTTCGTCATTCATTGGTCGAGAAAATAGGCTCAAACCATGTGGAAACCACTTGATTGGCCAAGTTTTAATTAACCTGCCATGTGCTCGCTCACAGTGGGTCTCCCCCTATTGGGAAGTGTATAAACTAAAAAAAACTAAAATTTTGCCCCAAAAATACACCAGGCGTTTTTGGACACCCCTCTCATATGAAAGCCCATCTCTCAATATAAATCTTGGTTATGATAACTCGGTTTTTGAATGTAGACCCTGGGTTTTGGGTCCGGTTTCACAAAAAAGCTCCGGTTTCACTTTGAGCTTACGACCACAGGCTCTGACTTCGCCGTGAAGACAGGAGCACACACACACACACACACGTACACACATACACACACACAGAACGTACAAACACTATATGTCTCCCCTTGGTCGGGGAGACATAAAAAATATTCCCATTTCGCGGATTTATGCTAGAATACTCAAGAGAAATCACTGAAGCGTCGAAATGGTCTTGGGTCAAGTCAACCCACGACCAAGTCAACCCTAGCAAACTCAACCCACCCTAAAAGTCAACTCAACCCACTTTTTCATACCAACTCAACCCACCCTGAAAGTCAACTCAACCCACCCATTTTTTTTTTAATTTGATAACTTCCGTGTTCACCTCTTGTCCCGAAGGCCCAAATAAAAGAAACATACGAACTCGAAAGGAGTGATTACTTAACAAATTCGTTTTCCTGATTCGAAACCGTGAACTTTGTAATTTTACTGGTTCAGCAGTACATACATACTACATATATTTTATTTATTTGTAATTACTACCAAATATTATTTGCTGTTAAAAATACGTATATAATGTAAATAGCTAAACGTTAACGTTCTTAGTGGCTGAAATACTACAAAGGAAATGTTGCGCAGTCCACATTTTACACACCACATTTTACACACCATAAAAAACATCCTTTTCATATGGACCTTTTTTCACCACAGTTTGACTTTCGGTTGGTTTCTACACATTTGGTGCATACACTTTCGTTGGTTTCTACACAGAATTGTGCAAATTTACCTTTTTTGTAGTCTTTTTGTGAGATACTCGATCCACATATCCGATGTTGCAAACAAGAACAATACACACATTTTACAATTTACTGTCGAGGCCTCAAGTCCTGTTTACATTTAGTGCATTTATCCGACATTTCAACGGTTTGATTAATTAAATTTATCCAAACAATAACGGTTGCACACGAGTTCATTCGATGCGTCCGGTAAAAAAAATTTCAAGCCATTCTCTCAAGATTCATAAATTGGAAATGGTTTTCGAGCGCCTTTTGGGGAGCTTTTTATAGTTCAGACATTGTAAAATTAATCACGAATAACCAATAAGAAACGACTGTTAAACTTTACAACAGAGTATAATACGGAGTAAATTGCAATTAACTCACCCCCCTGAAATCTTGCGTTTATTCGCTATTTAAAATACCAGAGAACACGCCTTAATCACAATTGTGATTTGGAATCAGCCCGTAATGCTAATCCCCCTACCCCGACACCAGACTAAATCCCTACTCAGCATGTCATTCCTAACTGCACACGATAAAAGACCACTCTTCATTTCAGATGTTTCCTGTGATTTCAAGTTGACAATGGATCAAAGAGAATATCAAATGTTCGGGAATTTTCTCGAATTTTAACTAAACCTATTTCAAATTAAGATTTTGTTTTTATATTAGAACGATTTAATACAGGTGGGTTGAGTAGGTTTTCAGGTGGGTTGAGTTTACTTTCAGGGTGGGTTGAGTTGGTATGTAGGGTGGGTTGAGTTGACCGGGACAAGGTGGGTTGACTTGACCAAAGTGAGTTGAGTTGGTCGTGGGTTGAGTCGGTCGTGGGTTGACTTGTCCCAACCCCGTCAAAATGACGTCATACTCACTTTCTGTGCAAGTGACGTCAGGTTCGGCCAGTCCTTCAAACGCCACCCCAGTGTGGACCTCCACCCCCACGAGAAGCGCCACCTTGAGGAGAATGCACTGCAGAGTGCGGATACCTACAACACGGCACGACAGGCCCGCTCCTTAGACTTTCATAAAGTAACGTTCATCTTGCGGTCAAATGAAAGCGGTTATATTACAAAATTGATGCCATCACTTAAATCGCAGATTCAGAAGCTGGTGCATGCGTCCCGCTTCTCAACTTAATTTTGACCAGTATCCAATAAACCAAGAAATTTTCAAACCAAATAAATAAACCATGTATCTATCCTGCAAAGCACACCTTTCTCATATTGTTCACACAAAACTTGGCGGAATCACGACTCATTTTTTTTTTTCAAAGAAAACATAACGTTTTAGCTTTTTATGTCATTTGTACTTTGTGCGTTTATAAACAGTTGTTGATTTCGTACGGGATAAACGATCTTTGGGAGATTTGTGAAAGAAACATAAATCCGATTAAACAACGCCGTACTCACTGATATGGTCTATTGCGCCTGCGCAGAACTTGCCGAAGAATTTCTTGGCGCCGAAAGCTTTGAGATCGTGGATGAGGTACGGCCACAGATGCAGCACATTGTTACGTGAAAATCGGTCTCTTTTCTCCACGATGACTGACTTGCCACCCATAAGAGCAACCTCTATGGCGGTACGTAGCCCACATGGCCCTGCCCCTATCACCAGAACCTGCAAAACATGTGAAGTAAGTAACTAGGTTAGACCAAGATGTCCCTCGCTGACCAAAGCAAATGCGTGATGTATGTCATAAATGGATAGCAAAACTACTACGAAACCTTAAAGTTATGTCCAAGCAATATCTTAAAAAATGATGGTAACACAACACACAGTTAACCTTCATTCAGAACAACTCTCACAACAAAGGCCTGGAAAAAGCAGACGCAATGCGACTACCATCATGACACACCAAGACGAAGCAGGTGCTGACAGAGGAAGTACTCCTTTATGTTTACTTTAAACGGAACGTTTCTGTTTCACGGGCAGATCATTCGCTGCCACTGACGGGCATTCTCCTGCCCATAATTCGATGTCATTGACGGGCATTCCCCGCCCATAATTCGCTCTCACTGACGGGCATTCCCCCGCCCATAATTCGCTTTCACTGACGGGCATTCTCCCGCCAATAATTCACTGTCACTGACGGGCATTCTCCCGCCCATAATTCGCTCTCACTTATGGGCATTCTCCCGCCCATAATTCGCTCTCACTGACGGGCATTCTCCCGCCCTTAATTCGCTCTCAATGACGGGCATTCTCCCGCCCTAAATTCCCTCTCACTGACGGGCATTAACCCGCCCATAATTCGCTCTCAATGACGGGCATTCTCCCGCAAATAAATCGCTGTCACTGACGGGCATTCTCCCACCCATAATTCCCTCTCACTGACGGGCATTCTCCCGCCCATAATTCGCTCTCAATGACGGGCATTCTCCCGCCCATAATTCCCTCTCACTGACGGGCATTCTCCCGCCCATAATTCGCTGTCACTGACGGGTAATCTCCCGCCCATAATTCGCTGTCACTGACGGGCATTTCTCCCGCCCATAATTCGCTGTCACTGACGGGCATTCTACAGCCCATAATTCGCTCTCAATGACGGGCATTCTCCCGCCCATAATTCCCTCTCACTGACGGGCATTCTCCCGCCCATTATTCGCTGTCACTGACGGGCATTCTCCCGCCCATAATTCACTGTCACTGACGGGCATCCCCCCACCCATAATTCGCTGTCACTAACAGGCATTCTCCCTCCCATAATTCGCTCTCATTGACGGGCATTCTCCCGCCCATAATTCGCTCTCACTGACGGGCATTCTCCCGCCCATAATTCGCTCTCACTGACGGGCATTCTCCCGCCCATAATTCACTGTCACTGACGGGCATTACCCCACCCATAATTCGCTGTCACTAACAGGCATTCTCCCACCCATAATTCGCTCTCATTGACGGGCATTCTCCCGCCCATAATTCGCTCTCACTGACGGGCATTCTCCTGCCCATAACTCGCTCTCACTGACGGGCATTCTCCCGCCCATAATTCGCTCTCACTGACGGGCATTCTCCCGCAAATAAATCGCTGTCACTGACGGGCATTCTCCCGCCCATAATTCCCTCTCACTGACGGGCATTCTCCCGCCCATAATTCGCTCTCACTGACGGGCATTCTCCTGCCCATAATTCGCTGTCACTGACGGGCATGCTCCCGCCCATAATTCCCTCTCACTGACGGGCATTCTCCCGCCCATAATTCGCTCTCACTGACGGGCATTCTCCCGCCCACAATTCACTGTCACTGACGGTCATTCCCCGCCAATATTTCGCTGTCACTGACGGGCATCCTCCCGCCCATAATTCGCTGTCACTGACAGGCATTCTCCCGCCCATAATTCGCTGTCACTGACGCGCATTCTCTAGCCCATAATTCGCTCTCAGTGACGCGCATTCTCTAGCCCATAATTCGCTCTCACTGACAGGCATTCTGCCGCCCATAATTCGCTGTCACTGACGCGCGTTCTTCCGCTCATAATTCGCTGTCACTGACACGCATTCTCCCGCCCATAACTCACTGTCACTGGCAGGCATTCTCCCGCCCATAATTCGCTGTCACTGACGGGCATTCTCCCGCCCATAATTCGCTCTCACTGATGGGCATTCTCCCGCCCATAATTCGCTGTCACTGACGGGCATTCTCCCGCCCATAATTCGCTGTCATTGACGGGCATTCTCCCGCCCATAATTCACTCTCACTGACGGGCATTCTCCCGCCCATAATTCGCTCTCACTGACGGGCATTCTCCAATCCATAATTCGCTCTCACTGACGGGCATTCTCCTGCCCATAACTCGCTCTCACTGACGGGCATTCTCCCGCCCATAATTCGCTCTCACTGACGGGCATTCTCCCGCCCATAATTCGCTGTCACTGACGGGCATTCTCCCGCCCGTAACTCGCTATCACTGACGGGCATTCTACCGCCCATAATTCGCAATCAATGAGGGGCATTCTCAAGCCCATAATTCGCTCTCACTGACGGGCATTCTCCCGCAAATAAATCGCTGTCACTGACGGGCATTCTCCCGCAAATAAATCGCTGTCACTGACGGGCATTCTCCCACCCATAATTCCCTCTCACTGACGGGCATTCTCCCGCCCATAATTCGCTCTCACTGACGGGCATTCTCCTGCCCATAATTCGCTGTCACTGACGGGCATGCTCCCACCCATAATTCCCTCTCACTGACGGGCATTCTCCCGCCCATAATTCGCTCTCACTGACAGGCATTCTCCCGCCCATAATTCGCTGTCACTGACGGCCATTCTACCGCCCATAATTCGCTCTCACTGATGGGCATTCTCCCGCCCATAATTCGCTGTCACTGACGGGCATTCTCCCGCCCATAATTCGCTGTCATTGACGGGCATTCCCCCACCCATAATTCCCTCTCACTGACGGGCATTCTCCCGCCCATAATTCACTGTCACTGACGGGCATTCTCCCGTCCATAATTCGCTGTCACTGACGGGCATTCTCCCGCCCATAATTCGCTCCCACTGACGGGCATTCTCCCCCCCCCCCCATAATTCGCTCTACAACGCATTCTCCCGCCCATAATTCGCTCTCACTGACGGGCATTCTCCCGCCCATAATTCGCTCTCACTGACGGCCATTCTCCTGCCCATAATTCGCTCTCACTGATGGGCATTCTCCCGCCCATAATTCCCTCTCACTGACGGGCATTCTCCTGCCCATCATTCGCTCTCTTTGACGGGCATTCTCCCGCCCACCATTCGCTGTCACTGACGGGCATTCTCCCGCCTATAATTCGCTCTCACTGACGGGCATTCTCCCGCCCATAATTCGCTCTCACTGACGGGCATTCTCCTGCCCATAATTCGCTCGCTTTGACGGGCATTCTCCCGCCCACAATTCGCTGTCACTGACGGGCATTCTCCCGCCCACAATTCGCTCTCACTGACGGGCATTCTCCCGCCCATAATTCGCTGTCACTGAAGGGCATTCTCCTGCCCATAATTCCCTCTCACTGACGGGCATTTTCCCGCCCATATTTCCCTCTCACTGACGGGCATTCTCCCGCCCATAATTCGCTGTCACTGACGGGCATTCTCCCGCCCATAATTCGCTGTCACTGACGGGCATTCTCCCGCCCATAATTCACTGTCACTGACGCGCATTCACCCGCCCATAATTCACTGTCACTGACGCGCATTCTCCCGCCCATAATTCCCTCCCACTGACGGGCATTTTCCCGCCCATAATTCGATGTCAATGACGGGCATTCTCCCGCACATAATTCACTGTCACTAACGGGCATTCTCCCGCCCATAATTCGCTCTCACTGACGGGCATTCTCCCGCCCATAATTCGCTCTCACTGACGGGCATTCTCCTGCCCATAATTCGCTCTCACTGATGGGCATTCTCCTGCCCATAATTCGCTCTCACTGATGGGCATTCTCCCGCCCATAATTCGCTCTCACTGACGGGCATTCTCCTGCCCACCATTCGCTGTCACTAACAGGCATTCTCCCACCCATAATTCGCTCTCATTGACGGGCATTCTCCCGCCCATAATTCGCTCTCACTGACGGGCATTCTCCCGCCCATAATTCGCGCCAGCTACAATGTACGCATTATAGGGTGCCCGACCGCTCCAATGTTATGCCAGCGGACGGACATCGCTCGCAAGCACTGTGAATTTTCTTATCAGACTTCCTTCAAACTGATTTTCTACACGAGATTGTGCCAGAAATTTTGTGGCTTAACACTAGAAAGAGCAATTAGAGTACATATATTTTATATAACAAATACACAGAAATTCTCAGACAACAAACAAAGCAAGAACGGCCCCAAAAGCTTTCCCTTATTTACCCACTGACCTGAATTGCCGCAAATACACCGACGTCAATCGCACCGAGGGCAATCACAAGCCTACACATTCTTCTATCGCATACAACACGTACAAGTTATGTTTATTCAGGACAGATAAATTAACTTTTTCAATGCAAGTAAATGACTAAGCATGGGGCATTCAGTGAAAACTTATCAATCTGAAGGAACATTAGTCCTGCTTGCTTTAGCAATTTTCCACTCATGGTTAAGCTGTTTTGGAGGATTTTTGAATGAATGCAATGAAACGACTGAAGTCAGCTGTAAGACGAGATTTAGGCTCAAAGTGAAAATGTTCAGGCCTTTGTGTCAATAAGACCCCGGTATATCCTTGCTAAAAATCGATAAATCGAATATTCGATTTTCTTGTCAGAGGGCTGCTGCCATCATTCGAATAATAAGGATACTTCAACCTATCAAGCTGGCACTGCAGCGGCCCCTGCTGTAATTTTCTTAAAGAAAATGGCCCATCGCCGTCGGTTTCGAACAACATCTTAACCCCTATCAACCGCCCACACGGACGAGTGTCACCGCTTGCTTTATGGCGGCTCAAAACACTTGAAACATACTATTTCTATAGCTCTCCAGACACAAATCACCCTTTTTTAAGCCGAAGAAAAATATTAGAAGAAAGTTCATTGAATGACTGATAATCCCACACCAACGCAAATTTTCTAATCTCGCCCCGAGGGATTTTAACCAAATAACAAAGTAAAACTTCATTACTGAAACACAGGAGCGGCAAGATGTGACCTTATTGTGGCGGAAGCTATTATTTTTAAGCCAACGCACGGTACTTAAATTGTATAGCTGGATTAATTACAGCAGGGGAATCACGTAAGGTTCATCAATGCCTTGGCGTGAGCGTCCAGCAGTTCACTGAAGTTAAATGGCGCGCTAAGTAAATGCCTTGTTCAAATAAAACTTATGTTTGTGGATAAAAAAAACCACTTCCAGTCAGTGCCTTAAATAATGATTTAATCAGCCGATGAATGCGGTGTAACGATTGTCTGCAATAAGCAACCTCATGTTACAGTTATGAGGCTCATTTCCTCTCTCTCTCTCTCTCTCCCTCTCTCTCTCCCTTTCTCTCTCTTGACCTGTCCGTCTCTCTCTGTCTCTCTCCCTTTCTCTCTCCTTCCCCCCCCCCTCTCTCTCTCTCTCTCTCTCTCTCTCTCTCTCTCTCTCTCTCCCTCTTTCTCTCTCCTTCCCTCTTTCTCGACCTCTCATTCTCTCTCTCTCTCTCTGTTGATAATATAACATCGATAACTTGTGACTGAGGGATGACGTTACATTGCGTACAAATCACAAAAATAGGAAAGGATCGCTACAGTGCGTATTCGATCCGAATCTCCACTACCTTTATTGCATAACATTGAATACAAATGTCATAAAAAGACATAAAATGGCATAAACTTACATGCCACTACCCTCAGAAATCGCCACGCGACGAAAACCAACTTAAGCAACATTTCATGAAATAGCGGAGTCCATATTCAGTTTGTGTGTGTGTGTGTGTGTGTGTGTGTAAGTGCGTGTTTTGTGAGTAGTTCTTGCGCATGCGGTAACAGACGTGAGCCAGGCCACGTCCCCGTAACACGCGTAATGTCAAGGAATTCTATAAGCACTTGATTTCAGTAAGTGGCATGCTACTTAAGCCAGTGAAGAGGTTCTAGATCCCGACAAGGTTAAAGAAAATGGCGTGGAAAAGGACAATCTGACCTGAAATAAAAATCACATATATTATGTCCGCCTAAAAACACAGAAGAAATCCAGACCGCATCCGAAAATCTAATAGAACGTTTATATCTGTCTTTTTTCTGTTTGCCTTTCTTTCTTTTCTTTTTTACTCTTAGTCTCTCCAAGACATCAGCTGTTTCTATTAATAATGACTATTTCGAGCCACATCGGCGCACGCTCCATTAACATTTCTTTCTACAATTTTGTCAGCTTAATTGAACCAATTCACTCGATAAAATCCGCATACTTTGTCTGGAAAATAGACATTTAAATTGATTACTTTAAGTGAAAAAAGAACGAATAGTTTAAATCAGACCAATTAATTTTGCGTGAAATATGAGACCTGAGGAATCAAGACATGCCTAAAAAAATCTCAACACCTCAAATGAACACCATTTTTCTTCCACTATGCTGCTCTATTTCATTCCCAGTCAATGATTTTCTACATTTATATTTGTGAATCAGCTGTTTTTGGCATGAAACAAAGAAGAAGCAGCAGAACGGAAAGCTGTGTCATTTGCGGTTCGAGTGAGGAAATCTTCACAAATTTTGCGCCTTGCTTCTCAACACTCTTCTACTGATTTTCATTCTGAATTCGGATGCATTTTGTTTACCCAAGCATATTTTGTGACTCTTTATAGCTATAAACTTGGCGGTATTTTTAATTTATAATACTGAACTAATAACCATTTTCTAATTACCAATTTAACATAAAAATAATAAAAAGATTTATGGAGATATAATGGCGGCATTTCGCCCTGTTTGAGGGACACCATTGATAATCCCACTCCTGTCTCTTTCCACTAGACAGTATCAGTTTTTGAACAGCCTTACGACAACAAAATTCGGTAAGTTTGATATGTAACAGCCACAAACTTCCTTTCAAAACCCAAGTTATCAGAAGTTACCCGAGCGAATTTCAACTCCCCTACTGCATTGAAAACAGGGCGCTTTTATTTGATACATTTAAAATCCAAGTCTCTGCGCTTAAAACATTACCTAAAACAGAACGGAATGGCACACATTGTGCTGATTTATGTGTATTCCGCATGCATAAAATCTCATTTTGCGTTTTACCAGCTGTAATCAGTCTTCAGATTGGCAAGAAATGCCGCATGATTTTGCAATAGCAGTCGATGTTTTTGCTGCTATCGCATTGTGAGACAAGACAGTGTTGCCGTTTTTTTTTTATGAAAATACTTGTCTGTTCTTACATATAACGATGCCTCCCAATTAGAACTGCCAATCAAAGCTGACACAGCGCCGCCCCTCCCCCACCCCTCCTTTACAAATTGGACATACAGCGAATGCATATAGCATGCACGTGGTGTACCAAAGAACCTGGAGCTCTTAAAATGTCCAGGCATATCTACCAGCCAAAATGCTAGTGTTTTCCCTTTGTTACGCAGGCTAGCAGTTATGAAATAAAAGCAAAGAATCATCTAAATGAGGCGTATCTTATGTTTGTATCATAATTAGAGTGTGTAACGAATAAAGTGGTGATAGATGCATCTCGTGTGCCAAATAGCAAGCATCTGTACAGGCGATGATGCCACGGTCACAGCCGTCTCTATACCAGTCCCGTCGCCTGATCTCCTAAGAAAGTAAACAAACACTTCCTCTTTGCAAAAAAAAAAAAAAAAAAGCTTTGCGACATTCAAGTCATTCAAATCTCCCCACTCTCGAACACAAGAAAGGTGATAACTAACACTGAAGTTAAATAAAGCATTAGTTGAGAATAAAGTGATGTTTTAACTAACGGCTGCTGCCCCAAACAACCCTAAACATGACGTCATAACCAGGGCTGTTTCATGGCATTTGTGCGCATTATTTGAAATGTACACAGCAAATCACACGTTACATTACAATCGTAAGGAGGTGGGGGGGGGGGGGGCGAGGGGCGCAGCGTTTCAGCAGTCTGACAGACCTGTAAATAAACAACTGGCAGTGCCGACGTCACGAGTCTGCTTTCTGCGTAACTTTCGTAAACAAACAACAGCCGTCACACCTGGATGTGAGATTTATCATTGATCCATTTCTTCTTCAGACTTCAACTATCCCAACGCTACTTTTCATTTCCGGGTGCAAAAAAAAAAAAAAGCCTGCATTCCTGGGCTGACTTTCCACAACAAGATGGGTGCTGATTTCACAAAACCTGTCATTTAAATCTTAAGAGTAATTAACCCACAAAAAAACATGTTTTGGTGGAAGAAAAAACTTCACCGAAATAGCGGTCAATCTTTTGAAATTTTGTGGCCCGAGGGGCGGTTTAAATTTACGTGTACTTCACAACAGCGATACATCATAAAACAAACCATAATCTTGTAGATACGACATCACGGTGACAATTAGCAGTTCTTATTCAAGGCTCGAAATTACCTGCCTTTTGTGTTGTGTCCGCGATTCGAAGCAGTAACCTCCACCCCCAACATACACATGCACTCTTTCTCTCCCTCATCTCTCCACAGCATCCCCTCGCTCTCCCCCGTCCCCTCTTCGTTTAGATTTATAATCACACCCTTTCTTTTTTTTTATTTAGCACTCAAGTGCCCACAGTTTGACCAGCAGCAAATTGCCAGATTACGACCATCGATGAAGTTCATTTACGCCTGAGGTTTATTGTGACAAAAGTCACTTTTCAAGTGCATACTACTTGCGCCAAGTGGAAGGCGATAACGTGTGGCCAATCAACAATAGCAACATACATCTTCAAGGTAGTTATTAAACCGATCATTTGTTTGTATACAGTGAATCTTCTCAAGACAGACCAGTATCCAAATCAGGATTTCAGCCGTCAAAATATCAAAATTTCTATTGATTTTAAAGAATTTCTTAACTTCCTATATTTGCGATTTCCAAAGCCGAACATTTTTAACATCAAACGACGGGTTTGGGATTAGTTCGGAGATAAGATGTTCCACTGTACATCAAATATCACTGCACATTAAAACTGATCAATCGCACAGACGTTCATCGAACACTTTTTTTGAAAATTCTGTACACTTCTTCCACATTTATATCATAGCGAATTATCGCATATATCGATCAAACGCACAACTTTCTTTGCGAAAAAAAAAAAAAAAAAGATTTGAGTGATCTGTAAACAGCCCCAAACAGAGAAAGATTGCAGAGAGGACTCACCCTGCAGTTCTTGGCCACCGTGCCCTTGCCGTACTCGCGATGAGAAGACCTCTTGTCCAGCTTCACCCACAGCGACTTAGCCTTCCATGACGTCAGGCGGCTCTTGAGTGCGCGGTAGAACACGGGGTGGTCTGCTGGCTTCAGTTCGAGAACGTCACACATCTGTTGAAATGTGCTCATCGTTGCCTTTAGACAAAGAGATAGAACATACAGGCAGCTAGCTCTTTTCAATCCCGACAAATTTATTAACAGTAAGCCTGACTTTTCACAGCATTTTTTACTGCATATCAAATATCAATCGTCCTTTATTTTCTTCATTTGCAATACGGACTGAGAAACACTTGTAAATATACCTCTAATCGCTGAGCAGCTTACTACACGTGTCCCTCAGTCCTAGCAATTTACAGTCGTTTTTTCCAACATCAGCTCACATTTTATCTGGGCGGCGAACATTGGGATTTTTCAACTTATATTGACTACTTTCGTGCACGGCAAAGAAAAAAATTCTCGCAAACCCTCACTGACCTGAAAGGTGTTTGCAGCACAGAACTGATTGAAGAGCAGTGATGCCGCTTCATTCTCCGGTGCCACTGTTCCCGTTGCCAGCGGCGAGCGCGGGGAACGTGGGCCAAGTCTGCGAGACATGCTTCAAGCTCTGCAACGTAATCCATACGTGAAGCGAACTTATCAATTCTTTAACATATTCAATCTGAGATGGATACAAGGGGAAGGTCAATAAACGGTTCGAGTAGATCCAAACTGATGAAATGAAACAAAATCTGTCGTGGCTAAAAACCGGTATCCTTTGTCAAGTACCCCAAAGCACGGAATATGAGCCGAAAGGGTCGCCAACTTTTCCTCTGACTTTTTTTTTATGCAGTTGGGAATGTTACATTCTGTTACCAACAATATGGATCTACGAAACCAATGCCATGCCACGCACAGCGAATGACGTAACAACCGCAGTTCCAATTTTCTGCGCCCACGAGCGCACTTGGAAAGTTTGCGCCGACCGATTAAACCCTGCAACGACATACAATTCAACTGCGATATGAACGTAACCTGGTGACCTTTAAATGCAACTATTCTAATGGTGATCACCACCCGCCCAGAATGAAAAACGACGGTGGTGTTTTATGAGATGACCAACGCTTTAAAAAAAATTAGCATTAATATTTAGACAAAGGATCGGGTAGGACGCACTCCGTCTAGAATTTTGCACCCGTTGCCAACATTTTGCGCCCTCATGGGCTCAAACGTTTCGAAAAAGTGCGCATCAGAGAATTTTTTGTGCCTAGTCCTACCTGAAAATTCCAATTTCTGGCCAAAAGAGATTTCAAACAGTCATCACATGAAATGCCAACGTAGTTTAAACTAGCTCACCCTGCCAAAACGAAAGAATATCCGGGAAAAATTCTGATAAATACAGGATGTGGCTAAAAAATATTTATGGTGTCATTGTGGAAGGGGATCCTTGGAAAGTTTCAATATGGCCTAGTTTTGCAGGGGCATTTCTCCCGCAACAAAATCACGGCGTATTGAAGGTATTGTATACATAAAATTACTCTAGCCATGATTGGTCTGCTACATTCCTTTTCTCCTAACATTAGTCTAGAGCGATAATTAAGATGTCAGAAAATTTGGAACTGCCGTTCTATCCAACTGGATTTGTTAGATTTGAATTTGACTAATAAGCGTGCATTCCACTGGAAATTTATTTCTGGGTCTGAATGTGCCAAGAAGTCAAACTGGAACCGATAACGTTTAAAATGGACAGTTCTGGAAAAAAATTCACTATGCCAAGCAGATCAGTTTCAAAAACCTGTTATTTAAATTGAAACAAACAATTTTCCAATAGTACAAAGGGACACCTTCAAAGTACAATAAGACAGTTTAAAGGTGAAACCGAGTGAGGGCGTTTTTAGGGGAGGGGATCTATTCCTACCACTGGAGTTTTCTCAGGAAACTCACTACTGCTGGATCACCTCTGACAAAAATGTACTGAGGAGGAGTAAAAGTTAGCAGGAACTGACTCAACAGCTAGCCTGTAATCCGTATATACGGATGTATATAAGAAAGTGATGTCAAAAAAGGTCTCATATGCGGGTTCCAATTACATCAAAATGCTCAAGGCATGATTCTGAACAACTTTCGCACTTGCACCTATTTTAGTGTCTGCAGTGTTGACTGACA
This sequence comes from Protula sp. h YS-2021, assembly GCA_949752745.1. NCBI lineage: Eukaryota > Metazoa > Annelida > Polychaeta > Sabellida > Serpulidae > Protula > Protula sp. h YS-2021. Next base: position 14,523,647 of record OX457024.1, on the reverse strand, counting down.
AAACAGTGAGCCATTGGCTACTCGTACGAGTATTTTTCCAGTTGCCAGTAAGCCGTCCTCGCGCCAATAAGTCAATTCTTACTTTCGGATCTTTCCAAGGAATCGTTTTGACTGCAATTTTAGGTGTAATAATACAGAAATGATAGGGAAACATCAAAATTCTAATTTTCTTACAGCATGCACTTTAGAATTAAAAAAGGCATCAAATGATCTTTTAACAACTATTTTACATATTATTCGTCCCTTTGAAACTTGTGAATGTTTCTGGAAAATTTTGTTGAAGACTTCGCCTAAATGTTAAACAGCACCAAAGAGCAACTGTGTTTTTAACAACCCGTATGCTATTTTAAAAATTTATTACACATTCGTACAAATAGTTTTAAGTTTCACTTTCTTTTCTGTTTCAAGTACGAGCTGTTTTTGCTGTATTTCTTCTATATTTTTCTATAATTTCTTTCATTTTTACCCGGTTCCCTCGCAGTGGAAATTGAAAATTCTTGCGCATTTTATCAGAAACACCCAAAGCGTTATTCGGCGTATTTATGTCAGTCTTTTTCTATCATTTTCTACACATCTATCCCAACCGAATTCGGTTGAAACGCAAAAGCTTTTCGGCAAAGTCGAGGTACGAATAGTTTAAGTTGTAAGCTGTATACTTTAGACTATTTTATTGTCTTTCGTCGCTCTAGCTCCAAGAAGCCATCCGCTACTGAGGTTCGCGGAGGGCTTCAAATCCTCGCTATATAACTATATACAAGTCAACTACGCTCGCTTTGAGGCACCTCCGTGGCGACACTGCGGTACATTAAGATACATACCTAGATTTATGAAGTCACGTGTTATGGAGTGCCCTCAAAGAAAATGTGTTGTTGAAGACTGCACATATCTTGATATTTTCATAAAAGAACAAGTTCTGGCAACAACCACAAATTCCCACATGCAGTTATCTTTTGTTTATCTCAAGCGCATGCGTAAAATTATGCGGAAACAACAAGGAGTTGTTATAAAACAGATGACCTCTGAGGAGATCTGCGTGTTATGTATCAACACAGAGCAGATATACATTACAAAAAGTAGCCCCCTCTTACTGAGTATTATTTTCGCGAATCTCCAATGGGCCTGCAGTGTAAACGGGTATATACAGAATCGACAGATCCCTACAGAGGTCAGATATTTTATAACTACGGTCGAATGGCATGATGGATAGAACAAACCCGGAAGATAAACAAAACATTTGACAGCTGGCCGATGCCTGTTTTTTTTTCACCTTTAATTTATAATTTTGAGAAACATAAGGCATAAAAAATGTGGCCTTGGGTGCACAAAGGGTGCATACTGCATGAACTATATATATATTCCAACATAATATGGATTACTGTGCCGACAAAGTGCCTCAGAGCAACTAAAGTTGACCCCTATGAGCAATACAATGTAACGCGTTGTAGCTCTGATAAAGAAATATACCAAGTATAAATTAATGAAGAGCTGACTTGGAGCTATCGTCGCTCCCGAGTGGTATTCTGATCTGTCCTTATATTTAAGGACATCCTTATTCTTGACAATAGATGGTTCATCCTTAATTTTTATCCTTATTTATAAAAGACTTTGCTAAGTTTGAGGATAGAGCAGCTTTTTTATCCTTATTTTTAAAAATAAGGACATCCTTAAAAATAAGGACAGAGCAGAATACCACTCCTGTAACCCTACTGTATGCAAACAGACGTGCCGGTTTAGTGCCTGCATTCAGTGCCAGCAAGTGGCTGCCTAGCTCCAAGAAACGGTGCGCCAAGAAGTAAGAGATATACGATGTTATATAAGTCACAGCTGACTAGGAGCTAGTGGCGGCCGAACTGTCAAATGTCAAACAGGCAGTTGCATACAAAACTGCTAAGTGTATAAAAGAAAATTTACCTTTATTTATGTGGGAGATTATGGTATATAATGTTCATTTTCCACAGTTAAAGCAAATACGCCCACTGGTGGGTGTTTAATTGGTAAATTTTACTCAAAACTTTTTTACTTTCCTTCTACTTCCGCCATTTAAAGTTAGAAGCGACACCTGTCGAATGAAACGCAAGATCGATACAGATCAAGTACTTTTAGTGGCATTACTAGTTCCGAACAAATACATTAAACAAGTGACCCCTTGATAAAAAAAGTGACTGTCTTATGAAAGATGATAAGTAAAGAAACATATATTTACTGAACCTATGTGTCAAGTAGCGATGAAACTCCTGCCAATATATATAATACCACCCGAGAAATAATTAAGTTGACGACTCCACACTCCAAAGAATCCAGTTAAGCACAATTTGGTCATGGTGATTTTCTATGGTTATGTTGCATGTTTATTGAATTTAACTCAATACTGGTGTTTTTTATCACACTGATATCGCTGATATCGGACAAAAAAAGAGGCATTCACACGCTTATTCTTGCATTTGCTGGTGTCCTTTGGGATATCTAGACACCTGTGCCAATGAAACAACATGCTCCTCCAAACTTAAGAAGATATACCTTTCGGCATTGATATTTCCTTCGAAAACTATGACCTCGGCTTCTTGTTGATTTTATTCATTGACTCAGATGACGCCATGCCCGTTGTCTGGGCTTTAAACGGCGGTTTTGGAGCATCTTACTACCAGCTTCATTAATAGTGTTGCGTCGCACACGGAACTGATTCAAAACGCAGTCGGTATGTTGGCCACATCTCTTGGCCCGCACAGTTTCTCATCTTGTCCATCTGCCTTGAGACTTCTTACCCATGTCTTTGGCCATTCTGTCTTCCTCTTTCTTTTGGCTAACTTCGTTTTGAACCATTTCTCGGGGCTGACTCGGTGTTGCGCTTCTCAACTGAGATCTTGTTATGCAGCCAAGAACCAAGCATCCAAGAGACACCTTTCCCACTATGTCACCGTGCCTCAGCCGCACTTCTGCCTCGTTCAGCTCCCTGCTAGCTGACCACTTTCTGCCGGTTTTTAGCTGCACACCGCGTTCCTCACGTTCTCGTCGCGGTTGTCTTTCAGAATAATGGCCTATCGTACTTTGGTAACTTTATACTCTTCCACAACAGAGGTTATTGGTAACTTCAGCTTGCTACCTGAACTGTACAAACCGACTTCTTGGTACGTCTAGCCACCGCCTCATGAAATGCTAATCTTTCTCTCTAGGATCTCCGCTGTTATTATTGGTATATCGTGCACGAACATCGGCCAGACTAATCTCGGGAGTATGCCGTGTTGGTAGCACCATGACTTGTAGCTGCCTGCCAATTCACTGCCTGATTCAACATCTCATCGATACCAATTCTTGTCTTTGCCCGACACGCAGAACCACTTCTCTAGGCATTTGATTGGCTTTTCCTCCACTGTCGGTATTGGCTTGTCTTCAATCTTGAACATTATCCGGTAAGGTCTTCCTCTCTTGCTTACTAAGCTTCTTCACTTAGCAGGCATTCTTGCCCAAGTGAATATCTCAACTAGATCCTCTAGCATAATACTAATAATAATAATAATAATAATAATAATAATAATAATAATAATAATAATAATAATAATAATAATAATAATAATAATAATAATAATAATAATAATAATAATAATAATAATAGTAATAATAATAATAATAATAGTGAATTTTACATACCGATTTTCCAGATAACCTGCTTAAACTGGTTTAGAATGTTCACATGCGTGTATGTAATTATTGATCATATTTTTTAAACTCAACATTATTATAATTTTGGCGTGCCCATATAGTGTCTGTGAAATCCCTATATATTGTCATATACGCCTATCAATAATCCAACCCTAACGTGTTATTAGAGGACTATATAGGTACATCGACATCCCTGCGGGATTTGCAAATTATCATTATTCCTCACCAAGAGCGGGATTCGAACCCGGGCTACAGAACCACAACTGCATGGCTGGCAAACGTCTTTACCACTCGGCCACCGAGCCCCAGGGGCCTTGAATGATACTCCGTGTCATCGCCGACATGTCGCCCATGAACGCTCTTGTGGATGGCTGGACTACTGGCCTTCTTGACTTGTTCCCTACACTTTCACCAGAAAGTTCATTGCAGCTGCGAAAATGATGACGGTACACTTAAAAAAATAGTAATATGATCATGATTAAGCACTAAACAAGACAAGCTGAATGAGTGGTCACATTAATATGTTTAAATGCTATTTCTTTAATCTAGATCAATCCGAATTTATTGAAATTTTGCAAAAACTTATTTTTTTAAAGTTATACTTGACGTGAGTGGTCACATAAGTATATTTTAATGCATTTTAAGATGGATCAATTTGAATTGTGCAGAAAAGTACATTTTTGAGCTGTGCTCGTCAAGAGAAGTTGAAAGAATGGCCACAAGGCTATTTTTAAATAAAATCTAGCAATCTGGAAGAATCTGGATCTGATAAAAAATCATAAATGGCAGTAGTATTTTACAGATTTTAGCTTAATTTTATGTCTAACACACATTTTAAAGCTCAACTTTGTTATTGCTCTCGCGCATGTTGCTTAATATTTTTATACAAATTTCATTTCCGGAGTTAAAAGGAAAACTTTAAGCATAAAAATATTTTTAAGTTACGCAGACGTTGTTAGCATATAAACAAATCATGTTTTATGCAGACTTTAATTTTTCTCTTCAAAGAAAACTTCAAGTAGCTAAATATTTAATTTAAACATACTTAGTTATTCAAAAACAATCTTTATTTCTGTGTCAACTTTAATTTCCTACCTTCAAAGGAAAACGTTAAGTATATAAATATTTTAAGTTACACAGGCGTTGTTTGTGTATAAACACATCTTGCTGTTATTGTAAAAACACAATCTTTATTGTTATGCTAACATTAATTTACTTTCTTTAGAGGAAGCTTTTAGTGTATAAATATTGAAATATAATTATGTTTTGCTAGTTTATAAGCAATTATTTCCTTTTAATGAATAGAAACTTTGATCTATTAAAGTATTTCAAACACAGTTTAGTATTTTACAAAGAGACTTTATTATTATATAAATAGTAATTTCGTCTCTTCAAAGAAAGCTTTAACTTATTAAATATTTTAATTCTAACCCTGTTATTAAAAAAATAATTGAACATAGTACGATTGTCTATAACAGTAAAAAAGCAGGCATTTTTGAGTCGCACTAGAAATGACATTGACTATGTTGTCACAATAGACCGAAAATCATAGGAGTTTGATATGGAGCATTGTCTTTCATTGCTAAGCAAGTTATAACACCATCTGCTCTTTGATTGGCTCTGTTTGCATAAAAGATGAGTCAAAGTAGGATGGCCTACTTATGTCGTTACTACACAATAGGAGTCGCACTAGGAATTACCTTGACTATGACATCACACCTGACGTTACAATAGGCAATAGATCGAGAACAATAAAGATCGATAACGAGAACAATAGCAGCCCAAACCGAGAACAATAGGGATTCAACCAGGAATCTCATCTCTGATTGGCTGACCTACTTGTGATGTCTTGTCCTTGACGCCACACCATAAACAATAGGATCCTTCACGGCTCATTAACCGAGAACGAGAGCAATAGGATTCGTATCGGAATACATAAGTACACTATACTACTAATGAAGTAACATTTTTTATGTTACTCCTTCACTTTGACGGTTTTATTAGCAATTTTGCAAACATTTGTGAAATTGGAAAACAACATGCACTTTCAGTGGAGGAGTAGCATATTTTGAGTTTATTTGACATTTGGCCGTTTCAGCTATTTTTGACCAGCTAAACAAAACCACCTGGAGAGCATCACTTAAAAGTATAAGCATTTTGTAATTTCAAAGCGATTAGACTGTGGCATCAACATTGTGCGTTAGTAAAAAAAGTGACAAAATTCTGGATATTTTTCGCAAATTTAACAATAAAATTTTAAAATAATTGAAAGGTTGCGTGCATAAACCTGTTATGTAGGGTTAACAGCAGTGGAGAAAATCGCTGCCAAAGCTTGGAAAACGGCGAAATTTTCATTTTAAGTCTATGCTGGTTATTGTTTGGCCTATTTTAGAAAATCAAATATCCTTAGATTTGTCACAGCTCGAAAAATACGATAAGATTTAATATGTTATGTAATATGTAAAATGTAATATTTACTGGTAAATGTACCAACAAACTGAGAAAAACTGAAAAAATCAATATGATATGACGGGTTAACATACTAAATGAAAATCTCCTTATGGGTGCACAATCCTGTTTCCCGACTTACCATGTAAACAAATGCCGAGATAACATGCAAAACGCCATTTTAGTTCAGGTGCAAACACATGGTATGCCGACTTAACATGTGCAAATCTATATATCTTCAAGACATTGCTAAAAGTAACGGTTCTTTAAAAGTTTTATAATAAATAATGGCTGTTATTATCTCCCGTGAAATGGAGGGATATGAGCTGGTCCGTCCGTCCTTCCGTCTGTCTGTCCACAATAAGTACTAAGTTTTGTCCCGCCGGCCTTTCATAGAAGAAATTGTCGTAGGAACCTGAAAGCTTACATGGTAAATATATATATATTGAAGAAGTGCAAGTTGGCATGATTGTCAAAATCGTCTAAAAATTGACGTCCTGGGAAATTGTTAAAAATGGTAAATTTTTGGTTTGAACTTAACTGTGAGACGATGTTTTGTCCAGCCAACTTCTCATAGAAGAAATTGTCGTAGGAACCAGAAACATTGCATGGTAAAATATATATGTATTGAAGATGTGCAACGTGGCGTTATTGTTAAAATCGGCTAAAAATTGACGTCGTGGGAAACTGTCAAATATGGTGAATTTTGGGCTTGGACTTAGCCGTGAGACGATGTTTTGTCCGGCCGATTTCTCATAGAAGGGATTGTAGTAGGAACCATAACCCTTGCAGCGTGACTTGACCTCAATTTACTTCTACCGCTTCACGGGGGATCCCGCCTTACTGAAGCTTTAGTTAGCATCAGTTTCTAAATGGATTTTCGTCGAAATGTTCTAAAATATTTTTGAAAGGTAGGATGCATATGTGTCCCCCCGGCTATTGCTTTTTTTGCCATTCGCCAAAAATTGGCAAAATATTGGCAAAATCCCCCCAAAAAATGTCAGTAAAAGCTTAACTAACTGCTGGCAAATAGTCTTACTGCCTTGAAATTTTACGTGGGGGTAGCAGGAGTAAGTACCTATCAGGTTATTACTTTTTGAGCTATTCGCCAAAAATTGTCAAAAATATTGGCCGAAACTTTAAATTTTATAAAATCTGAACTAACTCCAGGATAATAGTATGATTATCGTGAAATTTTACGTAACGGTAGCAGCCAATAATACCTAACTAGCAATTGCTTTTTTAAAATTTTGCTAAATATTGGAGAAAATATTGGCCAAAAACCAATTTTTAACATTTTTAGCCAATAAAACTGAAAAAAAAAATCATAAAATTTGAAGGAACTTCAGGTGAAAACAAAAAAACACATATGTGAACGATAAACAATTTTCCATTAAAATCTTGACTGACGCCAGGTGCATAGCCTCAAATTTGGGTCATAGGTTATACTTATATGTCATAAATCTTGACATCAGCATTCGTGATCTGGGTCATTGCCCAAGGACAATCTTGTTTCAAAATTTATGGAACTTCTCAACAAAAGGCTAAATGAACAAAATGAAATGTTTTTATTACAGCAAAACCTCCGTTATTGAACACCTGTGTATAATAAACAATTTTTTCGGTCCCAAATATAAGTATTTTATTGCATTTTTCGTTAGTGAACACCTCTATACCCTGGACGGCTAACACTTTCTTGGGTCCGAAATGGTCAGTGTCAGTTTAAACAAACCTCTAATTAATGAACACAAGATATTTTCCCAGTTTGTTTATACAGTTACTGGCCCCTTATCTAGCCCATATGCAGTCCAGCCCAGTAACGGGATTAGTTATGTCTACTTCGCTCCAGCCTGAGTTATGTGCTCAGAGGCTCCAAGTACTTGGGGACAATATCACAAAGGGGTTGAACTAATGGCATATTATACATAGCGGTGGGAATCAAGAAAAAGTCACGAACTCACTTACGGGGTGATAAAACAAACATAATATAAATTATTAGTATTATTATTAATATATGTTTTTGGCCAATATTCTGACCAGTGCTGGCTGAACCGTTACAAATACTACAAACATGCTGTAGAGCCACCTGCATTACTAATTTCTGTCAAGTATGAAAACAATCCAACCATAACTAGCATTTTGTGCACATGCTCAATTCTGCCGTTTGGTTCAATATTATGGTTAATCTTGAACAAATTATCACACAAAATATATGTTATCACACAAAATATATTTCACCGCTTCCGGGAGTGGATTTACAGTAAGACTAGAAGTTTTGTTTGTATGTTTGTTTGTGTTTTTAACTGAGATTTTGCCTTTTTAGGTCAAACGCGTGGCCGAGCTTCTCCGAACTGCCAGCAAAAATAATGCTATACTGCTGAAAAACAACTTGCTGTCTATCCTGAAAATGATTTTTGGGGTTTGAGGGCAATAGATGTTGAATGTCAGAATCGTACCTTGAGTTTTTTGCATGGCTATGGCGAATCCATATTGGCATAGGATGGACTTATCTTATGAATCAATATCTTGAACTAATGGGTGGGACTCCTTTTTACTACCGTGTCACTAATTCGACACATTTTACAAAAATATGCTAGATCATACAAGCAAAGTGTGCGTCTATAGAAACTCCAAAAAATATATGCCATGAAACAATAAACTGATCACAGTAGATAGTAGCCGTAATAACGAAAAGATACATTTTATATAAGGAATCTGTGCAACGTTAGGTGAAAATGGCCAAACTTCAACAACTTCATAAACAAATAAAATATAAAAACCAATTTTCAAAGTATATCTGGATGGTAAGTTCTGCCAGAAGAAATGCAATACAATCGTATCCAATTTTGAGTGGTGCATTGAAAGTAGTTCAAAAGTCAGTTTTTGTCCTGAAGAGTGGTAAGACAATAGACATCTCCAAAGCAAACTGCAAACACTTTTATTTGAAATTTATTCACCTCATGGTAAAACACCCGTCAAGTTTACGAAAATTTGGAAACCTTTCTAAAGACTATTGTAAACGACAGATTACCTTTGGCGGGGCTATCCACTAAAGAGCCAAAATTACTTGCACTCCGCTTCAAAATAATTCCCTATATTGTCAAATGTGGCCAAGACTTGAACAAATGGAAAATAAAGACTAGTGACACTTGCTAATTTTATAACACTGGGGAGAGAGACACATGCATTCTCTATATGGATGTCCCCGAGGCAAGCGATCAAGTGAGAGTGCATTTGTGAAATCGGGTGTGGAGAAAATCTTTCCACCTATGCTGGGTAGCAACCATTTGTTAGCAAAACAAATCAGCAGATCCTGATTAACACCAAACAATGTTTGCAATTTTACTTATCAATGTGAATTTTAGGCGAATCACGAGGAATAGGAAAGTGAGTACAAAAGCCTGCCACGTTTAATCAGAATTTAAGGGATTAAGGCCAAATGCTTAGATCCAGTTCAGTTTTCAATGATGTTTCTGGCGAATCACCAAAAAAGTTAGAGCAAGATAGGTACTAATTTCCGCTTCCATACTTAAAAATTTTAAGAAGGTAATATTATATCCCTAACGTTAGTAACCATTATAGTAAGAAGTGTTTTTCCCCAATATTTCCACCATGTTTAACTAAAATTTCAAGAGACTACGGCCATTTCTAATTTTTTAGTTTTTTTGCCAATAATTCCGCCAATTTTTTGGCCGATCACCAAGCAAGTAATGCCCAGATATGCAGTATTATCTACTACCTATGCTTAAAGTTTCAAGTCAGTAGGAGTACCGAAGTTAGTTAGTTAGTTAAGATTTAACAAAACAAAAAAAGCTTTATCTCTAATATTTTGGCGAATGGCCAAACAAAGTCAAAGCCATATGGACACTTATGTGCATTATTCCATGAAAACCATAGGAGGATAGACGTTTAAAAAAATTCCGTTTTGAGTAATATTTTTTTTGCGATTTGCCAAAAAAGTAACAGTCAGCTGGGTAGTAATGTGTGCCACAATTACATAAAATTACAAGGCAATCAGGTAGTTTTCCTGGCGTTAATTAAGACTTTTCGGAAAAAATTGCCTTTTCCTCAATACTTTGGGCAATTTTTGGCGAATTACAAAGAAAGAGAGAGAGAGAAACAATAGCAAAGCAGATTCGAATATCCGCTTCCCTAATTCACAATTTTAAGATGGTAAGATTATCTAACTAGCGTTAGTTAATATTTTAGTGAGAAATTGTTTTTTTTTTGCCCACATTTCGGCCAATTTTTCCTAATTGCGAAAAACAGTTATAGCCAGATAAGTACCAGTAATGGCTATCTTTATCAAAAATGTAAAAACATTCAGTACATTTCTCTGGTTCAAGTTAAGATTTTACTTTTAAGATTTTTCTTTTTATGCTAATTTGTTCGCAAAATTTTGGCCAATCACGAAAAAACAAGTAACGGGTGAGTGGTAATGATTGCTACCTATACTTAAAAGTTCAAAACAATGAAGCTACTTTCCTGCAGTCCGTTATGAGTTTTTTTGGGAGGGTTGGTTTGCTAAAATTTGGAATATCAAACAAGTATTGGTGGATTTCACAGGCCCCCACCTTGTGGCGAACAGTTACCGATTGCAAATGCTTATATTGGGATGTTTGTAGGAAGTCCTAGATCTCTATGCACGGCTAAGTGTGGCCACATTCTTTTGGACCTCTCAGAAAACTGAGAATCCACTCTCCAAACAGACCAGAGAAGCTCCAGAGACATCGTCCAAAAGAACACGCTTCAAAAAATCGAGAAATAAAAAAAACAAATCTAGTTATTTTGTGCTTATTTCAGACAAATGTGTAATTAATATGCCCAGAAATATATCCTGTGACAATCGTTTGTAGGGGCATTGCTTTAAATGTGATCTGTTTTACCTAATAACATCCCTACCACTTCAGCAGTACCAACGGTGTTACAGATTCAACCTCAACCTATAGTAATTGAGGTTAAACCTTTTGGGTCCTCTTGTATTTCACTATACCTAGTGCAATCACGTCTAAAATCTTCCTTGAGCTAAATTTCTACTCTTAAATGTTTAAAATTCATATGCATTTTGGCAAATATGTTGTAGAAATGCCTTTGTTTACATTTCCGCCATCTTGTATCTGACCTTCTCCAGAGAAATTTTCCGAGACAAAAACTGTCTCTAGATAACGAGAAATTATCCAAAAGAACACATATCGATTTTCCGAGAGCCTCTTGATTTTTCGAGACGGTCCAAGAGAATGTGGCCTATGTATACTTACGGGAAAAACTTTAATCGGGTCATAGAATTGATCCCTGCACTTTTAAAACGAAAATTACAACTTTCTTGCATTATGCCCAATGTTCCTTATTATCGCCCACCCACCCGAAAAATATGATATTTATAATATTTTCGGTCATAGAATTGATTTCTGCACTTTTAAAGCGAAAATTATAACTTTCTTGCATTATCTCCCAATGTTCCCTATTATCGCCCACCCGAAAAATGTCATTGAACTGACCAACTGGCAACAAAATTACTGAAAGCATTCAAGCCCAACTAGAAGTACTTGCATGTAGCATGTTGTGACCCTGTGCAAATTGAAACTTTCTTTTTTTTTAGAAAAAGAGGAAATTTTCAAATTTTTTAAAGTTGCAAACTTTGAAGCTCAGTAGATTCAAAAATAAGTCGAAATTCAAAAATCGAAAAAAGTACTTTTTCACCCCTTAGTTCTAGTTCCTTCGTAAAAATTTTCGGAACCTTTGGTGAAGTATCAAACCAATCCGCCTGATAGGTAGCGAGCGAGATATGGTGTCGACAAAATACAGCGTTTGCAAAAAGCTCTTTCCTACATATCACATTTTTCACAATTTCCCATTTCGTCAATTTTTAGCCGATTTCAAAAATAATACGTTGGTGCACATGTACATGATATATATTTTCACTTGGTGAAATATCAAACCAGTCCGCCTGATAGTTCGCGAGATATGGTGTCGACAGAATACAGCGTTTGCACAAAGTTCTATCCCACAGTATCATATTTTTCACAGTTTCCCATTTCGATAATTTTTAACAGATTTGAAAAAAATACGCCGTTGCACATCTTCAACCTTGATATTTTCACTGTGTAAAATTTCAGCTCTCTACATCAAATAGTTTCGGGGCCACGGCGTCGACAAAACAGTGCCCAAAATGTTGGAAGTAAGAAAATTCATTAACTTGGACAAGTTGTAGTTTCGAGAATTTTAGTCGATTAAAAAAACAATACGCCGTTGCACATCTACATGATATATATTTTTACTCGGTGAAATATCAAATCAATCCGCCTGATTGTTAGCGAGATATGGTGTCGACAAAATACAGTGTTTGCACAAAGTTCTCTTCCACAGTGTCACATTTTTCACAGTTTACCATTTCGACAATTTATGACCGATTTGAAAAATAATACGCTACTGCACATCTTCAACCTTTATATTTTTACTGTATAAAATTTCAGCTCTCTACATAAAATAGTTTCGGCGCTACGGCGTCGACAAAACAGCGCCCAAAATATTGACTGACGGACGGACATTCGGACATACAGACAGAGGGACAGAAGGACAGAACCCATTTCTAAAGGCCCCCCCTTCCGTGGGGTGGGGGCCTAATAAATCAATGTTGCTTATTTTTTCACATACCAAAGGGTGAAAATAAGTTGAGGAATATAACTTCTTATTTTTTTGGCAAAAGGAAAATAAAAAAATTTTTTTTTCATGTTTTTTCTAAGCCAAGTAAATAAGTAAATACAGTCTGCAACCTAAAATAGTGAGAAATGAAAAATTTTGGATTTTTGTGACATTCGATTTAGAATGAGACCATTCAAGAATAGCCTACCAAAAATTATCTGGTTTCTAATTTGCTTCAGAATTCTTATTTTTAAATAATACGAAGCTAATAGTCACTCAGATAGTAATGTGTGCTACGGTTACTTAAAAATACAAGGCAGTGAGGAAATTTTCTTCGAATTAGTTAATATTGTACTGACGATTTTTTTAACCAAAAACAAGTAATAACCAGTTAAATATTATTGTCTGCTACCGTTACTTAAATTTTAAGGCAATAAGAGACTCAGAAGATTATACTGATTTTTTTCTTTGTCAATCACCAGAAAAATAACTACCAGGCAGGTAATAGTGCCTGCTACCTTTATTTAAAATTTAAAGTCAGTAAAGCTATTTTCCAGCAATTAGTGAAGATTTTACTTAATTATTTTGGGTTTTCGCCAAACTTTAGGCCAATATTTGGTCAATCGCCGAAAGAAGTACTAGCCAGGTGTATAGTAACACCTGCTACCTTCACCTAAAATCTCAAGACAGTCAGGCTATTTTCCTGGAGTCAGTTAAGATTTTATAAAAAAACAATTGCCTTTTTGGCAATATTTCCGCCAAGTTTTGGCTAATCGCCAAAACAAGTAACAGATATGTGGACATCAATGCGACCTACCTTGCACCAAAACTTATGGAATGTTCCCGTTAAGGCCGTAAGAGTTAGGGCCTTCACGGGAACTGAAAATTGCTTTTTGGCCAATATTTCCGCCAATTTTTCGCGAATTACCAAAAAATAATAGTCACTCAGGTAGTAAGGTGTGCTACTATCACTTAAAAATACAAGAAAATGAGGCTATTTTCTGTATTTCGTTAACATTTACTGAAAATTTTTTGGTCGTAGCGAAAATTTTCATCAATTTTTTTGGACAATCACCAAAAAAAAAAAATAATAATAATAACCAGTTAGGTAATACTGCTGGCTACCGTTACTTATAATTTTCAATACAGTAATACTATTTTCCTGGAGTTACTTAAGACTTGATGATTTTCTTTTAGCTTTGGATAAAATTTTCGCTAATTTTTGGGCAATCACCAAATGTTGTAACAGCCAGGTAAAGTCTGCTAACTTTCCTCACAGTTTAAGACAGTAACACTATTTCTCTTGAGTTCCTCAAGATTTTACTGAAATTCTTTTGATTTTTCACCAAAATTGTTGCTAATTTTTTGGACAATCACCAAAATATGTAATAACCAGTTAGATAATATTGCCTGCTACCGTTACTTAAAATTTCAAGACAATAATACTATTTTCCTCAAGTTAGTTAAAATTTTATTATGTTTTTTAGTTTTGTCGAAAATGTTTGCCAATTTTTGGCCAATCACAAATATTGTAACAACAAGGTAGGTAGTAAAGCTGCTGTAAGATTATCTCGCCTTAGTTCCTCAAGACCTTACAACAATTGTTTTGGTTTTTCTCCATTTTTTGCAGTTCACCAGAAAAAGTAACCAATTTTTGGCGAATTACCAAAAAACTAATATTTACTCAGGTAGTAATGTGTGCTACTGTCACTTAAAATTACAAGGCAATGAGGCTATTTTCCTGGAGTTCGTCAACATTTTACTGAAAATCTTTGGATTTTTTGCCCAAATTTTCGTCAATTTTGTTTTGCCAATAACCAAAACGAGTATCAGCTAGGGAGGTAGTAATACTTACTACCATTACTTAAACTTTCAAGACAGTAAGACTATCTGCCTGGAATTCCTCAAGATTTTACTTAAAATATGTTGGTTTTTCACCAGTTGTTTCTTACCAATCGCCAAAAATGCAATAGCCAGATAGGTAGTATTTATGAAAAATTTGAATACGACCCGATCAGAGAGAGGTCTATCCACTAAATATCCTTTCAAAATTTGAAAGGAATGCCACCAAGACTGTGGGAGTTGAAGCACTTTGAAAACTACCCCCCCCCCCACAAAAAATTTAAAATGCTCCTAATGTAGCCAATTTTCTTTTGGATCGCCAAAAAAAGACAGCATTTAAAAAGAAGAAAACCTGGTAACATTTATGTAAAATTGGAAGGTAATCGAGTCAAAAATGTGGAAGAAAAAATTGAAAGTTGAAAATATGTCCCGAAACTAGAGTGACAGTGAGACCGGATCCCCCTGTAAGACAAATTATACACAGTAAAACCTTCATACTCAAAACCTCCATTTCAAAAATAATGCGACGATGCACATCTGCAATATATATAAATATATATACTTTCATTGTGCAAGGTTGCAGGTCCGTACGACAAATGATTATATGCGAAGTGGTGCGGACAAAACATTGCATAATTGCTAAGCCAAATGTCATTTTTAGCAATTTTTGACAATGAATTTTGCCTTTAAAGCATGTAAATACACTGTAAAGCTTAATACTTTTTTATCTTTGGGGATGTTTTGGACCTAAAATCATTTGAGGACCTAATGGCCGGGGCCATTATGGCCAGGTACGTTATAGCCCGAGTAAAGTTTAATAAAGCCTTAATTTAGGTTATCATGTTTTGCGGACGTTTTGCCCCTTAATTCATTTCGGGACCTTATGGCCCGGTACTTCATGGCCGGGGACCTTATCACCGAGATAAAGTTTAATCAATCTTAAATTTATGTTATCATAAATTTTTTTGGTTTTGGGGAGGTATTGGCCCTAAATTCATTTGGCGACTTTATGGCAGGGGACATACGCCCGATGTAAAGCTTAATAAAGCGTTATACTTTTCTTGCTTTGGGGAAGTTTTGGCCCTAAATTCATTTGGGGACCTTGTGATCGGGGATCTTATGGCCGGGGACCTTACGGTCGAGGACGTGTACCTTATGGCCAGAGGCCTTACGGCTAGGGATTTTAAGGTCGGGGTAATGCTTAACAAAGCATTAATTTAGGCTATCACAAGCTCCTTTGGCTTTGGGGACGTTTTGGACGTAAATTCATTTGGGGATCTTATGGCAGGGGACATTATGGCTGGTGCAGAGCTTAATAAAGCGTTAATTTATGTTATATGTTTTTGCTCTGGGGAAGTTATGGCCTTAAATTCATTTGAGGACATTGAGGCCGGAAACTTATTGCTGGAGAAGTCTAGTCCTCGATTCCACTACAACAAATTTTGCTTTGGGGACGTTTTGACCGATCCAAATTGTGGGGGATGAAGTATTTTGAAAACTGGCTATCAGTAAATTAAAAAATGCCCCATTTAACCAATTTCTGGCGGATCCTCCAAAAAGTTAATTTTCAAGAGATCGCTACCTAGAGAACATTCGTACAAAATTGGACAGAAATCCGATCCAAATTGTGTGAAAGAAGCAAGCCAAGAAATAAAAATTGCCCCCCCCCACCCCCCACCATTTGGCCAATTTTGGGGGGATCGCGAAAAAAGTATAATTTCAAGAGAGGCCTACCTAAAGAACATTCGTACAATATTTAAAAAAAAAATCTTATCAAAATTGTGGGAGGAAAAGCATTTGAAATTTTGAAGCCAATAAATTAAAAAACAGACCCCTATTTGGGCAATTTTTGGGCGGAACGCCAAAGAATTAACTTTTTAAAAGAGGCCTCCCAAGAGAACATTCGAACAAAATTGCAAAGGAATCCAATCAAAATTGTGAGCGTTTTGGAAAATTGGCAATCAAAACATTATAAATGCTTCCCTCCCCCGCCCCCCCCCCCCATTTTTCCCAATTTTTGGTCCATCGCCAAAAAAAATCAAGGGATGGCCTACCTAGAGAACATTGGTACGAAATTTGAAAGGAATTCAATCAAAACTTAAGAAGTACTTTAAAAGTTTACATACGTGCATACAGACGATGGCTGCCCCTCTATTGATGTGATAGAAAAGAGGTTTACATATACGATGGCATTAGAAAAGTACTTTCTATGGGAGAAAATGTAGGAAAAAGTAGATTTTATACTAAAATCCAACAATAAGAATGTCCAGGGACATTGTGACCAGCCGAGATCTAGTGAATTTATGAATAACCTTGTCTGGTTGCCAAAAGTGGTAGTCACATTGTACAAGTTTGTCCAAGGACAAAGCTCCAGCTTACGAAAAGCGATAAGACCAAATCGGGCTTGCTTGAACAAGGGAATTTCCCTGAAAAATTGGGCTTCAAAAGACGAGATGGCAATGAGCTAGCTAAATAATCGATTTAGCAACGGACCCGAACATAGACCGGTAAATACATAAAAAGATTTGTTTCCCAGAAAAATAACTTCGAACAACGTATCGAAATTGTATCCACACATGTATACCGTTGACATGTACTGTCGGACATACACAATTAGTTCAAGCAGCAGAAACGACCAGGAACGACCAAACACATGTGCCTTTTGAAAAGAAGAAAACGCCGCGTCTAAAACATCACTGCTTAAGTTTAGTGTTTTGGTATGTATCAATTTGCGGGGTTTGCATTTCCGACCAGTGCGAATGTTTATTTCACTTGCGTTGATGTGCAGTTTGCATTTCGGAAAAATGTGCATGTTTATTTAACTTGCCGTTATGCTCTGTTCGCATTTCGGACAAGAGCGCATGTTTATTTAGCTTGCGTTGATGTGCGCTTCGCAAGCGATCCAGTGCGCATGTTTGTTTAATACGCATTGCTGCGCATGTGTACTTAACTTGCGTTGATACGTGGCTTGCATTTCAGACCAGTGAGCATCTTTATTCAACTTGCGTTGATAAGCCGTTCGCATTTCGGACTAGTGCACATGTTTGTTTAGCTTGTATTGAGGCGCGTTTGACTTTCGGACCAGTGCGCATGTTAATTTAATTTGCGTTGATCAGTGTTTCTTATTTTAGACCAGTTCGCATGTTTATTTAACTCGCGTTGATAAGCGGTTCGCATTTCGGACCACTGCGCAAGTTTATTTAACTTGCGTTGATGCGCGTTGATAAGCCGTTCCCATTTCGGACCACTGCGCAAGTTTATTTAACTTGCGTTGATGCGCGTTGATAAGCGGTTCGCATTTCGGACCACTGCGCAAGTTTATTTAACTTGCGTTGATGCGCGGTTATTATTTCGGACCACTACGCATGTTTATTTAACTTGCATTGACACGCGCTTTGCATTTTGGACCAATGTGCAATTTATTTAACTTGCGCCGATGCGCAGTTCGCATTTCGGACCAATGCGCATATATATTCAACTTCCGTTGATGAGTGATTCGCAATTTGGACAAGTGAGTATATTTATTTAGCTTGCATTGATCAGCGTTTCTTATTTTAGACCAGTTCGCATGTTTATTTAACTTGCATTTTTGCGCGGTTCGCATTTCAGACCAGTGAGCATGTTTATTCAACTTACGTTGATAAGTCGTTCGCATTTCGGACTAGTGTACATGTTTGTTTAGCTTGTGTTGATGCGCTTTTGACTTTTCGGACCAGTGCGCATGTTTATTTAGTTTGCATTGATGCGCGATTCCTATTTCAGACCAGTGCACATGTTTATTTAACTTGCGTCGATGCGCAGTTCGCTTTCGAACCAATGCGCATGTATATTCAACTTCCGTTGATGAGTGACTTCCGTTTGACAAGTGAGCATATTTATTTATTTGATATTTATTTGATGCGCTGTTCACATTTCGGACCACTGCGCATGTTTATTTAACTAGCGTTAATCAGCTTTTCTTATTTTAGACCAGTTCGCATGTTTATTTAACTTGCGTTGATGCGTGGTTATTATTTCGGACCACTACGCTTTGACGCGCGGTTTGCATTTGTGACCAGTGCGCACATTTATTTAACTTGCGTCGATGCGCGGTTTGATTTCGAAACAAGGCGCATGTTTACCAAACTTGTGTCGATGCGCGGTCCGTATTCCGGACCAATGCGCATGCTTATTCAACTTACAAGTTTTGGCGGATCGCCTAAAAAATTATTTTTCAAGAAGGGCCTAACTGGAGAAGAATCGTACAAAATTGGAAAGAGATTCAATCAAAATTGTGGGAGAAGAAGCACTTTCAAAATTAAACGCTAATAAATTAAAAAAATAAACCTCAAATGGCCAATGTTTGGCGGATCGCCAAAAATGAGTAATTTTTCAAAACAGGCTACCTTAGAGAATAATCGTACAAAATTTGAAGAAAATCTTATCCAAATTGAAGTATTTTGAAAATTAGCAACCACAAATGTCCTCAATTTGGACAATTTTTGGCGGATCGCCAAAAAAGAGTAATTTTTCAAGAGAGGTCTACCTAGAGAACAAATGTCCGTAATTGAAAAGGAATCCGATCAAAATTGTGAGAGAAGAAGCAATTTGAAAATTTGACCAAAAAATAAAAGATGTCCCCTATTTGGCCAATTTTTGGCAGATCGCCAAAATGAGTAATTTTTCAAAAGAGGCCTACCTAGGAAATATCCGTGCAAAATTTGAAGAAAATCTGATCGAATTTGTGGGAGAAGAAGCATTTTGAAAATTGGCAACCACAAAATTACAAATGTCACCAATTTGGCCAATTTTCGGTGGATCGAAAAAAGAGTAAGTTTTTAAAAGAGGTCTACTTAGAAAACAACTATCCAAAAGTGGAATGGAATCCGATCAAAATTGTGGGAGGAGAAGCATTTTGAAAATTAGACACCAAAAAATTTAAAATTGATCCCCATTCGGCCAATTTTTGCGGATCGCCAAAATGAGCATTTTTCAAAAGAGGCCTAGCTGGGAAATATTCGTGCAAAATTTGAAGAAAATCGGATCAAAAGTGTGGGAGAAGCATTTTGAAAATTGGCAACCACAAAATTACAAATGTCTCCAATTTGGCCAATTTTTGGCGGATCGCAAAAAAAAAAATAAATAAATAAAAAAAAATAAAAAAAAACAAAAAAAAAATAAAGAGAGGCCAATCTAGAGAACATTCGTGTAAAATTTGAGAGGAATCTGATCAGAACTGAAGGAGAAGAAGCATTTTAAGTAAATGTTTACACACGTACATCCGTACATACAGACGACGGATACCCTTCTATTGATAGGATAAGGCCAGCCCGACATAGTCGGCTGGTCTATAAACGGGCAATAAAATGTTTTCCGGAAAATGCCAAAATAAAAAAAAAAACAAAACAAAAACGTACGGTACTGATAAAAACGTACGGTGTGGCAACCTTGGTGGAAACTTAGGTATCCTATCTTCCACCAAAATTTTAGAACATTTCCATTAAAACCCTAGGAACAGATACGTTTTAAAGAAATTTGATTTTTAGCCGATATTTCCGCTAGTTTTTGGCGAATTTCAACAAAAAAAAAAAAAACAAAAAAAACAAAACAAGCATGTCCAGGGACATGGTGACCAGCCGTGACCGACAGAATATATATCCAAGAATCACAGACAAAATCATGATCAAATTGGCAGACAGCGGTTACGAAAAAAGCCGTAACTGAATGGAGAAAATATTCGCTCACTTGCTCGGTGTAGTTGTGGCTGATGAGGAGTCATTCTTTCAATTCTTTCATAAGGGGACAAGAATACCAAGCGTGTGGTGAAAAGACCAAACACAGGGAATAATTTCGGGAAAAGCAGTGGTAGAAGAGGCAAATGCAAGATCTAATGTCGTGTTAGAGTGTGTGGTGGGATTACATACAATCTTATTAGGTGAAGGAAAATACTCTAATGTGTAAACACTCAAAGAAAATTACTTTGAAAATTACTCTAATGTGTAAACACTCAAAGAGTGCAGTTGAAATGAACTCCTTGGACAACACTTCATGTATGTTTTTTAGATCAAAAGCAAGGCCATGCGGAGGTCGTCGACATTCCGTTGAAACGAACTGGTCACATCTCAGTATGGGATGAAAGCCATCTATTAAAATTTTTTTGTTATCATCGTCGGCTGTTAAACGGCTTTCAGCCAATGCGATAATGTCACACGCAAGATAGTTGTCATCACAGCGTACCAAATCAAAATGAGCGGCCATACTCAAAATTGTATGAGAAGAAGCAATTTGAAAATTAGACACAAAAAAATAAAAAAATGTCCCCCATTTGGTCAATTTTTTTCGGATCGCCAAAATGAGTAATTTTTCAAAAGAGGCCTACCTAGGAAGTATTCGTGAAAATTTTGAAGAAAATTTGATCAAAACTGTGGGAGAAGAAGCATTTTGAAAATTAGTAACCACAAAATTACAAATGTCCCCCATTTGGCCAATTTTTGGCGGATCGCCAAAAAAAAAAACAATTTTTCAAGAGAGGTCTACCTTGAGAACAACTATCAAACATTGCAAAGGAATCCGATCAAAATTGTGGGAGAAGAAGCAATTTGAAAATTTGAAAAACTTAAAAATGTCCCCCATTTGGCCAATTTTTTGCGGATCGCCAAAATAAGTAATTTTTCAAGAGAGACCTACCTTGAGAACAACTATCAAAAATTGGAAAGGAATCCGATCAAAATTGTGCGAGAAGAAGCAATTTGAAAATTGTAGACCAAAAAATTTGAAAATGTCCCCCATTTGGCCAATTTTTGGCGGATCGCCAAAATAAGTAAATTTTCAAAATAGGTCTACCTAGGGAATATGGGTGCAAAATTTGAAGAAAATCTGATCAAAATTGTGGGATAAGAAGCATTTTGAAAATTGGCAACCACAAAATTACAAATGTCCCCCATTTGGCCAATTTTTGCCGGATCGCCAAAAAGAATAATTTTTCACGACAGGTCTACCTTGAGAACAACTATCCAAAATTGGAAAGGAATCCGATCAAAAATTGTGGGAGAAGAAGCAATTTGAAAATTTGCCACCAAAAAATTAAAAAATGTCCCCTATTTGGCCAATTTTTGGCGGATCGCCAAAATGAGAATTTTTCAAAAGAGGTCTACCTAGGGCATATTCGGGTAAAATTTGAGAGGAATCCGATCAAAACTGAAGAAGAAGCATTTCGAAAATTGGCAACCGAAAAATTTGAAATGTCCCCCATTTGGCCAATTTTTTGCGGAGCGCCAAAAAAAAAAAATTTTTAAAGAGAGGTATACCTAGAGAACATTCGTGTAAAATTTGGTGAAAATCTGATCAAAATTGTGGGAGAAGAAGCATTTTGAAAATTGGCAACCACAAAATTACAAATGTCCCCCATTTGGCCAATTTTTTGCGGATTGCCAAAAAAAGTAATTTTTCAAGACAGGTCTACCTTGAGAACAACTATCAAAATTGGAAAGGAATCCGATCAAAATTGTGCGAGAAGAAGCAATTTGAAAATTGTAGACCAAAAAATTTGAAAATGTCCCCCATTTGGCCAATTTTTGGCGGATCGCCAAAATAAATAATTTTTTAAAATAGGTCTACCTAGGGAATATGGGTGCAAAATTTGAAGAAAATCTGATCAAAATTGTGGGAGTAGAAGCATTTTGAAAATTGGCAACCACAAAATTACAAATGTCCCCCATTTAGCCAATTTTTGGCGGATCGCCAAAAAGAGTAATTTTTCAAGACAGGTCTACCTTGAGAACAACTATCCAAAATTGGAAAGACATCCGATCAAAATTGTGGGAGAAGAAGCAATTTGAAAATTTGACACCAAAAAATTAAAAAATGTCCCCTATTTGGCCAATTTTTGGCGGATCACCAAAATGAGTAATTTTTCAAAAGAGGTCTACCTAGGGCATACTCGGGTAAAATTTGAGAGGAATCCGATCAAAACTGAAGGAGAAGAAGCATTTCGAAAATTGGCAACCGAAAAATTTGAAATGCCCCCCATTTGGCCAATTTTTGGCGGAGCGCCAAAAAAAAATATTTTTAAAGAGAGGTATACTTAGAGAACATTCGTGTAAAATTTGGTGAAAATCTGATCAAAATTGTGGGAGAAGAAGCATTTTGAAAATTGGCAACCACAAAATTACAAATGTCCCCCATTTGGCCAATTTTTGGCGGATCGCCAAAAAGAGTAATTTTTCAAAAGAGGTCTATCTAGGTCATATTCGTGTAAAATTTGAGAGGAATCCGATCAAAACTGAAGGAGAAGAAGCAATTTGAAAATTTGACACCAAAAAATTAAAAAATGTCCCCCATTTGGCCAATTTTTGGCGGATCGCCAAAATGAGTAATTTTTCAAAAGAGGTCTACCTAGGGCATATTCGTGTAAAATTTGAGAGGAATCCGATCAAAACTGAAGGAGAAGAAGCAATTTGAAAATTTGACACCAAAAAATTAAAAAATGTCCCCAATTTGGCCAATTTTTGGCGGATCGCCAAAATGAGTAATTTTTCAAAAGAGGTCTACCTAGGGCATATTCGTGTAAAATTTGAGAGGAATCCGATCAAAACTGAAGGAGAAGAAGCATTTTGTAAATCTGCAACCGAAAAATTTGAAATGCCCCCCATTTGGCCAATTTTTGGCGGAGCGCCAAAAAAAATAATTTTTAAAGAGAGGTATACCTAGAGAACATTCGTGTAAAATTTGAGAGGAATCCGATCAAAACTGAAGGAGAAGAAGCATTTTAAGTAAAAGTTTACACACGTACATACACACGTACATACGTACATACGGACGACGGATACCCCTCTATTGATAAGATAAGACCAGCCCGACATAGTCGGCTGGTCTAAAAAAAGCAAAGCCATGTAGGTACTTATTTATGTCCATCAAAAAAGGTTCGAGACATTCAGGCTAAAAACCTAGGACGAGATACAATTTTTCAACTTAAAAGTGCACATAGGACATACTTTCAACGACTGCTATAGCTCCCTGCTCCAGTAGAAGCGGGGGACTAAAAAGAGGGTGGGGGAGGGGTGGTGACTGGAGAACATTTCTGTCAGATTACAAAACAATCCGACCAAAAATGGAGGGGCAGCACATAACGGACGACGAAAAGTAATTGGAATAACCCGCCAACCCAAGTCGGCTGGGCGAAAAATACGGGCAATACAAAGATTTCCTCCTTCGTATAAATGACCCATTGGTAAGGACAGGGGAACAGGGTATAGTCGATCGTACTGCAACTTGACGTTAGCTTAGATAAGTCCACCCACCTTCGCACTAATGGTGTTCACACAAAGGGATTATTAAGCTGGTTTTCAATCGCTGTTTGAGGCGCTCACGTTGTCCACACCCTCGATATATGAAAGACAACACTTGATTTTCACTTTCCTTTATTTACTATAGTATTTGAGAAGGGCGCATAATTTACAGTGGCATGGAATTCTGTTTGTTAATCACTTAAATAGTGGTCAATGAATGAAAATTCCATCACACTTATTGTCAAGGTCAAGGCAGACTACGGAATGTTGCGGAGATAGAGATGGCACAAAACATCGAACCCAGCGCGGCCTCTAAATTATAAACCTGTTTAATATATGAAAAATATTGCAGATAATTCTTTGAATAACAGATATATACATACACATATTAAGAAAAAATGTTAGAGCAATTAAAAATACAGTTCAAAAATAAAGCTTTGAATATTCTTAATTTATATGTATATTCTTTGATCTCTATATCTAGGCGACCTTTAATAACATAACTTATCCAGTCAGATCTTATGGTTAATTCTCTTCGCACAGAAAACAGATCTTTATCTTTTTCACAACGAGCACTTAGCAGTACTGAGATTCTTGCGAGTAATTATAATCTATATTCATGATATTTACTTATCCCCCTTGAATCTACTCAAATGATACAATTCCACGAAAGTACTGGTCCACATACCAAAGCAATACTTATTTGAGTATAAGACTATTTTTTCAACCGCCCAGTGAAGTCAATCAATAACTTCACTTATTTTTATATCGGATTTCTCACGCCGACGCCAAGTGTTGCTGTTGCTAGGAGTGCATCCACCCAAGAGGGACCTTTTCCCAGTGATTTCGGTGATGCTAATACACCACATACAGCAAGCTAGTTTGTCGCGGTTAAAACACTTCTGTTTAAAAGCACTGGTTTGGGCTGTACCGGTTCCAAAACTTTAACCCTACAGCGTCCAAATACATGTGCTCGAGTCACAGCAGTTTGTTTAAACGTCTACTAATTTATCATCACGTATAAAATGGAATGTTCTGAAAGCGAATATTTACCGATATACACTTAATAACTGATATACCTATATGACCTTATAAAATGAAGGCCAACAACTGAAATGCTCCAATCACTTGAACACGCATAATTTTGTTCACATTTTTGTTTCGCTTGATCGAATTTATAACTTAACAGTTCTACAAAACAGCCTTTTTTGCGTACGTATGAAACATATAGCCCCGAATTGCAGGATAATTTTACAGTGGTAATATAACTAACAATAGAAAAGTATGAAGAAGAAGAGGAGAGAGGTGAGGGAACGTCCTTTCACACAAGGACGAGATTCCCTGAGCCCTATCTGTCCTCCAGTGGGACAGTTCCTTTTTCTCAGAATGGCGAACAAGGACAGTAATCCTTCCAGTGGGCCTGTCGTGCGATAGATTGTCTGTCTCTATTAATACACTGTTCCTACGCCTCACTAGACAGGCTGTGCCCCGGGTACCTCCCCGGCTCCTGCAGCGGGTACGCTTGTGGCGGCGGGGGGCCCATGCCCATGGGTCTGTACGGCGGCATGGACTGGCCAATGGGCACGGGAGTGTGCCTGCCGCCGGGAGTACCGATGGGCGTGGCGAGGCGCGAGCGGCGCGCAGCGATCAGCGACGACGTCTTGATCTTCACTTTCTCCTCGGCGATGTCACACGAGCAACGCGTGCAGATCTGGCCGAAGTTAAGCACCAGTTGCAGAGTCCATAGGCCGACCAGAGTCCACGAGCTAATCTGTAGCAAAAAAACACCACATATCTGATAATCAGTGTGCGTACACTAGCCATCCATAACAAAGTGGTCTTTTGACTGTCAGGTGAGACCATACCTTATGTCTTCCTGGAGACATCACTTCTTTGTTTTTATCTCTACCGAAGAATTTGCCTTTTATAATTTTGATTTTCTTTTCGTACCTGAAGTAGTGAGGAATGAAATCTATGCAGTCACCGAGAGTGACGTAGAAATACCCCTTCCCCAGTGTTAAGTTCAGTTTAACGAGACAATGGGGAACGCGGGGCAGAATACCCCAATCCTCTCCCGGTGTTGAGTTGAGCTTACCGAGACGATGGCAAGCTTGGTGTAGAATCCAAACCGGTGTGGAGATTAAATTTACCGAGACGATGGTGAGCGCGGCGTAGAATCCGCGTCCCTTGTGTTAAAGTTCAGCTTACCGAAACGATGGTGAGCGCGGCGTAGAATCCGCGCCCCTTGTGTTAAGGTTCAGCTTACCGAGACGATGGTGAGCGCGGCGTAGAATCCGCGCCCCTTGACGCCGTCCTCGTCCTCGTCGCGGATGATCGTATACTCGGACCAGTCCAGGTTCCTCGACGCCTCGGCGCACCTGCCGAACACAGAGCGCTCAACATGTGATCAGGGTGACAAGGGCTTACAATAGATAACATAACACTGCTTCTAGCTTCTAGCGTCAAGTCCCTACAATACTGAAGACCGGACAGGCATTTAATTCAACATCTCCCTCCGTATCAACCGCTTGCTACGGAAAACAGCAATGTTTTAAGTCTTTTTCAGCAGTACGCTAATTAAAAGAAAATCATTGGGTAACCACATTGCAACTGTTCAGCCCGGTGATCACCCAAATGCAATTCAAAATTGCCTTGATTTCAAGCCTAGTTCTCGAAATCATCTGGCACGACCCAATGCTGTGGCTGTAGCTTTTATACAGGGACAGACCATGCAGCAGGGTGCTGCGTATTGGATTCGGACACGCGTGGAAGGCCTGTGAGCGAACTGCACACCGAGGAGTTCATTGGCCTTCCACAAGTGTCCGAGGCCAATACAAAGCACAGCAGCCCCGTGTTCTTTCGCTATTATACTACAAATATGCGCAATAATGCATTTGGTAATCAAATTATTCCTGGTAAGTAGAAAGTGTAGCATTTTGTGTGTTTTTCCCAAATTTGGCCAATGTCAATCACCGAAAAAAAAGAACTGCAGCCTCTGAGACCGGTCCCAAGTGAAGCTCGGCTGACCAATGAAATCGGTTCCCAAGTTTGCAAAGTGCCATACTACTGCCACTTTCACCACCTTGTTCATAACTCTAATAGTTTTGCATTTTTAAATTTCAACAAAAGTTATGTTTTTTTATTTTTTTAAAGTTATTTTGACAATTTCCAAAATAAGTTTTATCCGTGTTGGAAATTTTGAAGAATGAGAAGTGTAATTTTGAAGACACAAACTGGGCGACACGTTCAACTACGCAGACAGAATTATATCAAAACGTTACGCCAAACTGTAACTCATTTTGACAATTTTTCATGAATCCGAACAAAAATACGGCGTAGCACACCTGCAATATGTACTCTATTCGTGTGTGAAATTTTTCAATAAACGAAAAAAAAAATCATTCAGTTTGCCATTATTCCACGAATCCGAATAGAAACACGACGAGGCACACCTTCCATATGTGTTTTATCCGTGGGTAAAATGTAAAAACAATCCGACCTATAGTTTCGGAGGTATAACCGGACGAGTTATAACGCCCATTATACGGACAAAATCACATAAACGCTTTACCAAAGTTTCACCAAATTTGAAAATAACGCCACTCAAAGCGAAGTTCAAAAAGAGTTTTGGAATTCTTAACGATTCGCAAGCATTTTAAAGATGGCAGATGTTGAACGAAACCACACAATTTTTCGGATACAATGAATGTTTAAGGGAATATTTAGCAATATCTCACATTTTCTAAAACTGTTACTTACCCCCCCCCCCCAAAAAAAAAAATAAATAAATAAATAAATAAATAAAAAAAAAAAATAAAATAAGAGATCCTGGGCGATGCAACAGTCAGATTTGTTAACTATGTCCCAGATTTATCAAATAGCTCTTGCCCAATCAGAAATGGGCATTTTATTTGCAAATGCAACAATATTCATTGTGAAAACATGCACTATTTTACTTTGTGAAACACACCATTATAAAGGAACAAACGTAAACAGTTCTTTCCCATGAAGTATCATTTCTGGCCAGTTACATTTCAAACATCTGAAATAAGCCAAATTACACTTTGACTTTTGCCAAAAAGTTTTTGGTTTCGGCTGAATTCATTTCGGATAAGGCTACAAAGAAATGATAGAAAAAAACTGGCAGAAATCAACAAAATTCGATTTTGCCAGAAACATATTCACATATTGGTTATTAAAGGGACTGAATAATATGCAAAATAGTTTTTAGAAGGTCATATGATGGCTTTATAAATTTGAAAGTGCGCATGTTGAAATAAAATTAGAATTTTGATGTTTTTCCCCTTATCATTTCTTTAAAATTTATCCCAAAATATTTGCAGTCGAAACAACACCTCCACCCAAGACCCAAAAGTGCGAATTGGCTTATTGCCATGCAGTCACAGTACCACTGTGCCTCACTGCTCTGTACGGGTGCATGCAGTCACAGCACCACAGTGTCTCACTGCTCTGTACGGGCGCATGCAGTCACAGCACCACAGTGCCTCACTGCTTTGTACGGGTACATGCAGTCACAGCAGCACTGTACCTCACTTCTCTGTACGGGTGCATGCAGTCACAGCACCACAGTGTCTCACTGGTCTGTACGGGTGCATGCAGTCACAGCACCACAGTGTCTCACTGCTCTGTACGGGCGCATGCAGTCACAGCACCACAGTACCTCACTGCTCTGTCCGGGTGCATGCAGTCACAGCACCACAGCGTCTCACTGCTCTGTACGGGCGCATGCAGTCACAGCACCACAGTGCCTCACTGCTTTGTACGGGTGCATGCAGTCACAGCACCACTGTGCCTAACTGCTCTGTACGAGTGCATGCAGTCACAGCACCACAGTGTCTCACTGCTCTGTACGGGCGCATGCAGTCACAGCACCACTGTGCCTCACTGCTCTGTACGGGTGCATGCAGTCACAGCACCACTGTGTCTAACTGCTCTGTACGGCTGCATGCAGTCACTGCACCACAGTGCCTCACTGCTCTGTACGGGTGAATGCATTAAGAAAAAACCACTGTGCCTAACTGCTCTGTACGGGTGCATGCAGTCACAGCACCAGTGCCTCACTGCTCTGTACGGGTGCATGCATTAAGAAAACCACAGTGCCTCACTGCTCTGTACGAGTGCATGCAGTCACAGCACCACAGTGCCTCACTGCTCTGTACGGGCGCATGCAGTCACAGCACCACAGTGCCTCACTGCTTTGTACGGGTGCATGCAGTCACAGCACCACTGTGCCTAACTGCTCTGTACGAGTGCATGCAGTCACAGCACCACAGTGTCTCACTGCTCTGTACGGGCGCATGCAGTCACAGCACCACAGTGCCTCACTGCTCTGTCCGGGTGCATGCAGTCACAGCACCACTGTGCCTCACTGCCCTGTACGGGTGCATGCAGTCACAGCACCACTGTGTCTAACTGCTCTGTACGGGTGCATGCAGTCACAGCACCACAGTGCCTCACTGCTCTGTACGGGTGCAAGCATTAAGAAAACCACAGTGCCTCACTGCTCTGTACGAGTGCATGCAGTCACAGCACCACAGTGCCTCACTGCTTTGTACGGGTGCATGCAGTCACAGCACCACTGTGCCTCACTGCTCTGTACGGGTGCATGCAGTCACAGCACCACAGTGCCTCACTGCTCTGTACGGGTGCATGCAGTCACAGCACCACAGTGCCTCACTGCTCTGTACGAGTGCATGCAGTCACAGCACCACAGTGCCTCACTGCTCTGTCCGGGTGCATGCAGTCACAGCACCACAGTGCCTCACTGCTCTGTAAGGGTGCATCAGCAATAACAACCATTTTGGGCAGCTTTTAACTCGCTGTGGCGGATGCTTCAAAACACAGTAAGCCATGTAGGAAAATTGTGCGCTACGGCACGCGCATGGATTTGGCGCTGTGACGCGTTTTTCAGCATCAGTTTTCCTGTAACTGGGACGAATATCATCATTAGACAAGAACGAGGATGAAAAGATACAGCGGAACATTAAACGGGAGGTACAAAAGCAGCTACATACGTCATATCCTTGCCTTCCTGCTTGAGTGACTTCTCCAGCCAGCGGCACGTCTCGCCAAAGCCCACCGACAGCACAATAGAGCCGGAGAGCTGGAAGGCCCAGGCTATGCAGTGTATCGTGGTGATCATGGGGTTCATGCTGCCCACCACGTAGTTGTTGGAGTACTTTGTGAGCTTGCTGTAACCAGGCAACGCATTCATTTATCATGGCTGTGCATTGTACTAAACTGTATATTTTGTAAACTTGCATATGAAAGTTTTAGGACTTATATACAATGTAAGCAATTTATAGCAAGGCAGAAGAAGAGTTCCCTAAAATCGAAGTAGTTCAAAGCCCAGAAGAAACTGGTTATACTGATATGTCGATTATAACGTTGTGGTTCCTGGACACTTCGTGCCTTTGTTTTTCGTACGTTTTTTCGGACGATTCGTACCCTAATTTTTCTATGACTTCGTAACCTTGTGATCCCTTGCAGTCCTCTGGCCCAGATCAAGTCAATCCGGTATGAACAGGGTTGCCAGTACGCCAAAAAGGGGCACAAGCATTTTAAAAAAATGTCAAATTTTCAAAGGCCAGCAAACGCCCAATCTCTGGCGGATACCCCATGTATGGTTTTCACGCGACTCCGAACCTTCGAGCACTCCTGTGAGTTTTAGAGCAATTTGACTAAAACTGAACTGAGGGGAAGTACATTTTGAAAAAAAAAATGGATCCCTAAAACTTTTCAAACTAGACTGGCCAATATTTTGGTTAAAACAAAAACGGATATGTCTCCCCCGCCCCCCAATCACTCACGTGGAAAAAAATTCTTGCTTAAAAGTACAACATTGGCGAGCCCAAAAAATCGCAGTAAACATTTCCACAAACGTTCTTCTACTACATATGGGTTCTTCTTGCCAAGTTCCAGCCTAATCCAACAAACTGTTTCAGAGATATCGCAATAATATTACCCAAAAAAGTTAAAAACCAAAAATTTAAAAATGCGCCAAAAATATATTTTCAGCGGAAATGAAGAAAAATTTGGCACTATACATTTGCGCTACATGTGTATTCTTCTTGCGACATCTGAGCATTATCCAACGAACTGTTTTGGAGATATAGCCTGCCAAAGTGAAAAAAATGCACGAAAACCCCCCTATGTTAAAAAATTTGCCAAAATTAGAATTTTTGAAGAAACGAAAAAAAAATAACACGGGCATCATCTAGATAATTTGACTTGCAGATAGCCAACTTTTAATCGTATTCAAGTTAAAAATGCGCCTGGCTCAGTCACAAAACGAATGCGTCTGACCCAGTTACAGAATGAATGTGCCTCACTTATTCACACAATAAATACGCTTAATTTAGTAATACAATAAATGCTCCAGATCGCTTGAGAATTCTAACAAGAATGCCCAGGGACATTGTGACATGCCGAGATCTAGTGAATCAAGTATCAATAGGCTTGTATGATCGCCAAAAAGTGGAAGTCATATTTTAAAATCCGGTTACCAAAAATTTATCAAAGGACTACGCCTAAAAAATGAAAACATTCTGACTAAAATTATTAAATTCATTTGCAGAACTATTTTGATAAACTTGATCCCGAAAACATTCAAACGCCGGCATGAGGCTAATTTTTGGAGATGTGCAAAAAAATTAACGAAAGCATCACATGAAGTGTAACTTCCTAACAGTTCGACTAAATCCCCTAAAACTGCAGCAAGCATTGCATTTTGAAAAAAAAATGCCACCAACTGCTCATTTTTTGTAGAATCGTCAAAAAAAAAAAAAACGTACTTTTTCAAGAGAGAAACATAGAGAAGAACAGTACAAAAGTGGAAAGAAATCCGATAAAAATTGTAGAAGAAGCATTTTGAAAATTGACTGTTAAAAAATTGAAAATATGTCCCCCCCCCCCCCCCCCCCCTCCCATTTAGTCAGTTTTTGGTGGATCGCCAAGAAAAATAATTTTTCAAGAGAGTCTTTCTTAGTTAATATTTGTGCAAAATTTGAAAAAAAAATCTGATAAAAATTGTGGGAGACGCATTTCGAAATTTGGCAACCAAAAAATTTAAATACCCCCATTTGGCCAATTTTTTGCCTATCGACATGAAAGTAATTTTTACCAAAGGCCTAACTAAAGAATATTTGTAGAAAATTTGAGAAAGGAATCCAGTCAAAACTGAAGGAGAAGCATTTTATTTCAAAGTTAACAAGTAAGTATCTGTGAAACACAAGCAGCCCCCAACCGCCCCCCAAATTCATAGGGGTATAAAGCGATGACGGACGGACGGACAGACAGACACCCCAAACCTATAGGTCCCAATCCGAAGGGTTGGGGCCTAAAAATTTAACTGATAGCATACCACACCATGACATACCACAGAAATGACAAAAACTGCACAATTCTTCGCTCGCTCAGCATCACACATTAACATTTTAATTATTTCAAACTCTAAAGTATACATTCGACGTAACTAAAAAAGTTACTTTTTAATTTTGAAAACTTACTCTAGATGGCGCACTCCGACAATGTCTTCCTCGTCGTACCTTGGCCGTAGGAATATCAAAATGAACAGGGCCATCAGTGTGGCGAAAATCACATTTATAGCCAGATTCATATAGAGGGTGAAGTCACATGAGGTCTCCGACCACGGCCATATGGTCTTGTTATCCCACACCACTTGTGCGTATAATATACAGCTTCCGGTGAACCGTCGCTGCAACCAGAAGTATGTTTTTCCTTTTTGTTACTCTTATTTATTGTCAAATTTATCCCAATAATGTCAAATGACCGATATCCCTCTTACCTGTGCAGAAGGATGCACATACTCAAGTACTTTGTCGCTATGATAAATATTAAATTTGTTTGTGTTTACACTGTTCAAATATAATACTTTGTATTGGATTTCCTAAAGAAACTCATCTGAAGACAATACATTGCAGAAAATACATGGCTGGTGAACACCGCCCACTCAAACAATGCGCATCATGGATTTTTACTTGCGCTTATTAATTTTCAATGTTTTCGTCTCACTCATGTTTAAATGAGTCTGACGGCATGCGAATGGAGTTTATTGTGACTTTTTAAGTCCAAAAATATATTCATTAAAAGAGTGTATTGACAAAGTTTTGTGCGCTTATGTATGATCTTGCTGTCATAGGAAGACCGCAAGAGTCACTTAGGTCTAACTTACCAAAAGAAAATGAAAATTTGCGTTCTTTTTTTTTTTTTTTTCCTATATTTATAATTGACCCTCTTCGGTCATCAGTGAATACAACACAGTAGTTACCAGAAGCTGCTCCTCACTGCTGGAATGGACAGGGATATATAAGCCAAATCACACTTTGGGCGTTCCCAATAAAAATCCGCAAAAATTCCGCGCTTCCAATAAAATAAAAATAACCGGGTTAAAAATGACAGAAGTGATACAGAGATTTCGTCTCAATGTCAAATTTCTCTTGCACCAAAGAACCATCGGGCTTTTATCACCCCGTATGCTATTTTAAAAATTTATTATAAGTTTTAATAAAGAGGGCTGGGGAAAAATCGGATGTTTAAAAAAAAATCATGATTTTTTATTTTTTTTATTTAAATCGGATTTTTTTTATTTAAATCAACCCCCCCCCCACAAAAAAAACAAAAAAAAAACAAAAAAAAACAAAAAACGACAAAATACAAAAAAAGCACCACCTTTTTACCAGTTTATTGAAGACTGATTACAGAAGGGTGTGTTTGTCGCTATAATTGCTTTTGTCATTTGAAGATTCAAAGCGTGCACTTCGTCTTCCGAGGTGCGCACAACCATTTTGTCAATATGTCCAACCCTGGATTTTTTTAGAGGAGTTGGATCACTTTCTGTCTCAACTTCTTCGTGTTTTCTCTTTTGATTCTGCTGTGATACCACTTCTCTCTCAATCAATTTACAATTTTCAACAGGTTTTTCCAATCGTTTTACAATTCCCTGAATTTTGACTTTGCATGCTTTACAAATCCCTCTCCAAGGTTCGCGCTTGTTTCTCAGGAAAGTGAGTCATAAAGGGGAAATTGTGACTCAGTTAGGTCCAGAAAAACTCGGTGGGTTCCGAAAAAGTGAGTCATTTCGTAAAAAACGCCGAAAAAGTGGACAAAAACCCCGCCAACGCGAACCTTGCCTTTCGGATTTTTGCTGTTTGAAATGTCTCTATCAAAACATCTCCACGCGGGAGCTAGCCGTCCGCCAGACATTTTAAAGCTTCCAGTGATGTTGTTGTCTCAGGTTCTCAATGAATAAGTAAAGAAACAGTTGATTTGGGAGATTTAAATATACCTTGCATGATGCGTTACACATAATACTTTGTTTGCAAGCACATGGGATAGACACGCTTTTCCAACACCGGAGTAAGTACAGTTTGAGATGCTACCGGGATTTTCCAAATAAAACCTGGCCGCCTAAATGCCTACTCCCGAGTTAATGCTTGTATAATGGTAATGCTTATAATCATCTAATACTGTAGGCTATTTTCTCAGACACCACCGGTATTGACCTTCTCACAGAGTGCTGCTTGCGTATCTTATAAATTCTTTCTTCAAACAGAAGGGGTTGCAAACAAATGCTCGGTGCCGTAACAGCACATGAAGGCCTTTAACACAGACCATTGTTTAAAAAAAAAATCAAAAAATAAAAAAACCTGATTTTTTTACGTTGATTTAAATCATGATTTAACCAGCCCTGTTAATAAATAAGCCAAATCACACTGTTGGAGTTTCGAATAAAATGCGCAGCGATTTTGAATTTCGACTGTGAGGAAACCAGGTAAAGAAATGAAAAAAAATGATAGAAAAACATAGAAGAAACATCGCAAAAACAGCTTATACATAGAACATAAAAGAAATTGAAACTATTTGCCAAAACTTTAAATATTTTTTTTTAAAATAGCATGCGGGTTGTTAAAAACACGATTGCTCTTAGTCCCAGAGGACCCTTTATATCTTCCTAGAACTTGCTGTCATAGGAAGACCGCAGGAGTCATCTAGGACTATCGTAGATTGCTCTTTGGTGCAAGAGAAATTTGACATTTACGAGTAGGCGAAATCTCTCTATCATTTCTTTTATTTTTACCCGGTTATTTTTATTCAAAACGCAGAAATTTTGCGTATTTTTATTGGGAACACCCAAAGTGTGATTTTGCTTATGGTTTCAAGTTTCAGTTTCTTTTATGTTCCAAAAGGGTGAGCTCTTAGTAAAAGTTATTGCAACTTCTAGCTTCACCCTTCTAATGTTTTATGTACTCGTTAACTGTTACCTTAAAATACCGTTTTTCTACCATGTGCTATATATATATATATATATATATATATATATATATATATATATATATATATATATATATATTGTTTGTATGTATTTTGCATGCATTGTATTGAGATGAAAAATTAGAATAAACTGCAATCAATCCAAAAAAAAAACGAAATGTTTTTGCGATGTTTCTATATTTTTCTATTATTTCTTTCATTTTTATACGGTCGAAATTCAAAAATTCTTGCGCATTTTATTCGAAACACCCAAAGTGTGACTTCTCTTATACAAAGAGAAAGTAAAGATGGGCTTGGAGCTACAGTTATGCGAGACTCACCAGTGTTATGCCCATAGGAATGCAGGCAAGCATTCCGAAAAAAATTGTCAATCCATAAAGAATTAATTGAAGAACCGGTATTGGATTTGGGCCGAGCGGCAAGTGCTCCAGACATGACAGGCACCCGATAGAACTTCGAGGCCTTTTTTTAAGAGGTGGAAGCTCCATCAGGTGTGTGTGTTTTGAAAAGTTACGAATAATTAGGGGTACATGTGACTTTCATAAGAGCTCCGCACATAGCATTTTCATCACTGATAGATATCTCAGTTA
The DNA here is from genome assembly GCA_949752745.1 of Protula sp. h YS-2021. Lineage (NCBI taxonomy): Eukaryota > Metazoa > Annelida > Polychaeta > Sabellida > Serpulidae > Protula > Protula sp. h YS-2021. The sequence continues at coordinate 14,487,889 of OX457024.1, read as the reverse complement.
ACTTGTAAACGATGGGTGGTTTAATAAAAACAACAATGAAAAAGTAATAAAATCCTACAAGTATATGTGTTTTAGATATTTCTGAAGCGCTAAAAAATCCTAAAATGACAGTTTTTTTATTTAAATAGTGACTGCTGAATCAATTGAAATGGCATTGCTAGCTATGGCCTCACGGCAAATTTTTGTAGAGAATACCACACCAAAAATGTAATTTCTTACACAAATTTTACAAAAACCCACTTCGTTGCTGGCTGTTTTTTATGTCTGTGTGAGTACAACAAATTTTTGTAGAACAACATTTAAGTTAGATATTAAAAAAATGTTAATTTTGCCGTGTCATTTATAAAAATAGAACGTGTAAAGCATTCTGTTTTAAATAAATTCATTTTATTCTTTCGGTGTACAGTTTATATAGCCATAGTGTTGTCAGTAAAATTCTATCAATTTGACAGTAAGGTCTTTCACTTTTTTAAACACTATTTACATGGAGCACAAAGAAATCAAAGGGTGTTTATCATTCAGGTGCAAAACATTGTTCAACCATTTTGTAATGTTGTTACCGCCATAAAGTGTTCCCGCGTTCACTGCGTCCGCTGTAGACCGGCAAGCGTCGTTAATAAACGACCGGTTTCGAGTAATTCATGGTCCTTCACCTTTCGACCATACCCCCAAAAAATTACTCTAAAGTGGCTTGTGGGAACAAATTTACGTCCGCTGGAGATGTCGCAGATCACTGACAACTTCGATGAAGTTGAACTCGATTGCCAGCGAATTTCCAGTGTTTCGCTGAGGCTGTAAGCGGGAATCGTGCAGGAAGTTCAAAGGTGTAGGAAGCTGCGAGTGCTCAACCAACATCCACTGTCACCGGTGTACCAACAGAAGTTGCCAGTGATTTGCGTGAGTGCTTCACTAGTGATCAGCAATGAATGGCACGGGTGGCTGACAGTAATACGTGAATTGTTCACTCTTGCAATTTAACTGCGACATAGTTTATATGACAAAAATGATAATAACTGTCATGAGAAACTTAACAGCTAGTATCGCAGACATATAACTCGCATGTTAAAAATACTTTACACTTTCAGAAATTCACATGAGTAGGGGGGAAATGACAGTTTTGCGCCACTTGATGACGTCATACTGTCTGGACCGGAAGTGACGTCATAGGCGTAACCAAGGCGTAACCATGGTGATAATGACGTCATCAGTCACGTGACCAATGAAAAGCCAATGAGATCAATGAAGACAATGAAGCCCCGCCCACTTTCTGTCTATCATACTGTCTGGACCGGAAGTGTTGTCTGGACCGGAAGTGTTGTCTGGACCGGAAGTGTTGTCTGGACCGGAAGTGCTGTCTGGAGCGGAAGTCACGATAAGCGTTAGGATAGGCGCGGCCATCCATGACGTCATAATGACATCATGATGACGTCATACTGTCTGGAAGTGCTGTCATACTGTCTGGACCGGAAGTGTTGTCTGGACCGGAAGTGTTGCCTGGACCGGAAGTGACGTCATAGGCGTTGTCATGGTAACGAATTGAAACTTTGTAAACAAAAGTGAACTTTGTGAACAAACTGTGTAAACAAACTTTATAAACAAAATTTGTAAATAAAATTTATAAACAAAATTTGTAAACAAACTTTGTAAACAAACTTTGTAAACAACATTTGTAAACAACATTTGTAAACAAACTTTGGTTATTTACATAATTGAAACTCATTGAAACTTTGTAGACAAACTTTGTAAACAAACTTTGTAAACAAACTTTGTAAACACAATTTGTAAACAAACTTTGTAAACAAACTTTGTAAACAAACTTTGTAAACACAAATTGTAAACAAACTTTGTAAACAAACTTTGTAAACAAAATTTGTAAACAAAATTTGTAACAAACTTTGGTTATTTGCATAATTAAAACTCATTGAAACTTTGTAAACACAATTTGTAAACAAACTGTATAAACAAACTTTGTAAACAAAATTTGTAAACAAACTTTGTAAACAAAATTTGTAAACAAACTTTGGTTATTTACATAATTGAAACTCATTGAAACTTTGTAAACAAACTTAGTAAACAAACTTCTTTTTTTTTTCATTTCTCACACTCACTCTCTCCACACACACACACACCACGACTGAGCATTTCATTTCATAAGCCGCATAGGTATTTCAACCTTCTGATGGCAACTTTTTCCCCCACACTCTCTCTCCACACACACACACACACACACCACGACTGAGCGTTTCATTTTATAAGCCACATAGGTATTTGAACCTTCTAATGGTAACTTTTTCCCCCCACACTCTCATGCATACATACCAACACCATGATAAAATGTTTTGCTTATGTTGCTCTTTATACTCCATTATTTGTTTGTTTGTTTTTTTTTTTTTGTTTGAAATGCAGTGTTTACTTAGAGAAAAAATGGCGTCCTACAACCTGCAATCATCAGCAGCAGCATTTCGTCATCAGTGTAATCAGACTGCGTCATCTATAGCCAGCGTAATCAGACTGCGTAATCAGACTTCGTCATAAACAACGTAGACAGCGGTGTCTGGCTTTATTGTTTTTCTGAGGCAGCAGTGTCTAGCTGCTTGGAGTTGCAGTGTGACCCTAAGTGTTATACTTAACCGATTTGCATGAAACGTTCACTGTTTGATTCAGTTTTATATTTAGTTTTCACATAGTCATGGACTGGTTGCGTAGCTAGCTGTATGCATCATGAATTCACCTTAAAAATGACAAGTTAAAAGTGGAATAACTTTTGTTATGATTGACCGATTTACATGAAACTTTCACTGTTTAATTCAGTTTTATATCTAGTTTTAATATTAAGTGGTTATAGGCTATTTGCGCAGCTGGCTGTGTGCATATTTACCACCATTTTAATTTTGTAAAAAGTGGAATGACTTTTGTTATGATTGACGGATTTGCATGAAACTTTCACTGTTTGATTCAGTTTTATATCTAGTTTTAACATAAAGTGGTTATAGGCTATTTGCGCAGCTGGCTGTGTTGATATTTACCACAATTTTTAATTTTGTAAAAAGTGGGATAACTTCCGCTATAGTTGACGGATTTGCATGAAAATTTCACCGTTGGATTCAGGTTGATGTTTTAGTTTACAGTAGTTTGTGCATAGGTGGGTTATTGGAATGGCCCCACCATTCAAACATGTGTTTGAATTATTTTTACGTCAAACTATGGTTCAACAAGTTGTTTAGCAATTGTACAACAATTCTTCAACAAGCTGTTGTTCAACATGTTCAACATGTTCAACAACATGTTCAACATGTTCAACAACATGTTCAACAAGTTGAACATGTTCAACATGTTCAACAACATGTTCAACAAGTTGAACATGTTCAACATGTTGAACATGTTCAACAACATGTTCAACAAGTTAAACATGTTCAACATGTTCAACAACATGTTCAACATGTTATTGAATACGTTCAACATGTTCAACATGTTGTTGCACAAGTTTAACATGTTGAACATGTTGAACATGTTGAACATGTTGAACATGTTCAACACTTGCTGTTTAACAAGTTGTTCAACAAGTTGTAGTTCAAGCAAAGAAAAAATAAGACATATGTTGAATAGGTTTATTAATACATTTAAATACACTTAAATACACTTAAATACACTTAAATATATACAGCTTAAATCTATAACAATATTATAACATTTATTGATTTACAAAGTCTTTATTATAAATGTTTAGTCAAGTAAGTCTATTTTTCTTCATCTGCTTCACTCTGTTCACTGGCATCCATATCACTTTCTTCATCACTGCTTTCATCTTCCTCCTCCTCATCTAGAAGCTCTTCAAAGAATGCATCGTTTCTTCTTATAGCCGCCTTTAGTGCCTTTGAATACTCGTAATGTTTTTCATCAACAAAGTAATTAAAGTCTTCTAAAATGGTTTCATAATGTTCGTTTTGTTGTAGGCGTTGGGCATATTTGAATAGTCTCATAAACAGTTGTTTAAGTCGACGCTTATAAATGGGTCGAAAGTCATCACTTGCTATGTCACGCGCATCTTCAAGCCCTTGTTCTTCATATTCTGAAACCTTTTCTTGAAATTTGGTATCATATTCATCGTAGACTTCTTGAACCATATCATACCAAACAGAGTCTGTTTCTGACTCACTTTCAGAGCTGCCGTCATTATCACCCTCAACACAATGTTCCATATGTTTGAACAAAGCTTCTTGACTGTTGTATAACGCACCACATTCTGTACAAGCATGTGCATTCTTTTCAGTCATGTTGACGCTTTGACTTTCCATAGAAGACTCATCTAAAATTTCAGTGATAGGTGGTTTTACAGGGTTTTCCACATCTATCTCCAATTCTTCTTCTTCTGAAGTGTGAGCATTCTTTAAGAGCCTTTTAAGACTTTGTGGCCAATTGTAAGATTTCAAACAAATGTTGCATTTATACATCCTTTCGGTTCAACATGCACTTTTCAAATGATGAAAAAGCCTTTAAACATAGCCTTATATACAACTTGTTGAACAACATGTTGAACATGTTCAACATGTTGTTGAACATGTTGTTGAACATGTTGTTGAACATGTTGTCTATGCCTAGGGGAGTTTAACGTCATGACGTCATTATGACGTCATCATTATGACGTCATTATTACGTCATCATTATGACGTCATAATGACGTCATTGGAACAGGCGCATGCTTTATCAAAAACTGACTCAGCAGAATTTATTGCTGTTTGATATGGATGAAATGCATGTCTCACTCTTCCTTTTATGCTACTTAGATGTAATCAAAATATGGTGTGTAAATCGTCAAAATCAGCAATTTTTACAAGTTTGGCATTTTTTACGAGTTACACACCATATTTTGATTACATCTAAGTAGCATAAAAGGAAGAGTGAGACATGCATTTCATCCATATCAAACAGCAATAAATTCTGCTGAGTCAGTTTTTGATAAAGCATGCGCCTGTTCCAATGACGTCATTATGACGTCATAATGATGACGTAATAATGACGTCATAATGATGACGTCATAATGACGTCATGACGTTAAACTCCCCTAGGCATAGACAACATGTTCAACAACATGTTCAACAACATGTTCAACAACATGTTGAACATGTTTAACTTGTTGAACATGTTGTTGAACATGTTCAACATGTTGAACATGTTCAACTTGTTGAACATGTTGAACATGTTCAACTTGTTGAACATGTTGAACATGTTGTTGAACATGTTGAACATGTTCAACTTGTTGAACATGTTGTTGAACATGTTGAACATGTTGTTGAACATGTTGAACATGTTGAACAACAGCTTGTTGAAGAATTGTTGTACAATTGCTAAACAACTTGTTGAACCATAGTTTGACGTAAAAATAATTCAAACACATGTTTGAATGGTGGGGCCATTCCAATAACCCACCTATGCACAAACTACTGTAAACTAAAACAGCAACCTGAATCCAACGGTGAAATTTTCATGCCAATCCGTCAACTATAGCGGAAGTTATCCCACTTTTTACAAAATTAAAAATTGTGGTAAATATCAACACAGCCAGCTGCGCAAATAGCCTATAACCACTTTATGTTAAAACTAGATATAAAACTGAATTAAACAGTGAAAGTTTCATGCAAATCCGTCAATCATAACAAAAGTCATTCCACTTTTTACAAAATTAAAATGGTGGTAAATATGCACACAGCCAGCTGCGCAAATAGCCTATAACCACTTAATATTAAAACTAGATATAAAACTGAATTAAACAGTGAAAGTTTCATGTAAATCGGTCAATCATAACAAAAGTTATTCCACTTTTAACTTGTCATTTTTAAGGTGAATTCATGATGCATACAGCTAGCTACGCAACCAGTCCATGACTATGTGAAAACTAAATATAAAACTGAATCAAACAGTGAACGTTTCATGCAAATCGGTTAAGTATAACACTTAGGGTCACACTGCAACTCCAAGCAGCTAGACACTGCTGCCTCAGAAAAACAATAAAGCCAGACACCGCTGTCTACGTTGTTTATGACGAAGTCTGATTACGCAGTCTGATTACGCTGGCTATAGATGACGCAGTCTGATTACACTGATGACGAAATGCTGCTGCTGATGATTGCAGGTTGTAGGACGCCATTTTTTCTCTAAGTAAACACTGCATTTCAAACAAAAAAAAAAAACAAACAAACAAATAATGGAGTATAAAGAGCAACATAAGCAAAACATTTTATCATGGTGTTGGTATGTATGCATGAGAGTGTGGGGGGAAAAAGTTACCATTAGAAGGTTCAAATACCTATGTGGCTTATAAAATGAAACGCTCAGTCGTGGTGTGTGTGTGTGTGTGTGTGGAGAGAGAGTGTGGGGGAAAAAGTTGCCATCAGAAGGTTGAAATACCTATGCGGCTTATGAAATGAAATGCTCAGTCGTGGTGTGTGTGTGTGTGGAGAGAGTGAGTGTGAGAAATGAAAAAAAAAAGAAGTTTGTTTACTAAGTTTGTTTACAAAGTTTCAATGAGTTTCAATTATGTAAATAACCAAAGTTTGTTTACAAATTTTGTTTACAAAGTTTGTTTACAAATTTTGTTTACAAAGTTTGTTTATACAGTTTGTTTACAAATTGTGTTTACAAAGTTTCAATGAGTTTTAATTATGCAAATAACCAAAGTTTGTTACAAATTTTGTTTACAAATTTTGTTTACAAAGTTTGTTTACAAAGTTTGTTTACAAATTGTGTTTACAAAGTTTGTTTACAAAGTTTGTTTACAAAGTTTGTTTACAAATTGTGTTTACAAAGTTTGTTTACAAAGTTTGTTTACAAAATTTGTCTACAAAGTTTCAATGAGTTTCAATTATGTAAATAACCAAAGTTTGTTTACAAATGTTGTTTACAAAGTTTGTTTACAAAGTTTGTTTACAAATTTTGTTTATAAAGTTTATTTACAAATTTTGTTTATAAAGTTTGTTTACACAGTTTGTTCACAAAGTTCACTTTTGTTTACAAAGTTTCAATTCGTTACCATGACAACGCCTATGACGTCACTTCCGGTCCAGGCAACACTTCCGGTCCAGACAACACTTCCGGTCCAGACAGTATGACAGCACTTCCAGACAGTATGACGTCATCATGATGTCATTATGACGTCATGGATGGCCGCGCCTATCCTAACGCTTATCGTGACTTCCGCTCCAGACAGCACTTCCGGTCCAGACAACACTTCCGGTCCAGACAACACTTCCGGTCCAGACAACACTTCCGGTCCAGACAGTATGATAGACAGAAAGTGGGCGGGGCTTCATTGTCTTCATTGATCTCATTGGTTTTTCATTGGTCACGTGACTGATGACGTCATTATCACCATGGTTACGCCTTGGTTACGCCTATGACGTCACTTCCGGTCCAGACAGTATGACGTCATCAAGTGGCGCAAAACTGTCATTTCCCCCTACTCACATGGAATAACAAAATTTTATTGCACAGACTAGAAAATATTATTATTATAAGTGTTTACACCGCGCAATATCCATTAAATACAGTAATATCAGGAAACAATTGGGATTCACCAGTAGGGTGTAAAAAGGGCATTCTACAATGAGATAACGTCATGCTGACGTCACAGGGAAACCCCCACCCCTCACCCCGCACGACCGACCACCCACGAGACCCCCTCATAACCCCTCAGAAGGAGGCTTAGCATGCAACTATTAATCGCTACAAAACCACTGTTAGAGTATTAAGGTAGCACTAGATGGATAATATAACTATGATAAAAAGTATAGAATAAGAACTAGTACAGGAAGTGTTTGTTGTGGAGTTGAAAGCATCTCAAAATTTTCAACGAAACATATAGTTATAAATATTTGGAAGTGAAAAGCTTGTGGTTACATTTTTAAAGGGCATTCTAAAATATCAAACTGATTAAATAGATGCATTGAATTTAATGCCATAACCGTGTTGGACAAGGAAAATTGTCAAAATTTAAACAGTAAGCTGGACTTTGATGCAATCATGCGTAAAGATGTCAATGCATTGGGAAAAGTCATAAAAACGAAGTGAGGAAAGTAAATGTACCAAATTTTGCTCTACTGTGGTAAGTTGAAATTAAATGGCTATACAATATGATATAATTGACATGAAAATCATTTGATAAAAGTACCAAATTGTACTTAAGATAGTTAAGTAGCGGCCTAGTTTATGTAATCAAACTGATCATGTGATCAAAACAAAGATTTAAGGACAAAGAACACCTATGTACGATGGATGCATTTTATGTGCTATGACATTTATTATTGCTGTTAGTAATTACCTTTTGCAGATGAAAGAATAAGACAGCGTATGACAAAGATTCACAAAAGAAATTCTGGTTTTTACGGATTTTGTTTGATTCAGTATTAAACAAATTAATAAATAATAAACAGAGGTACGTAACATTGCTGAAGATATGGGGGAGGGGTCGCGAAATTTATCAAGCAGTTGTAAATTTTATTAATAAAAGGCAACGAGAAAGGGAAATATTAGAAATCTTATGCACAAATTAGACCTCAAGAGCAAAAGGACTTTGTCTATTTATTCACAACTAAAACGAATTAATATGGGAACTAAAATTTAATTTGAAAAATATCGTCTTGTCGATTACGAACCCATCACTTTGGGTTCCCATTGTGTTTAGCGATTATTATCGCGATCCATAATAGAGAATTTGCGGAATATTACTGTCATAAGAATAAAACGCGTGATTTTCGACAAAAAACCATTCATGTTATATTTCTATTATAACGAGCGTCTAAAATGATGTTTGTCTGTAATCAACCATTTGGGTAAGCTATCTTATTGTGCTTTTGTCCGTTAGCACCGATGGCAGCCATGACTCTTTAACATAAGTAACAATGTTCGTTCGCAAATTACCCATTGAGCAATTGCATAGTGTATTTTAGTATTTATGAATATATGCAAAACAATTCATTAAGAGTTTGCCTCAGTATGAGTAATGTCAACAAACTATGCGAACGCGTCGAAACACCTGCCACGGGCTTTGTAAAATGCAACGAATACCAATTGAAGGTTTTGTGTGGTAAATGTTCACTATTCTTGTAAATGAGTAGTATTAAGCGTATTCACCGTTATTTGGTATTGTTAACCTTTGTTAGAATGACCCCAAAATGAATTAATGCCAAAGGGTTTAAATAGAGCAAGAAAACGCCCGGTCAGTAGTTGGACTCGGGACGCGGAACCAGAGTGACGTGCAAGTCAGGAAAGGAGCGCATCGTTAAGGCTTTAGTAAATAAGTGTTCTGGCATTGTTATATGTTAGCATTAATAAAATATAGCAAAAATCATCAAAGTTGGATTGTTTTAATACTGTGTAACGACTGCAATAATTTTTGGAAAAATGACGGATCGAACTCAAGTTAAATGCATGCTGTTGTAGATATTATTTATCTTGGATGTATTTGCTGCGTATACTGTAAGTTTAGTCTTACTTTGTGTACGTTTGCGGTGTTTGCTAACTTTTCCTGGTTGTCCATTTCGAGATTATCCTCACTGTCAGCAAACAATTTGCATTGCTTGGGCTGTGCAAACGGGAAAGTTTCCACTTTCTACCGTCCTCCTTTCCTTCTGTCAGCACCAGGGCATTGTGGGAGAGCTGGACACGCAGTTGTCATGGCTCCAGGAAGTTTTGTCTTCTTTTGCCTCCAGACTGCGGCAACTTTTTTCGGGGAATTGCTTACACTTTCCTCTTGCTGTGGTTTTACAAGCCTTTTGTCTGTTTCAAAAAGGTGTTTGTCACATTTAAGAGTAGTGTAACCGTTGCTAGACACATTTGTCTCGGTGTAGAATCGATCATGCGTTAGCTACAGCGGCGTCGTACCTTTATCAGGTAGGACATTCCGACACCACGTCTGTTGGAACAACTCCTGCTGTTGGAACAGCTCCACAGTTGTATCCTTATGGGCGTGTTGTGTGGAGATAGCGTGGGCCTCTGTTCCCTATACGTGTAGTAACTCCGTGTTAGGCACCCCCAGGGTGGAATGTCACCGTTTGGAGTGCCAAGGACTCGGAATGTTTCACATCGGAGTGCAACCAACTTGGAATGCCTCCGACTTGGAGTGGCTCCGACTTGAAGTGACACCACCTCGGAATCGTTCCGACTCGGAAAGCCTCCGGCTCGGAATCACTCCGACTTGGAGTGCCACCGACTAGGAATGTTTCCGCATCGGAGTGCCACCAACTTGGAATGCTTCCGACTTGGACTGGCTCCGACTCGGAGTGCCACCGCCTCGGAATGGTTCCGACTCGGAATGCCACCGGCCCGGAATTGCTCCGACTTGGAATGTTTCCGCATCGGAGTGCAACCAACTTGGAATGCTTCCGACTTGGAGTGGTTCAGAATTAGAATTAGTGCGATCTCTACGGCGGTTACAAATGTGTTGCGGGAGTCTTACCTTCGGAGAAATGAACTGTATCCCTTGAAGAAATTTGCATCGAGTCTTAACCTGCATCCGGGAAACGTTGCGTCATGCTTCCGACGATGAATTGAAGATGTTACGCAGTTTGGCTTCCAAGTCGGGATCAGCGGCGTTACGCCACGGTGACTACTCAGTCTTCTTCACCCAAGGATAGGCAGTTGCATCCCCCCTCCGCTCCCCCTCTTTGCGCCAATTCAGCCGTTGACTGGTAAACCCAGTGCGTTACGAAGGACAGCAGTCTATGATTCTTCGTCGGAGTCCGCATAGGATAATTCTTCGTCGGGCGAAGAGGATCAACCATTGTTCAGTGAACATGAGAAGGTTCAACCGGAAGTTTCGGAGTCTCCCATTGTGCCTGCGACATCATCACTCACGGTTCCACCAAAACGACCACAGCGTCTGTCTCTGTCACAAGCTAATCTCGCATACTGCGCAATCCATAGGGTATCAGCGCTCGCCGCATGAGGACTTTAGGTCTTTCAGGCCAGCACGTACTCCTACGCCGTCAGGGATAGAGTTTCCACCGGAAGAGTGGGAGGAGGCTTCCACTATAGACTTTTCGGCAATAGATTTCCCCTTTAGAGATATTCTGAAGTTTATTATCGACAATTCTGGTGACTTTACAGCAAAAGGTCAGTCGGCCTCTCTCTTTTTTGCGGCTCAAGCGCAGCCTCGTCAGCGAGAGGATTTTATGGCGTTGTCTACAGCTGCCTGCGTTACAGGCACGCATGGAAGAACTGCAGTCAATGCAGCAAGCTCGCTCACGCCCTTGGTCGCGTTTGTTACCATCGAAGGTACTACATGTGAAAACGGCAGCTTATCAGTCCAGTGATGGTGCTCTGCCCGTGCAACCGCTGGTGTATTCCAGGAATATGGCTCTTTGGCGGTTTGCTCCCATTGCTAATTAGTCAGACTTGTTCCCACAGCAGATTCTCCAGTCGATTATCGAGGCGGCGCGTGTGCGCTCACAAAATGCTCTGATGCGCAAACCACTCACACCACGAATTGTTCAGTCGAAGCAACGTCATACGGCGTCTTTACCTACAACAATCCCACGGAAAATTCCTTCAGCGTCAATGTCGACACCTCAGCCGAAGAAAAAGATACTTGACTCTAAAAAGCAAGCTGCCACTCCTAAGCAGAGGTAGCAACCAATTAAAGTATCCGGCAGAGATCGCACGACGATCTCTGCCCGATGCTTTCGGTTTTTGCGAAAAATCGGTTGGTTCATCTCAAGAATTGAACGTAGATGTGCCCGTAGGCGGAAGGCTAAAGAATTTTTGGCCAGCCTGACAGCCTGAGAGCTCCCAAAAATGTGGTTCGGTGGTTACGTTGGGGCTACCCTCTGCCGTTTGCAAGGGATACGTTGTGGTGCCAGATTTTGAAACCGCTTGCCAGGCTTCCCAATCCTTCTTTAGTGATTGATCAAGGCCACCCTGGCACAGGGCATGTGAGCGGTGTCGTTGGATCTGTCAGATGCATATGTACACATTCCAATGCATCAGTCGGCTCGTCATTTTCTCGCGTTTACGGTGGCGGATCCAAACTGTTGGATCTTGCCCTACCGTTCGGCCTATCGAAGGCTCCGTTAGTGTTTACTCAGGTTGTGGCGGTAGTCAAAAGTTGAAGTCGCAAAGGAGGGTTTCTGTTTTTCCAATATCTAGACGATTGATTGTTAGTGAATGCGGACAGGCAGTTGCTCCTAGCACAAGTGGACGTTATGTTGAGTCGCTGTGGAGCTCTAGGCCTGTTGGTCAATTACAAGAGGTCGGAACTTGTTCCAACCCAGAAGATTACGTTTCTCGGGGAGTTACTGGATTTTGTGTCTGCCACTGCTTTTCCCACACAGGACAGATTCCGAAAGATTATGTCGCTCATTGCCGGGGTGGTTTCTACGTCCAAGCCTCTGGAGTCCCTTTAACGGAAAAGACGGTCGAGCTCGGCAGATGTCACTTTCGCGAGTTTCAGCGTGTAGTTCTCAAGGCTTTGCGTCGCGGCAGGTTACCGGGGCATCGCATAACACTGTCATTGGTAGCTCTGAGGATTTAGAGTGGTGGTCGTGTCAACCCCATCTGTTGATAGGTGTGCTGTTTTCTCGGTCAGCTCCATCGAGCCAGGTTCAGAAGGATGCGTTTTGCACCGGTGGGGAGTAGTCTTCTAGGGTGGTGTGTGGAAGTGCTCTTGGTCAAGTCAAGAACAGCGGTTGCACATCAAAGTTTTGGAGATGAAGGCGGTCTTGATAGCTTGTCAAATTCTGCAAACTTTTGTGTGTGGTCACGCGCGTCAGTTCCTCGTAGACAATCAGACGGTGGTGGCGTATTTGTCCGTTCACCCATGTTGTATCGTCTCACCAAGTAGGTCTTACTTCTTGATTGGGATTCCCCGGAGTGTGGCAGTCTGAGGCAACATCACTTGGAGTATTGTTATCCATATCCTCAGCTGTTTCGACTCAGACTCTGGTGCATGAGTTTTTCTTCTTCAAATCGAAAGGGTTTTCGCATCGTGTCATTCAGAGAATGCGCCACATGTCTAACCTGATGCGCTAATGGCGTTTCAATGTATGAGTTATTGCGAGTGGGCTGTTGGACCTCTCCAAACACTTTTATTAAACATTATATGCAAGAGTATACTACAGATACATTAACTAATTTGCATAGTCTTGAACCATTTGTTGCTGCTGACTCGATGATTCATAATGGTTCTCCCTCTTGCAGGACTCCCCAGCATTCTGAGGGCATTCAAGAAAAAGAAGTCCGCTAAATAGAGTGCGGCGTGGGAGCAGCTCCGATGTGCAGCGGTAGTCTGGCGGTTTGGCTATAACATGACTGTTATCGTGCCGGCCCTATACTGACTTTTGTACCATGGTCTTGGTTTTGGACAGAGCGGTTTTGCACATGGTACATTATGCTGTGTCGGGTTGGCAACGGTGCTAGTGACTTGTTTTGTGTTTCTACGTTTTCCTCTTTCTTTTCCGAAAGAGGGGGGGGCATTAGTAGGATGGCCTCGGGCCATCGAACTGTATGTGTATTAACAATGGGCATTTCGTGGTTTAACCCCATTGAATATTGTTAATTGTTGATAAATGGGCAGTACGCGGTGAGATCCCGCTGAAATTAAAAGAAAAATTGAATTTATTTCTTTTATTTCTGCCCCGTGTACAGCATAGTGTCTTGTAGACGGTATGTTAACCAATTCGTATGCATAGGATATGCAATTCCCACCATCAGTTCTAGTCTCTCATAGTGATTTGTAGTATACAGGCTGATATTTTCGAAATTAAAACTGAAGTATTTAATTTCTTAATAATCATTTTTATGAGTAAAATATCTTGTAGACGTATAAGCCATCACTCAATGTGTACCCACCCACCTCCCTATCAATTGGGATCGTCTAATACGACAAGTTGGGTATGGTTTTACCACATGATAGGAACTGCAGCGTGCGCTGATTGGTCGGTTGTTTGACAGGCACAGTAAACATAACAACAGGGTACCTGTTATGGGTACCCATGTTGTGCTATTCCAAAGAATTTTTAATGGATCGCGATAACCAATGTTAATAGATTGGAAAACCCATAGTGACGGCTTCTACGTCTACAAGATACTTTACTCATAAAAATGAGTATTAAGAAATTAAATACTTCGGTTTTGGCCTGTGAAAACCCCCTGAATCGTCTTTGTCACGACCCGTTGCAGAGACGCCTCGGTCATGTGACGATTCGCTACTGTAACGAGTTGTGCATGTAACGACTCGTTGTTACAGCGACCCGTGGCAGTGACGGGTCGAGCATGTGACCACGGGTCATGTATACAACGAGGCATTATTACAATTAACCGTAACAGGAACGTTGCTATCATTTGAAGATTTGCTGTTTTTGTTGTTATACCCACAATGGGTTATCATTGCCACGTTCCGTAAAGGAGTCGATCTGGCCACCAGTCGCGACTGTTACGGGCTGTGTCTGTGACAGGTCGGTGTTGGCGCGATTCCTCCATGTTGCGGGTCGTGTCTGTCACGACCCGTGACTGTGAATCGTCATCACAGAACCGGATCGTGTCTGAGACGACTCGGTCACGTGTCACTTGCTGTGGCGACGCGTATCGACACTGTGTCGTGTCGTGCATGTCACGGCTTAATTTAGAAACAGTTTTAACAGGATTATGCGGACTTTTTCAGTCCTTTGCAATTAAAAGAAGATGTTTAAGTCGTGTTAGGTTTCTTTCACTATTGTAGTGAGTTTGTGCAATGGTAACTACTTACTTATAGCATGTGCTTTTGTTGTAGATTCACTGACAATCCATGTACACACATCATTCAAGGTGTACTGCGTATTTGCGCTGCTGGGACATCCAGTCCTGTACATTGGATAGTCGATGGGACCAATGCTCCTCCCTTTTTACTTCGACAGCAGGAGACAGCTAGAGTGCGTGTCAAGAGCACAAAGGCTCCAAGAATAAAAAGCTTTCAGCATCTGTTCACACGCTTTCACCCATTGCACTGCACACAGTACATAAATCAGACACAGAAGGGTCAAGGCAATCAAGGAAACTGAACCTTAAGTCCCTCCCATGGACGCTGTCTGATGTCACTGGGTCGACATCAGGGATTTATTTCATTTACCCAAGCCAAGTGGATGTGATGTCTGCGATGGGTACACGTGTTGCTACCGGTACTCCAGCTATACAAGCTCCCATTCAGTCTGTATTAGAGACGCATTTACTTAACGATCTCACTTTAGAGGCAAACAGATGTACCTCTACAGCAGTTACTGATCACGACTGAATTGAACGTAAACATTTCTATGGCCGTAAAACACGCTTTATCGAGACATTACCGCAAAGGCAAGAGCTTTCTTCATTATAGCAGTTCGTCTTGAGTTTAAACTTACACCCGGATACGCTGAAACATGCTTCCCATGAAGAACTTAAGATGTTACGTAGCCTTATTAGGCCCCAACCCTACAGGGCTGGGGGCCTATAGACTCGGGGTGTCTGTCTGTCCGTCTGTCCGTCTGTCCGTGCCCACAATGATTATGCTATGTGGTGGATTTTCGGTACATCCGTCACTTATGTGGTTTTTCTTCCTTATGTGGTGGTTCTTATGAGGTAGCCACATAAGCACCCATTGAGCACAAAACAAACCACATAAGGGAGTCCGTCAAAGTCCGTTGATCAACTGTCCTGTAGCACTATCTGTTGGAAAATAATGCAACTATAAAGCTAATTTCTAAAGCAAATAAGGAGAGCAGCATTTGTTTAAATCCCGCTGTGGGGTGGGGAGAATCTTAAGAATACACCCACTGCGATTCTAGGGGAAATTTTTGAAGAAAATACCTCAAAATGAATCTTATCCTACAGTTTTATCCGTTTATTTACCTTGTGTTAATGTGTGGTTATTATTTAAACATGCACACTGGTCCGAAATATGAACCGCGCATCGACGCAATTTAAGTTAACATGCGCCGTGATCCGAAATGTGAACCGCGCATCAGCGCAAGTTAAACAAACATGCGCACTGGTTCCAAATGCGAACCGCGCATTAACGCAAGTAAAATAAACATGCGCACTGGTCCGAAATGCGAACCGGGCATCAACGCAAGTTAAATAAACATGTGCACTGGTCTAAAATAAGACGCGCATCAACGCAAGCTGAATAAACATGCGCAGTTGTCCGAAATGTTAACCACGCACCCACGGAAGCTGAATAAACATGCCCACTGGTTCGAAATGCGCAACCGGACATGGACGCAATGTTAATAAACATGCGCACTGGTTCGAAATGCGAACCGCACATCGACGCAAGTTAAATAAATATGTGCACTGGTCCGAACAAAGAACCACGCATCGATGCAAGTTAAGTAATCATGCGCACTGATCCGAAATGTGAACCGCGCATCAACGCAAGTTAAACAAACATGCGCACTGGTTCCAAATGCGAACCGCACATTAATGCAAGTGAAATAAACATGCGCAGTTGTCCGAAATGTGAACCGCGCATCAACGCAAGTTAAATAAACATGTGCACTGGTCCAAAATAAGAAACGCGCATCAACGCAAGTTAAATGAACATGCGCACTAGTCCGAAATGCGAACCGCTCATCAACGGAAGTTGAATAAACATGCGCACTGTTTCGAAATGCGCAACCGGACATGGACGCAAGGTAAAAAAAAACATGCGCACTGGTTCGAAATACGAACCGCGCATCGTCGCAAGTTAAATAAATATGTGCACTGGTCCGAACAAAGAACCAAGCATCGATGCAAGTTAAATAATCATGCGCACTGGTCCGAAATGTGAACCGCGCATCAACGCAAGTTAAACAAACATGCGCACTGGTTCCAAATGCGAACCGCGCATTAATGCAAGTGAAATAAACATGCGCAGTTGTTCGAAATGTGAACCTCACATCAACGCAAGTTAAATAAACATGTGCACTGGTCTAAAATAAGAAACGCGCATCAACACAAGCTAAATGAACATGCGCACTAGTCCGAAATGCGAACCGCTCATCAACGGAAGTTGAATAAACATGCGCACTGTTTCGAAATGCGCAACCGGACATGGACGCAAGGTAGAAAAAAAAACATGCGCACTGCTTCGAAATGCGAACCGCGCATCGACGCAAGTTAAATAAATATGTGCACTGGTCCGAACAAAGAACCACGCCGCGATGCAAGTTAAGTAATCATGCGCACTGGTCCGAAATGTGAACCGCGCATCAACGCAAGTTAAATAAACATGCGCACTAGTCCAAAATGCGAACCGGCATCAACTGAAGTTAAATAAACGTGCACAGTTGTCCGAAATGTGAATCACGCTCCAACGCACGCGAAATGAACATGCGCACTAGTCTGAAATGCGAAATGCTCATCAGCGAAGTTGAATAAACATGCGCACTAGTCCGAAATGTGAACCGGGCATGGACGCAAGTGAAATAAACATGCGCACTGCTTCGAAATGCGAACCGCGCATCGACGCAAGTTTAATAAATATGCGCACTGGTCCGAAATTTGAACCGCGCATCAGTGCACATTAACCAAACATGCGCACTCGTCCAAAATGTGAACCGCGCATCGATGCAAGTTAAATAAACATGCGCATTTGTCTAAAACAAGAACCGTGCATCAACGCAAATAAAAGAAACATGCGCACTGGTCCGAAATGTGAACCGCGCATCAACGCAAGTTAAATAAACATGCGTATTTGTCTAAAATAAGAACCGTGCATCAACGCAAATAAAAGAAACATGCGCACTGGTCCAAAATGTGAATCTCGCATCAACAAAAGCTAAACAAACCTGCGCAATAGTCCGAAATGCGAACCGCGCATCGACGCCAGATAAATAAACATGCGCACTGGTCCGACAAAAGAACCATGCAACGACGCAAGTTGAATAGACATGCGCAGTTTCCGAAATAAGCACCACGCATTAACGCACGTTAAATATATGCACTGGTCGGAAAAAACCACGCATCGACGCAAGTTATGCTCATGCGCACTGGTCCGAATTGTGAACCGCGCATCAACGTAAGTTGCATAAACATGCGCAGTGGTCCGAAATGCGAACCGGGCATCGACGCAAGTTAAATGAACATGCGCACTGGTTCGAAATGCGAACCACGCTTTGACGCAAGTTAAATAGATATGCGCAGTGGTCCGAAATACAAACCGCGCATCAGTGCACGTTAACCAAACATGCGCGCTGGTCCGAAATGTGAACCGCACATCGACGCAAGTTAAGTTTACATGCGCCGTGATCCGAAATGTGAACCGCGCATCAACGCAAGTTAAAAAAATATGCGCAGTTTTTCCAAAGGCGAACCACGCATTAACGCAAGTTAAATAAACATGCGCACTGGTCTAAAATAAGCACCACGCAAGTTGAATAAATATGCGCAGTTGTGACAGATAAGTTGTAAAATATCTTTATACAGTAAAGTGCCACATATATAATTCCGTTTATTTACAAATGAAACACACAAAGCTTAAACATTATTGACATTGACATGACGCCTGCTGGGAACCACACAAGGGCACGGGCAAATATAAACCACCACATAAGTAATTTTTATTCTCAAATAATCTTGTCCGTGACCTACCACTTAAATGCATTTCAGGCATATCAAATGCTACCACATAATGCAGCCACCACATAAGATACCTCTCGTTGGCCTGTCCGTCCGTCCGTCTGTCTGTCCGTCATCGTTTTTTTGTACAAGCGATATCTCCAGAACGCAAAGGCCTAGGGACTTGATGTTGGGCTCATTTGAAAGGTCTCGACTTGTGGATGTGCCTTTTGGCCATTTTGGCCAAATTCGATCACGTGATCTTGGCCAAATTGGCCAAAAACGCAAAAAATCGACTTGTGTTTGTACAGGCGATATCTCGAGAACGCAGAGGCCTAGAGACTTGATGTTAGGCTCATTTGAAAGATCTCGTGTTGTAGATGGCCGAATTCGGTCTTAAAGTGCAGGAATCAATTCTACGAAAATATGATAAATATGATATTTTTCGGGTGGGCGATAATAGGGAACATTGGGCGATAATGCAAGACAGTTGTAATTTTCGCTTTAAAAGTGCAGGAATCAATTCTATGACCCGAAAACATGATGTGATATTTTTCGGGTAGGCGATAATAGGGAATATTGGGCGATAATGTAAGAAAGTTGTAATTTTCGCTTTAAAAGTGCAGGAATCAATTCTATGTCCCGAAAATATGATAAATATGATATTTTTCGGGCACGCGATAATAGGGAACAATCGGCGATAATGTAAGAAAGTTGTAATTTTCGCTTTTAAAGTGCAGGAATCAATTGTATGACCCGAAACTATGATAAATGTGATATTTCTCGGGTGGGCGATAATAGGGAATATTGGGCGATAATGTAAGAAAGTTGTAATTTTCGCTTTAAAAGTGCAGGAATCAAATTCTATGTCCCGAAAATATGATAAATATGAAATTTTTCGGATGGGCGATAATAGGGAACATTGTTCGATAATGCAAGAAAGTTGTAATTTTCGCTTTTAAAGTGCAGGAATCAATTCTATGACCCGAAAATATGATAAATGTGATATTTTTCGGGCACGCGATAATAGGGAATATTGGGCGATAATGTAAGAAAGTTGTAATTTTCGCTTTAAATGTGCAGGAATCAATTCTATGACCCGAAAATATGATAAATATGATACTTTTCGGATGGGCGATAATAGGGAACATTGGGCGATACTGCAAGAGAGCTGTAATTTTCGCTTTAAAAGTGAAGGAAACAATTCTAGGACCCGAAGATATGTTAAATATAATACTTTTCTGGTGGGCGATAATAGGAAACATTGGGCGATAATGGAAGAAAGTTGTAATTTTCGCTTTAAAAGTGCAGGAATCATTTGTATTACCCGAAAATATGATAAATATGATATATTTCGGGTGGGCGGTTATAGGTAATATTGAGCATAATGCAAGAAAGTTGTAATTTTTATTTTAAAGGTGCAGGAAGCAATTATATGACCCGACAATATGATAAATGTGATAGTTTTCGGGTGGTCAATATTATCTTTTTCATTTTTCCCACGCAAATTAGAATTAATTAGGGTCCACATATTTTTGACGAACCCCCCGGTTTGAAGTTTACCAGGGCATTTGAAGTACGCCTGTCAGGGTAGACTATCCAGGGTCTGGATATTCCTCACCCGATCATTTATCGATTTTTAATTAAACGCTGGCCTAGTACCACCCTGGATAGGAGTCCACGTTTAAGTAATCGTATGCAACAAAAGGCTCGAGATAAGTGCATATAAGAAAGGACGTTATTTAAATTTTGGAGTTCCACTTCTCTTTGATATCAAAAACAAATTGGAAAAAATTCCTGTTTTTATATATATATATTTTTATTTGACAAATATCGTACCGTGTTCTGGATAGATGTTCCAAAACTGTATGCACATTTTTATACTCACTTGAAACAAGGCCCAAGATAAGTAATAAAAGAAAGGACTTTATTTTAATTTTTACATCTGACTTCTGTTTGAATTTAATAACAAATTGCAGTAAAGTTCCTGTGTCTGTATTTTTCCCATTTATTACAAATATTCAGAAATTTTCATAATTTCAGCATAATTTAATATAAAAAAATCATTCAACCAGATCAGACTGTCTTACCATTTTCCAAGAGGCACAAGACTGAATCCTCAACTGGGCCACTGTCACTTGACAGTCTTGCTTATTTTTCATAATAAAAAAGTGCTGATGCGGCCGGCTGCTAAGTTTTGGGGGTAAAAAAAGATTTTCCGCCAGCCAATATCATTGTTTTTCAAAGTTTTGAGCAGAAGTAGGACATTTATTTTTCTTGGGCTAAACTGGCCAACAGGTTCAAAACCATAGACGACCCCTTACAATTTTGGGGGCGTTGGGGCCTGTTAGTGTTCACTGAATACCTGTATCCATATGGGTCGGTGGCTTCGCCAACCTCACGGCTTAATTCAATTCCATCGGCTACTGTTACCACGGAATTATCCTTGCCTAAGGATACACAGCCTCCGTCGCTACCTCTCATGGTCTCTGTACAGTTGTTGACAAAGAGTAGACATCGTTTAAGACAAGATTCAATTTATGGGTCGTCATCATCTACATCAGCAGAGAATTCATCGTTGGGTGAGGAGGAACCAGTGATCATAAGCGAGCAAGAACAGATCAAATCTGCACTGGGGAGAGGTGCGGTTGTACATAGCAGACCCTCGTTACTCGTCTCCACTACGGTGTTGCGTCCTCCTCCGCCAGCAACTACCCGAACTTCGGTTTTGGCCTTATCCCATTCCATGTCATATCATGCCTCTCCTCGGATCATGTCGCCGGAAGATTACAAGCTGTTGGTGCCGATGCACACCCCAACTTCACCAACAAATGGGAAGAAGTTTCAAGTTATTTTTCAGCAGCGGACATTCCCTTCAAGGACATTATTAAGTTTATTGCGGATAATTCATCTGCCTCTATCACAACTTCAAAAACGCAGATTAGGCCGTCGTTTTGCTTTGCGGCCGAGTCACAACCGCTCCCGAGAAGCTTTTATGGCACTATCTACGGCTCCATGTGTGTCGAACGTTTTACAGGCCAGGATGGACGAGTTGCAGACGGTGTAGGATGTTCTTCCACGTCACTAGTCTCGATTTCTACCTCCAAGCTTTTACATGTGTTACATATGAATCCAGTTACGGCGTGTTGTAGACTAAACCTCTCACGTATCGATGTGACATGGCCCCGTGACTCCTTAACGTCAATCCTGAGTCCAGCGCTGCGCTCCTGAAAGTGACTGTAGTTATTTAGAGGAAGTGGCAAGGAAGATTTTGCGCACCCTTTCCTCTCAATATGCTGCTTCCCAAGCACTTTGACAGTTTGTTGATCCCGGAACAAATGCTTTATTCAATCGCGTTTTTGATTCCGCCGTTGCAGCGTCGTCTGACTTGTTGAAACTCAACGACTATATGCTTACGTCTTTGGTAGTGCTTCGACGAGATCAATTGCTGCCTCACTCGAATATAAGCACATAGGATGCGTAGAGACTTCGTTTTGTGGCAGCAGCTGGATAATCTGAGCTATTTCCTCCAGAAATACTGAAGAATGTAATCGAGTCAGCGCGAGTGAAATCACATGATGCACTGATGCACAGAGCACTGCCGCCACACGCCACTCAGCCGAAATATCGGCAATCGGCGATCCCTCTCACGGCATCGCTGAAGAAGAGACCAGGTCCAGTTCCGGTGTCAAGTCAAGAAGCATAACCTGGAGACAAAAAAGCAGACTACCACTCCTAAGCAGAGGTAGCAACAAAATCAAAGTATTCGGCAGAGATAGCACGTCGATCTTTACCAGATACTATAGCATATCCATTTCTCAAATTGAGCGTAAATGTACCCGTAGGGGGAAGGATAAAGAGTTTTTGGTTAGAGTTATGAACTCAAGTACACATAGTCCGCTAGTTGCTTGGGGGTAACCCTTACCGTTTGCCAAAGACAGGTAGGTCATCAAATCCTTATACCTCTAGTCAAGCTTCCCAATCCTTCTTTAGTCCCATCGTACGTGCACCAGCCATAAAAGCAGCTGGCTTTGCAAACCTTGATTCAAGATCTGATAGAAACCCATAGAAAAGATGCGCATAAGCACTCACGGGTTATTCAGTCGGGTCTTTCTTGTTCTGAAAAAATCGGGCAACTGGTGTCTTGTAATAGACTTGTCACATCTCAATCAATTCATACACCTTACATCGCTCAATATGGACACTCCACAATTGATCAAATCCACCGTAAATCAGGGCATTTTCGCCACTTCAGTGGATTTGTCCGATGCGTACCCACACATTCCGATGCACGAGGCATTTCGTCGCTATCTGGCCTTCGGGATAGGGGGATCGAAACCATTGGTGTCTCTCCCCACCGTTCGGCTTGTCGACAGAACCGTTTGTGTTTACCCAGGTCACGAAGGTAGTCAAACGTTCGGGTCGTCCAGTAGGTTTGCTCATTTTCCAGTGTCTGTACGATTAGTTGTTGGTGAACGGAGACGGGCAATTCTTCTCTCTCAGTTGGACAAACTGATAAACAGTGCGATATCCTTGGTCTGTATATCGATTGCAGCAAGTCCGAATTGATTCCGGGTCAGTGCATAAAGGTCATGGGGGATTTTGTTGATTTTGCAAGGGCCAGAGTGTTTCCCACTCAAAATCGGATGCAGAAAATTATTTGGGATTTAAAACACCAGGAACGATTCAAATGAAACCAAGGGATGCTCCAGTTCAAAGGACCTGAAGCCGACAACACAGCACTTGCAAATCATAGCCAGACGAACGCTTAAGGACAAACCTGAGAGGTGTCCTATATATCATAATCGACCTAACTGAAACCTTCCTGGCCTCAAAGAAGTCGGAGACAACCACCGCCAAGGGCCGCCACAGGATCGATGTCTTTGTTGACGCACCATGCCTCTTTATCTCGCCAGTGCAACAAACAGATCTTATTCCTGTATTCCTTGTGAACTGTCTTTCTTTCTCTGAAGTACCCTCTTAGAAAATCGCTTGTTCTTCATGAGTTAATACTTATGCAGCAAAGATTGGGCTGAAACAACAGGATGGCAATACTGCCAATGAGACGATTGGTAAGCTTGCGCCAGGGCGATGGACATATAGCCGATGAAACGTGAAATCTGACAAAGTTTAACTGTATGGTTAATTTCCTTCATTCTGAACGCGAGATTGACAAGAGTATTCAGCCTACCTGTGATGTGAGATGTTTGAATGACAAAACCATAAGGCATAACAGAACCTTCTTTTAAGTCTATACAACATCGACAGGAACTGAACCACTTGTCCCTTGGGAAACGCGGAGAGAAACGTGCACTTAAAACAGCTTCATTTTCAACACGCTGATATGAAGCGTCCGATCGTGACAAGACCATTGACCTTTCCTGGTATGCTCGCGGAAAACGAAATCGCTAGAAGACATGTTTGAGCCTGCCGTGATCGATATGATCATTTAATTGCATTAAATCGCCTTCAAGACCTAAAGCCCTGTGTGAATTTGTGCTAAAACTTTCCAGGCTGCGTTGAACATCATTGATGATGTCTTGCCAAACTTCAGCTCGCGGGGTCCCATATTCACTAAAACCCAAACCCTATGATGGATTCAGAAGATTTAAGATCAAGGCATCATCATGCCTGTACCTTCAGTGAATGGGCTTCACCGATAGTTGTCGTAACTAACCTGAACAACAGCGTTCGAATCTGTGGAGACTTCTAGACTACGCTCCGTCCGATGATAAAACCCGAACATTGTGGAATAGCAGGAAACATGACTCATCGCTAAACACAACGCGGTTGCAATTGCAACGTTGCCAAAGTCTGCCTGAATGGTTTTGTGCCCACTGACGCCTTACTCGCTATCTACGGTTATCCATCACAGGTCAAACATAGGCTCGGTATGGAATGTTGACGAAGACGTCGCAACACGGTCTTTGCGCTGATTAACGGGTTTTGTCTACCAGATGTAACAGGCACTGTAGTCACAGCACTTTGAAAACTATTGCGGAGGTGTAGCACTGTAATGCCACGATCGTGATGCACTGTCATTACTCACGGCTGGCCTTGTCTAGGGCGATCGAGTGTCGATCCGGTTTCCTCGAAACGTCTTACGAGACGCAGAATTGCTGATCTGGCAACACCAAACTGTCTGGCCACCGCTGTACGCGAAGCTTCACCCATCAACATCCCCATAACCTGTAACCTCTCGTTTTCTAAAAGTCGCGGCATCGTAACTTCCGCGTTGAATAGGACTTATCAGCTGCATTTTTTCAATAGTGCACAGCAATGTTATTTTCAAAGCAATAGTCCACTTCAGTGAGGTCACAGAGCCTCATACTGCACAGATCACAATTAACTCAGAATTTGCACATTGATGCCGTCAGACAGAAAGGTGTAGTCAGGCACTCAAGCGTGACCTTAGCTTAATAAATTGGCTGCCTATTT
Source organism: Protula sp. h YS-2021 (assembly GCA_949752745.1). NCBI lineage: Eukaryota > Metazoa > Annelida > Polychaeta > Sabellida > Serpulidae > Protula > Protula sp. h YS-2021. Next base: position 14,462,911 of record OX457024.1, on the reverse strand, counting down.
GCAATTATAACTTAGCAAATTAAAAAACAAAAATACACTTCTTTGTTGCGTTTTTAAAGTTCCTAAGTATATATATACCGAGGGACTAATCAAAGATGAAAGAAAAATCAAAGGGTGTGTGACCCATCTAGTTGCTTGATTGCGTCAGAAATGTGACAGAACTCGAATTTTAATCGACTGGTCAATTATTAACACAAGTTCTTCCCGAAAGTTGCTGATAAACTTAAGTCATTGTATGACTTGAATAGTAAAAATGTAAAGTACTTCTGGAGCAATACTCATGAATGCGCATTTGAGTAGGATAGCCTGTCATAAAGTTACCTCAGTATTCGCCAAATCTCAAGTTGTTGGTGCATACGGACGCCTCGCCTACTGACATTTCCGTAATTATGAGCCACGAGATACGCTTTGGAATTGAACGTCCGATCATGGTCCTAAGTCGGACCTTGTGACCAGTTAAGCGTGAGTACCTCCAAATTCAGAAAGAAGCATTGCAATTTATTGATGATGCACAGGCTTACTTCTGTATTTTTACTGACGCAATTTTTGGCTTGTTACGGAATTAAAGCTGCTCAGCTCAGTTTGAACTCCAGAAGACACATACCGACTAAGTCACATACCTTCAAAATTATTATTTGTTCCTTGTAAAGGTGAATTGCTCAATACCATATAGATCCATGCTCCAGTACTCTACACTACGAGCCTTATCACCCCTGCCGTTGCATTGCAAAAACGGATAACTTCAAGTTAGACGTTGTACATATTTTTCAGCAGAATCAGTTATATTCAATCCAAGTAAGTGCTAACGGCACAAAGCGTAGCACATAAAGAGATCGGATATTGTGTCAAGTTTTTGATTGCGTACAAGATGGCTACTGGGGCAACCAAGAATAGCCGTTTGCCCAGTACTGCATCCGATGCGCAGAACTATCAACTCAACATGTCGACATGTTCCGGAAAAACATAGTTGCAATATCGTAAAAACTGAGCGAACAGATGCTAAGTGGGTTGCGTGACATTCACCCAGGTAAAGATACCTTGAAAACTACAGCACGGCAGTACGTTTGGTACCCTGAATTAGAATTAGATACTGACGCTATGGCAAAATCATTCCGCCGGTGCGTAGAAAAGTTAAAGTCGCCACCAAAAAGTGAGTGAAGTATCCAAAACATGCCTTTCAAAGTTTGCACATTGACTTCATTGGCCAAAACGCGAAGGCATGATGTTTTAGTTATCGTCGGTGCTTACAGTGGTGGCCCGAAATTGAAGTGACTTATAACACAAAAACAGCAGACGATGTAGAAATCTCCGAAAGCCCAGGTTACATCGGCAATCGCTAGCAATAACGCAAATGACTTTGAAACATTCTGTCGACACAGTAGAAAAAAGTACATAAACGGTTTATCCTGTCAAGGTTCTATAAATGGTTAAGCCAAATAGATGATTGGCATTTTTAAAAGTGCCATTAATTCTATGCCAGACAGCAAGAAATCATTGCGCCGAAGATAGACAAATTGTGTTCAGCTATCGCAGCTATTGTATGTCACAAAGGGAAAAAAACCTGGAGTCCTGGCGATGAAGATAGCCGTTAAGGAACATGCCGTTGAGCACAAAAGCAAACCGGAGCGAAACTCACGCAAACTGCTTGAAGAAGAAGAATGCTTTCTAGCTAAAGACTATTGCTTCCAAAAAATATCCCATTCCAGCCAGGTCATATCATAAAGCGTACGGGCCTCCTTCATTCAAGGTTATGATAGACGAAGACTTAATATGGCAAAGATTACTATCAATCACTATCAATTAATGTCAGGTGGTCATAGTAAGTGCATTGACGATACCATTGTAATCTAAGATCAAACCACGGAGAGAAAGAAGAAGAGAGAGAAACAAACTAGGACACACCTGCGGACATGAAAGATAACATAACAAAGATAACATCTGGACCCCGAAGGTCATCAAGAGTGAAAACAGTCACAAAACATTATGATGCTACCCGATGGGATGCGTCGAGAAAACAACATATTTCGAAGGTAAATTTAATTACAGAAGGAAGACAAAAATTGTTTCACTTGTTGCAATGACCATTAGTTGAAAAAGAGTGAAATTCTTCTATTAGCTTTACTAGTATGTAGGTAAAATACACTTGATATTGCAGATGTAGTCTACCGCGTGGTAAGATCGAGACTGTGAAGCTAGAACCCCTTGCTCTCTTTCCCTTTTCTTACAATGCAATACTAAAAAGAGAATTCCTTAGTCGTTAACCAGTGTTTGAAAAAAAGTCACGTACAAAAAACAGTTTCAAGTTGCAGGGATAAAACACACACTTTTACAACAGCACTGTGTAAAAAGGGTTGTTTATATCATCAGCATTGCAGCATGAATATTATGTTTAAGAGATGAAAAACACTTAACAGGTGTTTGCTGCATGCAGAAGTGAATGGATGAAATGTGTTATTTTTACTCTTTATTCAGGTAATATTTATTTATTGTTTGTGGTATTATTTTGTATTCAGTTTTAATATGAGTTTTAAATTAAATCCGGGCGAAATATGTTGTGTACTGAATCACCTGACCTAATGTTTCAGATCCAGTTGAGAAGTTCATCCCTTCACTCATTACGTGTGCATGTAAGTTCCGAAATAGATGCAGAAATAAATGAAGATGTTTTCATGTTTTCTTTTGAATTTCCCGAAATACACAACAGTAACCTTTGTGGGCTTTCTTCAACTTTTATGGCAATGTCAACTTCTGATCCAAAGCTGGTCAGGTTTTTCTACAATGATCCCAAATCTCGGAGCTTCTACATTCGCAGCTTCTAAGTTTCTGCTAAAAGCTTCCCCAAAAACTAGAGTTTTGTTAGGAGCATGCTCTAATACACAATTAAATCTCATCAGACGCAGTATTGGTTTCTGAATGTTTATCACTGTTTTAGGCCTTTGTTGTTGACTATAGAAACGAGCGTTTTGTGGTGTTTGAAAAGCCTAAATTCTTGTAGTCCAACCAGTTAATGAGAAAAAATCTCACATGCGCACACTAATTCGTACAATCATGCATCGTACGCTGTGAGCTTCACATCTCCATTGAATGACTGTAGACAAATCCCAAGACCGTTTGAGCTTGAATTGGCTGTAAGATCGTTGACCTGTTTATATCGTAATACCCAAGCTGTGACGGACGGGAAATGAAAGATCATTGCTGTTCTTTACAAGTTTATTTCCTTTCCTGCCTCGCAATGTGGACTGCAATAAAACAAAATATTACAAAATATTTGAACACAGTGCCACAAAATTAATGCCAAAATACCAATAATTAACAGATAGATCGAGTCATTATTTAATTTAAATTACACATGAAATATTTCTGACATAAAAACATCTCTTTTATTATAGCTAATTATAATCAAGTTCTTATCAATTGTGGCGGACTTAAACTTCAGGCTAAACCTGTATCTGTCCAGTATGACTGACTTTAACAGACTGACCAAACACGTGGAGAAATAACAACGAATTTGGTGGGATATGGTACGTTGACCAGAACATGTGTCACAAACCAATCACAGGGGATCACCTGACTTTAACACATGTTTTGAATTTAGGGGCCATATGAAGGTTAAGTGTACTATCTAAAAAAAACACCAACTCCGCTACATGGCTCCTCAAATTACGCAGTAATTTGACGAATGAACCTTGCACGTCATGTAACTTCACATTAATACACATGAAACGCGTCTGAAACTCTCTACTACGCATATCACTGTCAGAACTTTGGTGTGTTAAACATCAAGCGAAAACATCAAAATATATAGTGGCATGTTTAAGCATTCAATGCGTTTAATAACGAGATCTTCGGCGGGGAATCTACCCCATGTTCTCCACAAGAAGAACTAGCTTCATCACTGGTCTAACAAGAAACTTGACCTTACCAAAGCGTTTGCCTTTACTATCTTGATTCCTATCACCGACTGCAACTGTGACACTTCTCACAAAGCCATCAGATGACTCATGGACCTTCCCTTAATACCATATATTCCTTGGTATACAATCGTCTCGAATTAAGACTATGTCTCCCACAAGAAGCCTCTAAGGGCACCTGGATGTTCTTGAACTGTTCCTTCAACTCTTTGGCAGCGCCAAAAAAGCGTCGATCTGATCTTGAAAGAACGAGCTCTAAGTTAACTTCAGTATTTTGTGTTCTGCTAATTGTAAGCTTTGAAGATTAACTGAATCGTAGACTGAGACAGCACTTCTGGTTGCACTTCGCTTTTTCTGTTTTAGGGTATCCTTCCACAGCAGAATCAAACCCACCACGCTTGTCAGCCTGCGCCAGCTTGATATGTGAGAGAACCGCTAGAACTCAAACTCCTTTGAAGTTCTGACGAATGAAATTACCTCCTTGACTTCAGGATCATCGTTACTTATCTCTTTGTTTGCACCAAAAGATGGCAAATCCGGTTACTAAAAAAAGTCTGGTCCTAAAAAACCATCTTGAGTCGCACAAATCCTTAACTAGGCAACCACGCGATGCTATATCTACAAGTTTGATTGTACCAGGGATGTAATGTCATTGATCCGTATTGGTCTGCGAACGTATAAAATCAACTTTGTTGGAGACGAACACATGAAACCATTTGGAGGTATTGCCTATATATCCCAGTACAACTTGGTTGTCCGTCCAAAACACATGCCTGATACCCTGATATTCAAGCTCCCTTTCGATCGTTTTTGCCGTTTCAACAGCTAGCACATCTGCCGTTAGCTCCAGCCTGGGAACAGTAACAGGCTTAATCGTAGCAACTCTTGATTTCCCCATTGCCAAAGAAACATGCGGATTTTCACTGCTGTCAACAAGACGTAGATAGCCGCAACACCCACATCCTTTCACAGAGGCGTCGCAAAAATGATGCAGTTGCACCTCAGTTACGTGGAAGCTCTGATAGCGAAAACAACGAGGTAATGTTACTTCTTCAAATTATCTAACATCTGTGGCCATTTGTAGTTGAGATCTTCAGGGATTTCCTCATCCCATCTTGCTCCGGCAATACACAGGTTCTGACGGATTCGTTTTCCCATCAAAAAGTAGGGTGCTATAAAACCCATGGGATCATAGAGTGCGGCTACTACAGATAATTACCCTCTTCGAGTCATAGGGCGGTGCTTAAGCTCGACTCCAAACTTAAGCGCGTCCAACTGAATATTCGATTGAACACCCAATGTACGCTCTAGAGGCGATTTTCAAACCGTGCCTGCGGAATTTGGCACGAATTTATGCAGCTTCAAACTTGCTTCTCCGCACATGTGTTACGTTTTGTGAATAAATTCAATTGCCTGCTTGGGTTTCGTAACGCTCTTGATCCCTTCATCTACATAGAAGTTGTGCCGCAAGAAATTACTTGCTGCTGAACCATACTTATGCTCGAAGTCACCTGCTACTTGTTTTAGGCCGAAGTTGCTACATGAAGGTGATGATCGAAGTCCGAACGTATGCACACACATTGCATACACACATGGTTCCTTTGATATATCGCCATGAGGCCACCAAAGGAAACACATGTGAAACGGTCCTTTTCTGGCACTTTAAATTGATAAAATATTTTTTGAATATCACATCCAAAGGCTACCGTTCCCTGTCGAAACCTCAACAGTACACCAAGAAGCGTGTTTGTTAGGTTTGGATCTTGCAACAAGAGATCATTGAGAGATGCTCCTTTAACCTTGTAGCTGCAGTCAAACACAACTCTCAGTTTGTTGGCAGTATGAATATCATGTGCTAGCAAAATTGTTGCCCTAGAGAGATCTACTGTGATACTACGCAGAGTGAACGTACATAAACCCTTGGTCGCAATGTGCGTCTTGCCGAGAAAAAACGGTAATGGTTTTAGGGCCACCGCCTCCCACGAACCATTAATTTTACTTATCGGGTTTTGCAATGCATGTACTTTCCCGAGGTGTTTGCCCGAATCCAAGGCTACGAGGCAACACATTTCAAGGAAGAGCGATGGAAAGGAGTAGACGTGAGATATTTCAAAACCAGGGACAATCCCAAGGCACTACTGTTCTTTCGGAGAGAGGACGCTCCAGTTGAGAAGACCTGAGTAAATCCGACAATACATCTCAGGTAGACAAGTCATAACCAGGTGGACGGTTCAGAATAAATGTGAGAGCAGAGCGGTATGTCATGATCGACCTAACGGAAACCTTCCTAACTTTGAAAAGACAGAGAAAGAAATCGGCCACTGTCACAGCGGTAGCTGAATCAGGATCGATTTCTCGATCCACACACCATGCCTCGAAAAGTCGCCAATGCGACAAATAACCCATTATCTGTGGAATCTTTATGGACTCTGTCCATTCTCTTAATTATCCTCTGGGGGAAACGGGCGGCCCCGACGAAGACTGAGTTGCAATCTATTGAAACTTGTAATCTGCTAAAGCTCATTATGTCTGAACGATCTGGCTCATTCTGGAATCTAAGTCGACCAGAACATTCAGATTGCCTGCAAAGTGTGACGCTTGAATGACAAAACACCTGTCGCGAGCATGCCAGAGGACCCGCTTGGTAAGAGCGTTTACGCAAATAGGAGACCATTGTCTAATTGTCCACAAGAAATTGAACTACGTGACCCTTCATTTCCAGTTCATTGATATGTAGTGTGCGGTCGTGATCCGACCAGTGCCACTTCCTAGGGTGTCCTTGGAAACAGAAACCCAAACCGCTGCAAAATGCGTCGGTATGGATCTGCCGTGATGGGGCTGGAAGAGAGAAGGGCACACCTTTCAGGAGACTGACCTGGAGAGACAACCAATCGAGATCCCTCAAAGCTAACAAGTAAAGCTGAAGTCTGTGATGTGGCAACCTTCTAACAACACACTGAAAATCACAAAAATGGCGCCTGTCCAATTCGAACTTCTTTGACGTTGCTAGGAGCAACCCGAGAAGTGACTTTAATAGGGAGGATTAGGAGAAAACTTTTAGAGTTGATAGCTTTTGAATGCGATTTTGAGTCGGAAACGCTCTGGCTTTACAAAATCGACGAATTCGTTCAAGAACTCTATCCGTTGAACTGGAACCAACTCGGACTTCTTGTAATTGACCAACAGGCCAAGGACATAGCACTGTTTAACCAGTGTGGCCAGGTGAGATAGAAGAACCTGCCTCTGACCAACAACTAATCATGAAGATTGGAAAATGGCCAAGCCCTCGGGACGACACCAACATTTGACTACCTTCATCACCTGTAGAAACACAAACGCGGCTGTCGACAAACGGAAGGGCAAGAAACCAATAGTTATGTCACCCTATCCTGAAGGCCCGGGAAGTTTGGATAGCGGTGGAAGGAGTTGATGACCCGCCCTGTCGGTCACAAACGGCAGAGTGTACCCCCAACGCAACCAGCGAATTATGTGTTTGGGAGCTCCTAACGCTTGCAAAGCTTGCCAATAATTCTTAAGCCTTCCTTCTATGACCCATTCTTCGCAAATGTTTAAAGTACCTGGTGCAGACCGACGTGCAATCTCGGCCGTGCTACCTCCGCTTCCGAGGTACAGCCCGCTTTTTAACGTCCACCTAAGGCTTCTTGACTTGAGGAGTCGACACTTGCGGCTGGTCCGATCTCTTCTTTGGCGTTGACGTAGCCGGAACTACTGACTGTCGTTGCCTCGACCTGTTTCCGTGTGGAGTCAACGCCTTGCGTATGAATGAGTTCTGTGACGCTACTATCGTTGCTTAAATAACGCCCTTCAACATTTCAGGTGCTTTGACTGCCTGTATATCTGGGCAAAACGAAGTCTCCGCGCGTCCTCTGTACTGATACTGGAGTGTGGCAGTGCTTGATCCCGCGGTAGCACTACTAAAGAGGTGAGAAGATGTTGACTACGTCAGCTGACGCTGCCACCACCGAGTCAAACACGCGATCGAATAATGCATTTGTACTCGCAGTGCCTTGGATAGCCCCACAAAATCCTCCCGCGGTGGTGGTTGCGACTGAACTGTGAAAGAAAACGTAAGGAGCGAAGCTGATGAATTGGCACCTATAAACTTTTTGATATCCCTGAAAGTCAGTCGAAGTCATATCCAAGGTAGAGGTCTCTTACCATTCATCTTGTGCGTTTTCAACGCGTCTTTGGGTGGGACTGCGTACAGGCCGTAATGGTTAATAGGCCTCTGGTGTAACGCTGAGTGTGATAAAGCTGACGCTGATCCTCGTGGAGTGGAAAATGGTAGAGGACTGACACCGAAGCCGTTACCGGTGGCGAGGGTGGTCTACCTTCCGCGATTCAGGCAAACGGAGTAAGCGAGGTTTTAACATGTTCGCTCAACTCGACTTGCTTATCCTCCCCGGACGAGGAATTCTCCGCTGAAGATGATGAGGAAGAGTCATAAATTGAATCCTTGTCCGACCGTTGTTTATTGCCTATCAGCGGCTGTATAGGGTCATGGGCTCAAGAACAGGTGGCTGTGCCTCCTTAGATGAGGAGGGTTCCCTGGTGATTGTAGTCGTGGGAACGGAGTTGAGGTGTAACGTCGCCGAAGCCACAGAACTTGATTTTGACGCGAGGCCTTGTGCATGCCTTAACTGTTTCAACATAGGTAGTTCCTGTGCTCGATGAGGAAGAGTCTCTGAGAAAACATGTTTCACAACTGAGTATATGCCACCGCTTCCATTGCAATAAACTCTTCCAGTATAGGCATATCTTGAACAAGTGTATATTTTCCATCGTAAGGTCGTAAAACAGAGGCGTTGCTACGACTGGCTGAATGGGTGCCAGTATGGCTGGCTTGGAGTCCACAATGCGTGAACCAATGGCCGATGTAACATCCACTTGACAAGTAGACTCCGAGTGACGTTAAGGTCACATCTATAAAGCAATTGATAGTGTCTTGAGTCTAAGTTTCTTCGACTTAGGAGATACATCAGTATTTATCTACTGCATTAATAGCGTCCGTAGATAAGGTCTGCTGCGCGGGTGATGATTTCTCACTTTTTAAGCGCTTGCGACTCTTAGCACGTACTCGAGCTATCTCCTGTTGTTGTAACAAAAAGGAGAAAAGCGAGTTCTCCAGGTGTGCACATTGATCGCAGCAATTGTGAGTGTGCATGGCTGTATGCTCCAACGATGAAAACATGCCGCGAGCCTTATGTGGAATCATACGCTCGTTTGATGTGCGCACAGGGATCCGGAAATGAATGTGCATCTACACCAAAAAAAAGCTACATAATGAAGAGTTACAACTGTTATTGATGAGTAAGTTATCAAACATAAGCATTACGCGACTTAATTGCATCATATGACGTCATAAGAGTAATAAAAGTCAACACAGTCCCGCTAACACGTGATTAAGACTCTTTGTAAGCGACTCGTGTGACATGCATCACTCGACACTGTGTCAAAACCCGTCGCTGCAGCGCGTAGCACGTGACATGGTTGCCGCAATCACGACCCGTCACAGTGGCGACCCAGACCAGTCACGGGTCGCGACAGGTACGATCCGTCATGTGGACGAGTTGTAGCAGCGACCCGCGGTCAGAGTCACGACTCGTCACAGACACGACACATGGCAGTGACGGGTTGATCATGTGATAGGCAGCTGCTGTCACGAGTCGTGTCGGCAATGAGCTCTTATTGTCAGGACCCTTAACGGTGAAGGGCCAGTCACATAATGCGTCAATTATATCGTTGCTGTCACGTGTTGTGTATGTGACGAGTAGTGACTGTGGCCACTCGTCACTGTGACTGGTCGTCACTGCCGAGGATCGTCCTGTGACGGGACGACCTTGTGCCGGTCATGTCTGTGACAACTCGATCACGTGTCATTCGCTGCAGTAACAAGCATCGACACAGTGTCGGATCCCGCATGTCACTGGCTGCTTGCACAGGGTCTCAATCACGTCTTAACGTGGCTGTATCGGCTTTTTATCACTTTTTTAAATGTTTATACGCAGTAGTCAGTGCTTAGGTCTTTCTGTATTTTATTTTAGAAACTCTTACAGCAGCTGCTGTTGTAGACCAGCAGTCGATCTCGTGTTTACGTCGCTGCTGACACTCGTAGGCGATACTGCAGCAACTTCTCCTTGCAAAGTTTGCAACCATTGTCTCTTTCCACATGAATCTTGCTACGACTTGACAAAGTGCCGAGTAGTGGATTGGCTGGCTACCTGTAGTACGGCGATTGGGATATATACGTGGTTGTCACAGTGGCAATGAATCTGTAGCGGTACGTCATCTCGACACTCGTTCGGGTCGTTACATCACTGAGAGTGTGCATACATAATCTCTGTATCACTTAAGAGGTTTTCGTTACCTCTGCCAAGGGCATATAGCTTCAGTGGATGTGCATGTATCAGTTTTCTAAGTGAAATACTTGAAATTATGGTTGTGTTATCGTCACAAGCACGTGATCGGGTATGTGTCGATATCCTGGCTGCAGCGACCCATCACATTGGTTGGCGTGATTGTTCATACGCTACTGTCATGGTTGCCGAGATATCAGTTGCTGGGTTGTCGCTATGCAACATTCATGTGATCAGTAGCTATGCGCCTAGTTCTTTTGTTTCCCACGACATGTGGTCATGGTAAATTGATCATGTGAGGCCTTGACTCTATCTCGCAGTCAGTCGCGCATATGCTGTGACGTGACTGTCACGCACCGTGATTGTGACGTGTTGCATGTTTGACTTGTCGTGACTGTCACGACTAGTGCATGGAATGGGCCATGACTGTCTCGATCCGTGGCAGTGACAGGTCGATCATGCGACTGGTTGATGCTGTCATGGATGGTACACGCAGCGGGTCGTGACTGTCACGAGCCGTGGCAGTGATGGGCTGATCAAGTGAATAGTTACGAGTCGTGCACGCAACGGGTCGTCAATCACCACTGTGGTGGTGACAGGTCGATCATGTGACCGGTCATTGCTGACACGCGAAGTGCTTGTGGCGTTCGTTACTGTGGCAACTCGTCGCTGTGAATGGTCGTCGCTACTAAGGGTCGTCAACGTGACCGTGTCAATCTGTGGCAATCGAGACAGCTACGGTGAAGTCACAATACACACTTGTGTGTAGAGCTTTGATCGTGCAGCATAACATGCCAAGGCAATGACAGTCTTTCATGCCTTCCATGCCAGCGGCATCTACTCCCCAGACCAAGAAGCCAAGGTGGACACTAGTAAACCGGCTGCCCCTTTGAAACAGATGCAACAATTAATCAAAATATCCCATCGACATCGCACAGCTATCTCGAACAGATACTTTATGCTCTTAATTGGTATAATTGGTTTGCATAACTGGTTTCTCCATCAATCAGATCGTGTGCGAAGGTGCCCGAAGAAAAGGGGCTAAAGAATTTTTGGCAAGCTTGGCAATCACTAGGCGCTCCCAAACAAATAGTCCGTTGGTTGCGTTGGAGATACCTCTTTCCCGTTTGTAAGGGACAGGTTGGGTGACTAAATCTTTCCTCCGCTGGTCAAGCTTTCGAATCTTTCTTTAGTTACGTCGTAGTAGCACCAACCACATAAGTAATTGGCGTTAGATACGCAGATTCAGGGACTGTTAGACAAAAAAGCCATAGAAAAGATGATTGTGGGCACTCAAGGGGGTTTCAGTTGAATCTTTCTTCTACCAAAAAGTCGGGCAGTTGGCGCCTACTTATAGACTTTCATAATTCAATCAGTTCTTAAATCGCAAATCGTTCAAGATAGACACTCTACATCTTATCAAATCTACACTGAGTCAGGAATGTAGGTCGTCTCAAAGAATCTCTCTGATGCACATCTTTACATTAAGATATCTCGCTGTTAGCTTCAGGGTAGGGAAGTGAGCTATTGGTTTCTCACCCTACCTTTTGGATTGTCAACAGAACCGTTTGTGTTCACCCACCATTTGTGACCATTTTGCTCAAACAGGGCGGTGACCCCGGTCTGTTGATCCATTCCAAGAAGTAGGAGTTGGTTCCGGTTCAATGGATAGAGTTTACGGGCGACCTCCTAGATTTTAAAATTGTCAGAGTTGCTCAAATCGTGTCCACTCCCAAGGCTCGGGTCTCTGTGTTGGAGTCACTTCTCGGTTTGTTATTTGCCGCGGAGAAGAGTTAGGCAGGTGTCACTTTCGCCAGTTTCAGCGTGTGGTTTTAGGGCCGCTGTGTCATGACTGGTTGCCGCATTATTGTCTACGGGTCTCCTTACTAGCACGGAGGGCACGTGATAGCGTCAGGTCAGTCTCCTGAGAGGTGTGCGTTTCTCTCTTTCATCCCTATCACGACGGGTTCAGACCGATGCGTCTCAGGAAAATTTGGATTTCTTTTTCCAAGGAACACTTGAAAGGGGTATTACTTATCAGTGTGTTGGAAATGAAGGCAGTATTGGTTGCTTGTCATCTCTCTACGTTTCTCAAGAGTCACGTGTTCAGTTTCTGGAGGACAATGCGACAGTTGTCTCTTATTTGTTCAAGCAAGGCGCCGATGTTGTTTAGACTCACCATGCAAGCCCTCTCGCACGGTCGGGACGATGGTTCTATCATTCAAGCATCACACACGTTCCTCGGGTTATGATTTGTCTGCTGTGGTGTATTGTCTGATTTGCTCATCTGTTTTCAACTGAAGCATCCTCTCTCCGACAGAACACTGGTGCCTTGGGGTTTGTTCCTGGTTTTGAAATATCTTGCGCCTATACTTTTCCATCACTCTATTATTTCAGACAGTTTACTTACCTTGAAATGTGTTTTCCTCGTGGCCTTGGCGTCGGGAAAACACCGCGGGGAAGTGCAGGAACAGGCCGAAATCCTCCCGACCGAACTACCCCCTGGCCCTAACCCTCGTCAAACCCCCCCCCCCCCCCGATATAACCCCCCGGCGGCCTAACCCCCCCCCCCGACCCAAACCCCTCCCTCCCGTTCTCAAAGAAACTGTGTCCTTTTGCACTCGTACGAAACATAGCCATTTGCTAGATTTTTTTGCTTTACGTACAAAGGCCCTTGGCACAATATCTTTGGATTCCCTTTAGCAGATGTGATGTATTCCATGATGGTAGCATGATTTTTCACAGCAGTCTGGGTCACTAAATTACCCATTTAATTGAATCACAATGGATATAAGTCACATCTACCGAGAAGTGCACGCATTGTAAAATCCCATTAGTCAAATTAATGGTTCATGCAAGGTGGCGGTCCGACAGAGATTATCCTCTCTTCTGAACAAGAAACACTTTGCGACCAAGGGCTTATGTACGTTTAAGCAAATTGTGATACCGGCCTTGCGGTTGTGACGTCACGCTGCATTGCTCCGTCTCCCTACTACGCGCATATGCTAAACGATCAAGTAATTACTTTAGCACGTTACAGTGTCGTTCATTTATATCGTTCAGAGAAGATCTTTCTAAAGTATCTATATCTAATTATATCAAGAAAATCATATTGTTAGCATATGATGATATTCTGAAAGAGCCTGAAGATGTTATGCAAAAGCAGTTGTCAACTGAAGCTCATCAGGTCAGACATGTAGCGCACTCTATGCACAGAACTAATAGTGCGTCATTGTGGGATTTATTACGAGTTGGCTATGGCCTCTCCAAACACGTTTATTAAGCTCTATTTGTAAGAATACACAACTGATATGTTAACAATTTGCATAGTCTTAGTCCGTTGCTGCTGAATCAGTGATTCATAACAGTCCTTCTTCTTGCAGGATTTCTCAGCAATCTAGTGGAATGAAAACCTTCAAGAGGAAGAAGACAACTAAAATAGACTAGTGTTTGCAAATCTACGGTTCAGCCCTGCACCTACCTCAGTGTTTCCGTGTCCGCCTCGTGCCCGACGCACTGTCGACTCGGCATAGTCTCGCCTTGTATCATCGTCGGGTTTTTTGACAGTGTGGTTTTGTACATTGCATAACACGACACTGTGACGGGTCGGCTCATGCTGTTTCGCCGCATTCGGCTAACGACCGTATATGTCACTACTTTTTGGAGAAAAGAGGGGGACATTAGCTCGTATTAGTCTGTCAGTGCTTGTGTTCGAGCACGTAACGTTGTAGTTAACGTGTAGTTCGTAGTGAAACTCCACACAATTAACGTTGTTATTGTTATGAATTTGCAGTTCACCATGAGGCCCCTCTGAACTAAAAGATGAGTTTGAATTCAATTTCTTTTAATTCTGCCTTTCCGGCACTATGTGTTGTAGACAGTATGTCAGCCAGTTTGTATCCATTTGGTGTACAATTCCAACTACCAGTTCAGAGTTCAGTTCAGATATATTTTTGAAACAAAAACTGAAATATTTAATTTTTTAATACAAACCATTTTAGGAGAAAAAATCTTGCAGACGTAGAAGCCATCACTCGAATTACACTCACCCATCTCCCCATGATTTGGGATCGTGGAGATCCGAGAAGTTTTAGACGGTTCGATCACATGACTGAAACTTCACAGATACTGATTGGTCGGTTTTTTGACAACACATTGTAAAAAAGTAACAGGAGAATTGTTCAAAATTTCTATTATGGATCACGATAACCGATGTTAAACACAATGAAAAACCCATAGTGATGGCTTCGTATTCGACAATATATTTTACTCATAAACAGTAAGAAAATAGCATGTACAGTAAACAGTAAGAAAAGAGCATGTACGTCGCCGCTGTGACGACTACGTGGATGAACCAGGTGCCGTACCAGAGGTGGAAATGAGCGGCTCCACTACTCGACGCTGTGTCAAGTCGTCGCAACACATCGACGATCGCATAACTAACTCAGATAGAGATAGTGGTTGTAACTCTACACAGAAAGTTGCAGCAGTATCAACCAAGTTGAGGACCTGAGCTGACCAAGATGGGATCAACTCCGTGCCCAACGACCCTACAATGTCCTGTTGCTGGCAGAAGGGAATAAGGACGATGAAAAGTTGAAACCTTACTCTTTGCACAGCCGACTCGATGCAAACTGTTTGCTGGCAATGAGGAAAATCCTCGTGATAGGATTTCTAAGCAGATTGCTAAAAAATTACCTTACTGTAAATTACTTGTAACCTACACTCAAGTTCTTGATGGCCGGGAAGCATTTATCGAACGAAAGCCGGTTTGATAAAACCCCGAACTACCACGTGTAGAAATCAGCAAGGTCAATAAACAATAAATATTCAAACTAATTAAGATGAAACTTGCAGTATACGTAAAGATACTTTCCAATATAATTAACATCTAAAATTATGCATTTTACCTTGAATTTGATTTAATTTAATTTAATAATAAACATTTTAAAAATTGTGAACCGAGAAAAACTCCTGCTTATTGGATCGCGATAAATTGGGTATGGTTCCGTCACTAGACTTAAACTGCCCCGATACTGATTGGTCAGTTGGTTAACAAGGCATTGTAAATATGATAACAGGGGGAATCCGCTCAAACATTTACATTGCGGTAATATCCTACAAAATTTCTATTATGGATCGTGATAACCAATGTTTAACACATTGGAAAATCCATAGTTATAACTTCGTAGTCTACAAGCCGATATTTTCGAAATTAAATGACGTCTTTTGCAACGATCCCCAGATGGACATACTATTCTGTTTACGCAACTAGTGCTCATGAATCGTCTCAATGCGGCTATATTTATAGTCTAATTGATACTACAGATGACTTGTGCTTGAACTTTCTCCAGAATTTGTTCCTGTTTTGGGACATCTGGAGCTTAGGTAAGCATGTAATATACGTCTTCGAAAACCCTTGAATATCTTTTAAAAGTTCTTTAAGCTTTTGATGAAATTTTCTATGTTTGAGTTCAAAACATAGGAGAGTCTGTTAAACGCTTATCTACTAAAAGTAGGGTGAAAACGTTGGTTCTACTGCACTGCAGCAGAACCAACGTTGGTTCTGCTGCACTGCAGCAGAACCAACGTTGGTTCTACTGCAGTTCAGTAGAACCAACGTTTGGTTTTGCATTGCAGAACCTATGTTTTGCATTGCAGCAGAACCAACGTTGGTTCTGCTGCAGAATCGGCAGATGGTAGACAGACGGTCAGACGGGCAGACGGACAGACGATAACTTTTTTTTTTTTTTTTTTCCCATTTCCCACACTCTCATGCATACACACATATACCAACACCATGATAAATTGTTTTGCTGCACTTTTTGACGTCATACTGACGTCCCTTCTACCATCTGTCTATCATACCTTCATAATACACATTCATAATACACTCTATGGTTTAGGGGTAGGCTGCCCATACCCGGGGCTCGAACCACCAACCTTCTGAGCATGGGTCCGACCAGGAGTCCCACGCTCTAACAACTGAGCTATTCCGGACTGAACAAGAATGTATTGTGAAAACATGCCATGTAAGGCTATAATGCACGATAAATTTCAGACTGCACTCGTTCAGAGCGTGGGGGAAACCGATCGATAAAATTTCAGAGTGCACTCGTTCAGAGCGTGGGGAAAAAACCGATCGATAAAAATTTTTTAGAGTACACTCGTTCAGAGTGTGGGGAAAACGATGGTTCTGCCAAACTTGATGACGTCATACTGTCTGGAAGTGACGTCATACTGTCTGGAAGTGATGCCGGTTCTACCACACTTTGTGACGTCATACTGTCTGGAAGTGACGTCATACTGTCTGGAAGTGACGTCATACTGTCTGGAAGTGATGCCGGTTCTGCCACACTTGATGACGTCATACTGTCAATCATTGTGACATGAGGTGTCATAATGACGTCTTAGTAACGCCTTGGTTACGCCTTAGTTACCTTAGTTACGCCTTAGTTACCTTAGTTACGCCTTGGTTACGCCTTAGTTACGCCTTGATTTCCTTAGTTACGCCTTAGTTACGCCTTGGTTACAGTGGTTACACCTTAGTTACGCCTTAGTTACCTTAGTTACGCCTTGGTTACGCCTTAGTTACCTTAGTTACGCCTTAGTTACGCCTTAGTTACGCCTTAATTACCTTAGTTACGCCTTAGTTACCTTAGTTACTCCTTAGTTACGCCTTAGTTACGCCTTAGTTACGCCTTAATTACCTTAGTTACCTTAGTTACTCCTTAGTTACGCCTTAGTTACGCCTTAGTTACACCTTAATTACCTTAGTTACGCCTTAGTTACCTTAGTTACTCCTTAGTTACGCCTTAGTTACGCCTTAGTTACGCCTTAATTACCTTAGTTACCTTAGTTACTCCTTAGTTACGCCTGAGTTACGCCTTAGTTACGCCTTAATTACCTTAGTTACGCCTTAGTTACCTTAGTTACTCCTTAGTTACGCCTTAGTTACGCCTTTATTTCCTTAGTTACGCCTTAGTTACGCCTTGATTTCCTTAGTTACGCCTTAGTTACGCCTTGGTTACAGTGGTTACACCTAAGTTACGCCTTGGTTACAGTAGTTACACCTTAGTTACGCCTTAGTTACCTTAGTTACGCCTTAGTTACGCCTTAGTTACGCCTTAATTACCTTAGTTACGCCTTAGTTACCTTAGTTACTCCTTAGTTACGCCTGAGTTACGCCTTTATTTCCTTAGTTACGCCTTAGTTACGCCTTGATTTCCTTAGTTACGCCTTAGTTACGCCTTGGTTACAGTAGTTACACCTTAGTTACGCCTTAGTTACCTTAGTTACTCCTTAGTTACGCCTTAGTTACCTTAGTTACGCCTTGGTTACGCCTTAGTTACCTAAGTTACGCCTTAGTTACGCCGTGATTTCCTTAGTTACGCCTTAGTTACGCCTTAGTTACGCCTTAATTACGCCTTAGTTACGCCTTAGTTACCTTAGTTACGCCTTAGTTACGCCTTAGTTACCTTAGTTACGCCTTAGTTACGCCTTAGTTGCGCCTTAGTTACATCTTGTTTGCGCCTTAGTTACCTTAGCTACGCAAAAACGAGATAACTTTTGTTGTAGTTGAGCGATTTGCATGAAAATTTTACCGTTTGATTCAGTTTTATATCTAGTTTTAACATTAAGTGATCACAGGCTATTTACGCCGGTGGTTGTATGCATCATGGATTCACCTTAAAAGTTTTTAAACTTAAAAGTAAGATAACTTTCGTTATGGTTGACTGATTTGAATGAAAATTTCACCGTTGGATTCAGTTTGATGTCTTAGTTTTACAGTAGTTTATGCATAGGTAGGTTGTTGGAATGGCGCGCGCCCACCATTTAAACATGTGTTTGAATAAGTTTTACGTCAAACTATTGTTCAACAAGTTGTTTAGCAATTGTACAACAATTGTTCAACAAGCTGTTGTTGAACATGTTCAACATGTTGTTGAACATGTTCAACATGTTCAACATGTTCAACATGTTCAACAAGTTGAACATGTTCAACATGTTCAACATGTTCAACAACATGTTCAACATGTTCAACATGTTCAACATGTACAACAACATGTTCAACAAGTTGAACATGTTCAACATGTTCAACATGTTGTTGCACAAGTTGAACATGTTCAACATGTTCAACTTGTTCAACAACATGCTGTTTAACAAATTGTTCAACAAGTTGTAGTTCAAGCAAAGAAAAAACAAGACATATGTTGAATAGGTTTATTAATACATTTAAATACACTTAAATACACTTAAATACATTTAACTACACTTAAATACACTTAAATACACTTAAATACATACAGCTTAAATCTTTAACAATATTACAATATTTGTTGATCTACAAAGTCTTTATTATAAAGTTTAGTCAAATAAGTCTATTTTTCTTCATCTGCTTCACTCTGTTCACTGGCATCCATATCACTTTTTTCGTCGCTGCTTTCATCTTCCTCCTCCTCATCTAGAAGCTCTTCAAAGAATGCATCGTTTCTTCTTATAGCCGCCTTTAGTGCCTTTGAATACTCGTAATGTTTTTCATCAACAAAGTAATTGAAGTCTTCTAAAATGGTTTCATAATGTTCGTTTTGTTGTAGACGTTGGGCATATTTGAATAGTCTCATAAACAGTTGTTTAAGTCGACGCTTATAAATGGGTCGAAAGTCATCACTTGCTATGTCACGCGCATCTTCAAGCCCTTGTTCTTCATATTCTGAAACCTTTTCTTGAAATTTGGTATCATATTCATCGTAGACTTCTTGAACCATATCATACCAAACAGAGTCTGTTTCTGACTCACTTTCAGAGTCTGTTTCTGACTCACTTTCAGAGCTGCCGTCATTATCACCCTCAACACAATGTTCCATATGTTTGAACAAAGCTTCTTGACTGTTGTATAACGCACCACATTCTGTACAAGCATGTGCATTCTTTTCAGTCATGTTGACGCTTTGACTTTCCATAGAAGACTCATCTAAAGTTTCAGCGATAGGTGGTTTTACAGGGTTTTCCATATCTATCTCCAATTCTTCTTCTTCTGAAGTGTGAGCATTCTTTAAGTGCCTTTTAAGACTTTGTGGCCAATTGTAAGATTTCAAACAAATGTTGCATTTATACATCCTTTCGGTTCAACATGCACTTTTCAAATGAAGAAAAAGCCTTTAAACATAGCCTTATATACAACTTGTTGAACAACATGTTGAACATGTTCAACTTGTTGAACAACATGTTGAAGAACATGTTGAAGAACATGTGCAACAAGTTCAACATGTTGTTGAACATGTTGTCTACGCCTAGGGTTAGGGTTATGCCGCTTAGAGGAGTCTAACGTCATGACGTCTTTATGACGTTATCATGACATCATTATGACGTCATCACGTCATCATTATAACGTCATAATAACGTCATTCGAACAGGCGCGCGCTTTACCAAAAAAAAAAAAAAAAAACTGACTCAGCAGAATTTGTTTCTGTTTGATAGGTATGAAATGCATGTCTCACTCTTCCTTTTATGTTACTTCGATGTAATCAAAATATGGTGTGTAACTTGCTCAAATATGCCATACTTGGTAAAATTGGTGAGTCAGCAATTTTAACAATTTTAACAAGTTTGGCATTTTTGAGCAAGTTACACACCATATTTTGATTACATCGAAGTAACATAAAAGGAAGAGTGAGACATGCATTTCATACCTATCAAACAGAAACAAATTCTGCTGAGTCAGTTTTTTTTTTTTTTGGTAAAGCGCGCGCCTGTTCGAATGACGTTATTATGACGTTATAATGATGACGTGATGACGTCATAATGATGTCATGATAACGTCATAAAGACGTCATGACGTTAGACTCCTCTAAGCGGCATAACCCTAACCCTAGGCGTAGACAACATGTTCAACAACATGTTGAACTTGTTGCACATGTTCTTCAACATGTTCTTCAACATGTTGTTCAACAAGTTGAACATGTTCAACATGTTGTTCAACAAGTTGTATATAAGGCTATGTTTAAAGGCTTTTTCTTCATTTGAAAAGTGCATGTTGAACCGAAAGGATGTATAAATGCAACATTTGTTTGAAATCTTACAATTGGCCACAAAGTCTTAAAAGGCACTTAAAGAATGCTCACACTTCAGAAGAAGAAGAATTGGAGATAGATATGGAAAACCCTGTAAAACCACCTATCGCTGAAACTTTAGATGAGTCTTCTATGGAAAGTCAAAGCGTCAACATGACTGAAAAGAATGCACATGCTTGTACAGAATGTGGTGCGTTATACAACAGTCAAGAAGCTTTGTTCAAACATATGGAACATTGTGTTGAGGGTGATAATGACGGCAGCTCTGAAAGTGAGTCAGAAACAGACTCTGAAAGTGAGTCAGAAACAGACTCTGTTTGGTATGATATGGTTCAAGAAGTCTACGATGAATATGATACCAAATTTCAAGAAAAGGTTTCAGAATATGAAGAACAAGGGCTTGAAGATGCGCGTGACATAGCAAGTGATGACTTTCGACCCATTTATAAGCGTCGACTTAAACAACTGTTTATGAGACTATTCAAATATGCCCAACGTCTACAACAAAACGAGCATTATGAAACCATTTTAGAAGACTTCAATTACTTTGTTGATGAAAAACATTACGAGTATTCAAAGGCACTAAAGGCGGCTATAAGAAGAAACGATGCATTCTTTGAAGAGCTTCTAGATGAGGAGGAGGAAGATGAAAGCAGCGACGAAAAAAGTGATATGGATGCCAGTGAACAGAGTGAAGCAGATGAAGAAAAATAGACTTATTTGACTAAACTTTATAATAAAGACTTTGTAGATCAACAAATATTGTAATATTGTTAAAGATTTAAGCTGTATGTATTTAAGTGTATTTAAGTGTATTTAAGTGTATTTAAGTGTAGTTAAATGTATTTAAGTGTATTTAAGTGTATTTAAATGTATTAATAAACCTATTCAACATATGTCTTGTTTTTTCTTTGCTTGAACTACAACTTGTTGAACAATTTGTTAAACAGCATGTTGTTGAACAAGTTGAACATGTTGAACATGTTCAACTTGTGCAACAACATGTTGAACATGTTGAACATGTTCAACTTGTTGAACATGTTGTTGAACATGTTGAACATGTTGAACATGTTGAACATGTTGTTGAACATGTTGAACATGTTGAACATGTTCAACTTGTTGAACATGTTGAACATGTTGAACATGTTGAACATGTTCAACAACATGTTGAACATGTTCAACAACAGCTTGTTGAACAATTGTTGTACAATTGCTAAACAACTTGTTGAACAATAGTTTGACGTAAAACTTATTCAAACACATGTTTAAATGGTGGGCGCGCGCCATTCCAACAACCTACCTATGCATAAACTACTGTAAAACTAAGACATCAAACTGAATCCAACGGTGAAATTTTCATTCAAATCAGTCAACCATAACGAAAGTTATCTTACTTTTAAGTTTAAAAACTTTTAAGGTGAATCCATGATGCATACAACCACCGGCGTAAATAGCCTGTGATCACTTAATGTTAAAACTAGATATAAAACTGAATCAAACGGTAAAATTTTCATGCAAATCGCTCAACTACAACAAAAGTTATCTCGTTTTTGCGTAGCTAAGGTAACTAAGGCGCAAACAAGATGTAACTAAGGCGCAACTAAGGCGTAACTAAGGCGTAACTAAGGTAACTAAGGCGTAACTAAGGCGTAACTAAGGTAACTAAGGCGTAACTAAGGCGTAATTAAGGCGTAACTAAGGCGTAACTAAGGCGTAACTAAGGAAATCACGGCGTAACTAAGGCGTAACTTAGGTAACTAAGGCGTAACCAAGGCGTAACTAAGGTAACTAAGGCGTAACTAAGGAGTAACTAAGGTAACTAAGGCGTAACTAAGGTGTAACTACTGTAACCAAGGCGTAACTAAGGCGTAACTAAGGAAATCAAGGCGTAACTAAGGCGTAACTAAGGAAATAAAGGCGTAACTCAGGCGTAACTAAGGAGTAACTAAGGTAACTAAGGCGTAACTAAGGTAATTAAGGCGTAACTAAGGCGTAACTAAGGCGTAACTAAGGTAACTAAGGCGTAACTAAGGTGTAACTACTGTAACCAAGGCGTAACTTAGGTGTAACCACTGTAACCAAGGCGTAACTAAGGCGTAACTAAGGAAATCAAGGCGTAACTAAGGCGTAACTAAGGAAATAAAGGCGTAACTAAGGCGTAACTAAGGAGTAACTAAGGTAACTAAGGCGTAACTAAGGTAATTAAGGCGTAACTAAGGCGTAACTCAGGCGTAACTAAGGAGTAACTAAGGTAACTAAGGTAATTAAGGCGTAACTAAGGCGTAACTAAGGCGTAACTAAGGAGTAACTAAGGTAACTAAGGCGTAACTAAGGTAATTAAGGTGTAACTAAGGCGTAACTAAGGCGTAACTAAGGAGTAACTAAGGTAACTAAGGTAATTAAGGCGTAACTAAGGCGTAACTAAGGCGTAACTAAGGAGTAACTAAGGTAACTAAGGCGTAACTAAGGTAATTAAGGCGTAACTAAGGCGTAACTAAGGCGTAACTAAGGTAACTAAGGCGTAACCAAGGCGTAACTAAGGTAACTAAGGCGTAACTAAGGTGTAACCACTGTAACCAAGGCGTAACTAAGGAAATCAAGGCGTAACTAAGGCGTAACCAAGGCGTAACTAAGGTAACTAAGGCGTAACTAAGGTAACTAAGGCGTAACCAAGGCGTTACTAAGACGTCATTATGACACCTCATGTCACAATGATTGACAGTATGACGTCATCAAGTGTGGCAGAACCGGCATCACTTCCAGACAGTATGACGTCACTTCCAGACAGTATGACGTCACTTCCAGACAGTATGACGTCACAAAGTGTGGTAGAACCGGCATCACTTCCAGACAGTATGACGTCACTTCCAGACAGTATGACGTCATCAAGTTTGGCAGAACCATCGTTTTCCCCACACTCTGAACGAGTGTACTCTAAAAAATTTTTATCGATCGGTTTTTTCCCCACGCTCTGAACGAGTGCACTCTGAAATTTTATCGATCGGTTTCCCCCACGCTCTGAACGAGTGCAGTCTGAAATTTATCGTGCATTATAGCCTTACATGGCATGTTTTCACAATACATTCTTGTTCAGTCCGGAATAGCTCAGTTGTTAGAGCGTGGGACTCCTGGTCGGACCCATGCTCAGAAGGTTGGTGGTTCGAGCCCCGGGTATGGGCAGCCTACCCCTAAACCATAGAGTGTATTATGAATGTGTATTATGAAGGTATGATAGACAGATGGTAGAAGGGACGTCAGTATGACGTCAAAAAGTGCAGCAAAACAATTTATCATGGTGTTGGTATATGTGTGTATGCATGAGAGTGTGGGAAATGGGAAAAAAAAAAAAAAAAAGTTATCGTCTGTCCGTCTGCCCGTCTGACCGTCTGTCTACCATCTGCCGATTCTGCAGCAGAACCAACGTTGGTTCTGCTGCAATGCAAAACATAGGTTCTGCAATGCAAAACCAAACGTTGGTTCTACTGAACTGCAGTAGAACCAACGTTGGTTCTGCTGCAGTGCAGCAGAACCAACGTTGGTTCTGCTGCAGTGCAGTAGAACCAACGTTTTCACCCTACTACTAAATGACGTAATCAGATAATTAAAATGTCTATCATGTTATATAATAATAATAGTACGATTTCTTCTTGCAATAGGCCCTCTCAAAATGTTTAAACTTCTATAGAATTTGTATTTCTTTCTATACTTCTAGGTTTGTATAGTTTTAAGGCAACTGCTAGAAACAGCTACATTTTCGCATTGATTATTTTGTTTTTGTTTTTTTTTTAATAAAAGATTTTAGTCGCAGACCTTACTGTCTCTGCTTGGCTGATCTCTAGAACCAAGCGCTCGGCGTCAATCTGAGCAATTTGTTGTGTTTTATCAGGACTCTGTTCCCTCTGCATCAGTTCTTCTTTGGGGTGCAATTTCCTGATTTCTCCGGGTATTCTTTTTCAATCAAACCAACCATTAAGTTGTATCGCATGTTGTCTTCTTTAAGAGTGTCCTGAAACGCGCATGTTTCAGTATGGTCATAAAAGGCTTTGATGTACCACTCAACACTTTTAGCATTTTGCTTTGCATACTCATGAGTTTTGTTTGCTACTTGTGCAAAATACACATTAAACTTCTCCATTGTATTTTTGTCGATGTTTCAGTGGTCCTCAACGGAAAATGCTAATGTGTAATAAGTTATTTTCCAACGCAACTTGTCACAGGTTGTTCTTCATCTTCGTCCTTGAGGATATGGGTGCATGAGGACAAATGGTGCCATTTGTGTTATCTTGTGTGTCTATAAAATCTGAGAAGGGGAAGGAGGGTTAGTAAATTTGGAACCAACGGCGATCGGCGGGGAGTTTCAATTACATGTAAAAGGAGGAATTTTCTTTCAGTACTCTTCGTCTTCTAAAAAGGTCATATTCGTTCCGAAATGTACGTACTAACAAAAAAGTGACCAAAAATTATTCGTAAATACTTTTTTATGTAAGTAGTTGTTGCGTTTATACTCATGAATCCAAAATGTGGTGGAGATGGATGTTTTAAATCAAAATTGTCGCTCTGCGTTTAGGTTGAGGGAAATTTATTTAGACGTACGCACGTGTAATAGAGGTCATGGTTGCATGGTAACCAATTTGTACCCGACTTATTGACACGCAGATTTGCCATCAATACTACTATCTCGTACAGAAATTTCATTAGTGTTCTATATCCACTGCATGAAGTTAATTATAACATGGTGAGTAGGGAATTTATCCTTTTAATTGCTTGTTGATTTTTATATTTGTAAAATTATAGAGCTGCTTAATTATTATTTATTGGATAGCTGATATGTCTAATTTAGCTACAATAGCATTAACTATGGTTTGTTTATCAAATCTTTTCAAACGCTGTGGTGCTAAGAGTTGTGGTCCTCAATTCTGATGGTAAACCGTCAGGACACCTTAAAATGTTCACTTTACAGAGTCGCAAAAGCGTCAACTCCTTGTTTCCAAAAACTCATGGTTAAACTTCAGGCAGCCGTTATGGCTTGTGATACTTTCGAAGAAATATGGCGGTTGGGTTACATGAAAGCAGAAAAAGATACGTTAAAATGTGTCCAAGTTCAACAGAAAACACTGACCGATAAAAATGTGTTCTAAATTGAAATGATTAATTATTGCGTAAGCTAACCATACTACAGAAATGTGTGACATATGCTCCGATCTGTCTAATTTGCTGAGTTCTCGTAAGTACATTTTCATTTGTTACGAGTACTTGTAGGGATAGAAAGGAGAAAGTTGGCTAAAGAGCCTCAGACGTACCAGTTAGATGCATTAAAGCACGGTTCGTGTTCATGAAAGACCATAACTCTCTAGTAACTGGTCCTATTTTACCCCAGGCAGTGGTCCGCTATTTTGAACATCGAATAAGTCCACGCTTTGGAATACCGAAAGTTTTGGAGTTTCGATAGCTCTGAATCAGCTATTCCTTACACTTACTCGGTACATCTCTCTGTCAGAGCTACGACACGTTGCATTATTCTGCTACAGGGAGTCATATTTGGTCCGAGGCGCGAATCCTGCACACTACTCCTACGATATTAGTCCAAGATGACTCTTGTGGCCTTTATATGACAGCAAGAGTCATAGTTCGTATGATAGAGGATTCCTTTGATGTCAATTTTGGCATTCTCGGATCACGACTGGGACCAATGGCATTATTTTAGAAATCGTGCATCATATAAATGGGCCAATTATAAATTATGTGCAATTTTTATGGTCAAATAACAATTTTGTGCTGAGAAAACCAAACACTAATGAATCTGCAATTGAAAAAATCACTCTTTATTCCAGTTTGGTAGTTTCTCCGTGGTCGAAAATCATGCGCCAGGGTATTTCTCTGTGTGGCTTTTAAGAAAAGCCCGCTAGTTCGAATCTCGCGTGTCGTGCAACGTGCGCCGAAAGATCCAGAGCCTGGAAAAATGAGATCAGTGGCCACTTCTGTCACAGGAACTTGACCCTTTCTGTCCTAGGAAGAGGGAAAAGGTCCAATCGGACTAGTCGTAGACGACTCCTGTGGTATTCCTATGGCAATAAGAGTCATAGTTCCTATAACAGAACCTACTTTTGCAGGGCTTTCCAGCAGGGTTGGGTTTCTCCCAGGGAGAAAGGTATTTCTCCCCTCCCCATGGGAGAAAAAGGGGAAAAACCCGGGATTTAGGGTTTCTCCCGGGGAGAAATGTTTCTCCCGGGGATAAATGGGGGAGAAACTGTTTATTATTTAATAAACTGTCGTGTCGTCGACATTTGGCACATTTCTCTCACGTTTAGTGCATTTAGATGGGCAAGATGAGCTTTTGCCAACTGCTCGTTCCCGCAGTAAATGCATTTAGCATATGATTTTTTATCCTTCAAAAACTGAAGTGCTCCCAAATTTTATCTTTAGGTCTTCCTCCTTTAAACATTTTGAGTTGATAATTTAACGGCAGCACGAATACAACAATCGTAATTTGTTTGCAATGATAATGTTGTAAATTTTTACAACCCTTATATAGCTGTTGAGAATTACTCACACCCTTAATCTCTACATTTCCTGAGATATAAGGATTAAGACGTTTTGTCAAGGCGTAGCTCGGAGAGTAACTGAAAAATAAGCAGGTCAGTACTTTGACACAGGCCGACAGAGAACGGATTTTTCTTTGATCATGAGTGGAATAGCAAGGCATCTGCCTAGTAGTAAAAGAAAGAGAGTGAAAGCCTGAATAACAAACGTCGATCATACATTTGTGTATTCTAACGTGTACGTTAAGCAAGACAAAACAAAAGAATCAAAAAGAGGGGAGAAACTGCGGGAGAAACGTATTTCTCCCCTGGGGTAAAAACCCGGTTTAAACCCAGGGTAAAAACCCTAATGGGAGAAACCTGCCAACCCTGCTTTCCAGTGGGTCGGGGCGTTAGCAGTTCACGTGAACCGCCTGTGACGGGTTGTTGAACCATCTGTCATTTTGTGGTATAAAAGGTTTCTTTCGAAACATCGAACCGCCTGCTTCGGTTCACTGAACTGCCTGTGCCCAGCCAAATGAAAGCCTTGTTATTGGTTTCAATTTTGGCAGTCTTGGCGCAGGATTCTGGCCAATACCGTTATTTTAGAAAGAGTTCATCACATAAATGACCCTATTATAGATTATGGCACACAGTTTTTATATTCAAATCATAATATTTGTATTGAGAAAAATAAATGTTTTCTTGAGATCAGGATATAGAAGCATCCACTGTTTCCCACAACAACAATAAAAATACCGTTGTAAAACCACTCTTTACCCAAGTTCGAAAATAATTTGCCGGGGACACTTCTCAGTAGGCTTTTTAAGAATGAGCCTGCCAGTTCGAACCTCGGTGGCCTAGAATGTGCGCTGAAAGACCCATAGCCTCGAAACTTGAGAGCAGTGGCCATTTCGATTACAGGAATTGTGACCCTTTCTGCCATCGGAAGATAGAAAGGATCTGCTGGACTACCTACATACCAGTCCCTGTTATTCAAACATTTACAGAAAGTTCATACTCAATATCCCCTTTTTGTAAAACAGGCACAGTTTTTATGGGCTGCATATCTTTTAGATCGTCATTAAAGTACAGAAAAGTTAGCTTAAGCACTCACCTGTGAAATGTTTGTTTACGTTTCGGCTGTTAAATGTCATGTGACCAAAGTCAAGTAGCCAGAAATTTAAATAACGGGGTTATAGATTATCTGTAAAATGTATACACAAATAATCGATAGATGCAGGATTAAGCATAAATTTATTCTGTGCACCCACGGTATTCAACCTTTTCCATGCTTTTTGAAATATCAATTCAAACGTTTTTTTAGCGGATTATTACAAAATTTATTTTCACTTTTTCACATAATAAACTGTGCTCCCTGTATGCAAACAAATGTCAATTATTGTGGGAGATTTGTGGTTATTTCCGTATTCTTTTCTTTCTTGTTTTTTTTTAACAATTGCACTTTTGAATTTGCTGTCAGCAAATTCTGTTAAATTTGATGTCAACAAACTACAACTGTCGCCGACCAACGTGAGATGGAAGTGAGAAGCGATTGAACAGAAGATCGAAACTGGTTAAAATTTCGGATGTGTCATCTGACTTCAAACCGACATTTCAGCTGCAAAAGGTTTTTAAATTTAATGGTAAAAGTGATTCGTTCTGGCTAACAAAAGCTGGCACTTTTAAGTATATCCAGAAATACATGTGCAGCCAGACTGTCCCGTTCTCTGGCTACGCTCTTTGTCGAAACAGGGAGTGCTAAAATAGCTAAATTATGAGGTTATCAAGACATGCAGATACTGAAATATAAGTAAGCTCTTGTTGTAACAGAGGTTTTGCGAAGAGTTTGGATCAACCCATGTTATCTGTGGGGACAGGCTCGGTATTTTAGAATTTTACGCAGTTACTGCGTCAATCAAAACAAAACGATTTCGCTTGCATTCCACAATCTGCCCCACTTACTGTAGGGTATGGTTTCCACGGCCAGGAAAAAGTCAAGAAACAATTTTGAGTCTGGAAAAGTCAGGAAAAATGTGATGAGTCAGAAAAACTCAGAACATTTGAGGAAAACTCAGAACAGTCGATCACAGATACGTGCAATCAGTGTCAGACACGTGCAGACGATCCCAGATACGTGCACTCAATGCCAGACACGTGCAATCAGTGTCAGACACATGCAGTCGATCCCAGATACGTGCAATCAATGCCAGACACGTGCAGTCGATCCCAGATAAGTGCAGTCAGTGTCAGACACGTGCAGTCGATCCCAGATATGTGCAATCAGTGTCAGACACGTGCAGTCGATCCCAGTTACGTGCAATCAGTGTCAGAAACGTGCAGTCGATTCCAGTTACGTGCAATCAATGCCAGACACGTGCCCTCAATGCCAGACACGTGCAGTCGATCTTTTTTCAGGAAAATTGAATAATCCTGGAGGTAAGCATATTGAGAGCTAGTACACGTTAAGGCTGTTAGATTTAATCGTGGATCCTGTGCCAGATGAAAACAAACAGGAAGTGTGTTCATGAATTTCAGATGATGAGCGACTAGCAACTGGTGGACTGCGTCTGAGCAAGGAGGAGATTCTGTCTGTAACGCAGTATGTACAGATATGGCCCTCAAGGTAAAGTACAAGTCTTCTTATTTACGTGTGTTTTCTCAGCATATACTATTTGGAGAAACAAAATCATGCGCATGTGCAGCTGCGGTTTTAGTGACCTGTTGAGGAGTGCCATATTGTGCACATTCTGTTGATGCCAAACTGTTGAATATTTTATGAAGTTCGAACATGTTTTGAATCATATTCACCATTCCCTGAACCAGTGTGTCTGTGTGATGTTTCAGGCAGTGCACCTGCTGCTACAGGGAGCTGAAAAACTACGAGAAGTTCAACAACATTATCCAGGTGATGCTGAACAAGTCCATCGCCCTCATCGAGACACTGCCACAAGCTGCTGAAAAAGCAGACCAAGACCAGGGCCAAGGAGGTGAGTAACAGGATTTGTTGTTGTAGTGTGCTGAGGGGATTTTGTTTCTGGCTGTAATTGCTAACACAGTCCACAGGCATACACATATATATGTGTATGTGAAGGGCAACTTCAAAGAAGGTTGATAGTTTCAAAAGGACTACAAAAATACTGATTTTCAGAGTGTATAAGGCTAATAAAACACAATGGCCTGTACTGTTGGGAAAATGGTGCATTAGATGGAAAGGGTTAAGGTATGACCTCTGTCTTCCCTGCAAATCAGACAAACTCGATAACATGCGAGAGGAGTTGCCTGAAACTGCTGTTAAAGGTATTGAAAGGCCTGTGCAGCTGGTCACTGTGCGGGTGGGGAATTTTCAGCGCCTAGTTGCATTAGAAGAAGTTACATTGAATAGGCTACTGTCTTTTACACAGATAACAAGCAAAAATCACCCGAGAGTGGCACCAAAAATGAGCCGGCACAGGAACAAGGCCAAGGTGACATGGGGGAGCCACCAAAAGAAGGCCAAAGTTCAGAAATGGTAAAGACTGGGGAGAAGAATGAAGTAAGCAAGGCCGATGAGAAAAGCGGAGAAAAGGAGGATGCGAACGGAGAAAAGGAGGAGAAGAGCGGAGAAAAGGAGGAGGAGAAGTGTGAGAACAAAGACAAACCAAGCCATGAAGGTGACTGCACAGCATGTTTTCTCGTACCTGTTATAATAGTAATTCACTTGTATTTGGGATGTGTTGGGGAGGGGGGGGGGGGGATTGTGCTAGTCAGTGACGGGATCTTCTCCGCAGTTAAAACTGAAAAAAAGAGGCATGGTAAAAAAATATTTGAAATGTTTATCGGATGTTAATAAGAGTGGTGACAGAACGCATAAATGTAGCATGGGCGGAGAGGAATAACGACCTGCTGTGTAGCGTGTGGCTTCTCCTCACATTGTAGACAAAGGGCCTCCGCAAGGTAAAGACAAGACGCAAGAGACGCCCGAGTCGGTGGATGCTGAGTCACGAAATGACTCAACCAGCGGGACGACACCTGACCAAGACTCTGCCGCTGGATGCACTGACAGCCAGATGTGCGAAGAGTGGAGCTTAGAGGAGAAAGACAGACTATTTCAGTTTACTACGAAAGTGTTCCTCACCAATTTCCCGATGTACCGCGCGTATAAGTGTTTGCTGCACAGCCCGCTAGAGGAGCTGTCGTCGCAGGAGGCGTCGGCCTTGAGTAACTACTGCGAGCTCACGGTCAGTATCTTATGGGTGTAAAAGCATAAGTCCGTCTACAGAATGGTGTCGTTTGTGTGGGGGTGGGGGAGGGGGGAGAAGGTTCGCTTTTTAATGTTTAAGCACGCAGTCTGTCGTTTGTTAGTTAAGGAGGAAAGTCAGCATCTTTTTAAGTGTGCAGAGAGAATGAAGGAAAGGTTCTTGTTCAGCGTTATAGGCCATCAAATCACACGTGTTATTCGTTGAATAAAGCAATTCTTCATAATGAGCTTTTAGAGCAGCCGACTTCGTCGGGCTGGTGTTATCACATCAGTAGAAGGGGTATTCGTCATCTGTATTTACGTTTGTACGTTTATACGTTTGTAAACTTTTACTTAAAATGTTTCTGCTCCCTCAGTTTTGATCGGATTCCTTTCAAATTTTGTACGAAAATTCTCTGTGTAGTTCTCTCTTGGAAAATTGCTTTTTATGAGGGGGGGGGGGGGGGGGGGCAGTCTGCCAAAAATTGGCCAAATTGGGGCCATTTAATATTTTTTCTTGGCAGTTTTCAAAATGTTCTTCAAATTTTGCAAACATGTTTACTAGGCCCCTCGTGAAAAATTACGTTTCTTGGGGATCCACCAAAAAATGACCAAAGGGGGGAGGGGGGGCATTTGTTTTTATTTATTGATAGCCAGTTTTTAAAATGCTTCTTCCAGGATTTCTTTCCAATTTTACACGATTGTTCCCTAGACGATTTTCTCTTGAAAAATTACTTCTTTTGGCGATCCGCCTAAAATTGACCAAATGGGGGGTCGGGGCAGGATTTACAATTTTTTGGTAGCCAATTTTTAAAATGCTTCTTCTCTCACAATTTGAACGGAATTTCTTTCCAATTTTCTACGATTCTTGCCTGAACGGTTCTGTCTTAAAAAGTTACTTTTGTTGGCGATTGGCCAAATGGAGGAGCATTTATAATTTTTTTATAATTACTCCCTCAATTTGGATCAGTTCGTTTCAAATTTTACATGAGTGTTCTCTAGGTAGCCCTCTCTTGAAAATTTACTTTTTTTTGACGATCCGCCAAAATCACCAAATGAGGGCCATTTACAACATTTTCCTTGCCACTTTTCAAAATACTTCTTCTCTCACAATTTTGATCGGATTTCTTTCCAATTTTGAATGATTGCCCCCTTGAGGGTTCACTCTTTACTTTCTTTTGTCAATCCGCCAATCGGCTGCCGTACAAGTTTATTGATACTTTATTCACTAGATCTCGGCTAGTCTCAATGTCCCTGGACATTCTTGTTACTATGTATATTTCAATCATTGTCATAATAATAGTCTGAGATATACGACATACAGGTCATATGTTCTTTAGAAAAAATTCACAACAGCCTTTAGTGTATACAGCTGTTAACAGTTGGCTCAAAGTGCTCCGCGTTGATTTGTGCCTGGATTGTTGAAGTACTCCGGACGTTCTTTGCCTTGCAGGAACCGGAAGTGCCCGTCTTCCTCCTACGTAACGTCTGCTTCTTCTGCGACAGCACGGGCATCCAGGCGATTGCGCAGTGTTTCCGTCACGCGGATACGTGCACACTGCCCTACCACGTGGCGCACACGCTCATCATGCTCATTGCCAACGTGAGTGGCGCCCTGGCAACACACTCACCCAAGCCCCCAAACGCGCCAGGCCGACAGTCACACGCACACAGCCTCACCACGCGCCCTGGCAACACACTCACCCGAGCCCCTAACCCGCCAGGCCGATACATGCACACAGCCTCACCACGCCCCCTGGCAACACAGTCACCCAAGCCCCCCCTTACCCTCCAGGCCGACAGTCACACACACAGAGACTCAACACGCACCCTGGCAACACACTCACCCAAGCCCCCAAACCCGCCAGGCCGACAGTCACACGCACACAGCCTCACCACGCACCCTGGCAACACACTCACCCGAGCCCCTAACCCGCCAGGCCGATACATGCACACAGCCTCACCACGCCCCCTGGCAACACAGTCACCCAAGCCCCCCCTAACCCTCCAGGCCGACAGTCACACACACACAGCCTCACCACGCACCCTGGCAACACACTCACCCAAGCCCCCAAACCCGCCAGGCCGACAGTCACACGCACACAGCCTCACCACGCACCCTGGCAACACCCTCACCCAAGCCATCCGAACCCAGCCGTCAGGCGGACACATGCACACAGCTTCACCACGCGCCCTGGCAACACAGTCATCCCAGTGCCCCCCTTCCCCTCCCCCCCAAGCCCCCAGGCCGACACACGCACAAGCCTGACCACGCGCCCTGGCAACACAGTCATCCCAGTGCCCCCCCCCCCCCACCTCAAGCCGACACATGCACACTGTCCTACCACGTGGCGCACACGCTCATCATTCATATTGGCAGAATACCAATGCGAATGTCTCCATGACAGCACAAGCACCCCCCCCCCCCCCTCCCATTGAGTACATGTCGCTGTTGCATTTGTTAATACTTTATGTATATTAATTAAGTTATATTAATTTTAGTGTAAAATCAATGTTTTTTTTCTTCACTGTGCTCTGCGAGAAATTTATGGACCTTTTGCTTAAAAATGTCAAATAGCAGAAGTTCCTATATGTGTTACAGCAGATCTGTCCAATCAGCTACTTTACAAAGCCGCTGAAAATTTCAGCGGCCTTGTCAAGTCTCTGATTTAACAGATCCGCTGTAACATATATAAGTTTTGCTGTGAGTAGACGTGAAAATGCAATATGTGGAATGCCTTGCGTGGAATTTTTTAGCGACTAGAGAATTTAACGGCGCATGTTCATAGTTATCAAAACTCCTAAAGATATGACTGACGTGAGCCGTTTTGGGGGGTCGGGGCGGGGCGATGCCGTGTTGTAGCTGCGCCTGTGGATGAACATGCAGACCGTGATGCAGTACATCGTGCCGCTGCGCACGTACGTCATCCGCTACATGTGTCGCCTGTCCGACAAAGACCTGCGTCTGGCGGCCACGAGAAACATGATGGATCTCATGTGGGCTGCCGTCAAGGAGCCCATGGATGGACATTTTACGTTCGATAAGGAAGGATTGGATTTGGCTTTCAAGTATTTTATGTGTTCAACCTTGACGATAAGGCTGGCTGGCATTACGCAGATCAACGTAAGTGTAACGGTTCCAAGTCAAGAACGATATTCTGTTTGTTTAAAGAAAGTAATTTGAGCAAATTCCCCAGAAAACCCTTCAGTTGAACTAATTAGTTTCACATTTCGCTTGTCTTGCATGCCAGTAATTAAGAATAAGTTGTTTAACTAGTGATCATTCTATTTGCAGAGCCAGATCTCGCTATATAATGAATATGTGAACAATGACAGTATTATGGAAACCGAAAGGTTCGTCATCAAAATATCAGTTATTTGAATGTGTGTGGAATGTATAGAATGTGTGGTTATACATGAAAGCCAGTTTCGGGAGTGGTTATGTCTAAGTATACTTAAGTTTGAGTTTTAAAAAATTTGTTTTTGATAACAAACATAAAAATTTGCAGATCATCCGAGTGTGCAACGTTAAGCGTTTGAGATGTGATGAAAGCTTGCTAGCCAGGCATAAACATGTGCTTACATATTCTGTGAGAACATTTATAAACATGGCCAACTCGGTTGTTGTGCGAAAGATGCAAGATTCAGTTTCTGCGTTGTTAACAACTCCTCATTATGTTACAGTGGTGTCGGGAATCAGCTTGCCAATTGGCTGGTGGAGTGTAAGATTATCGAGCACCTGTTTGGTCCCAATCTTCACGTAGAGGTAAAAGCAGCTCGTGTTTGCTTCCTTCTTTTTTCTCCGAAACATTACTGAGCAAGGATAAGTGGAGTCAAAATAATGGAACTACAGTAAGGGAATAATTAAGTGAAATAAGTAAAGCTTTGACGGCACACTTATGAGCTTTCGCCGCCGGAAGTGATGTCAGTTCTTGGTGGACGCGAGGTACGTGAACTCTGCTGTTGATTGGCAGATCATTAAGCAGAGCCAGATGATCCTGAACCTACTGGCCATAGAGGGCCGCATCGCGGCGGGCCACATGGATTGCATGTGGGCGGCGGGCCAGCTGAAGCACTGCGGCCGGCCCGTGCTCGATCTGCTCAAGCTGCTCATCAAGCACCTGGATGTCGTGCCTGTGCTGCACCTCATGCGCCTCGTCTCACAGCTCGATGTCGCGGCCCACACCGAACAGGTGCGCTTTATATATATATATATATATATATATATTATGAAGTGTTCGCATAAATTGTTTGGATGATGTTCGCTAAAAAGGGGTTTGGATGATATTCACGACTGTTCGTTGTCGATTCCTGCAGCTGTTCTGATATTGATAAGTGTTTTTTTTTTTTTTTTTTTTTTTTTTTTGCAGACATTATTCCTAGCGCAGGCACTGACCAAGTGTATATGGCAGAAGGCGACCAATGTGCCGTCAGACATGCTGGCCGATCAGCACGTGCACCACTGCCACGGTATGTGTGGCGGGGGGTACGGGGGAGGGGGTAGTTACTGTCACGTGCTAGCCGACCAGCACGTTCATCACTGCCACGGTATGTGTGGCGGGGGAGGGGGGTACGGGGGAGGGGGTAGTTACTGTCACGTGCTAGCCGACCAGCCTGTGCATCACTGCCACAGTATGCGGGGAGGTGGACGAAGGGGGGGGGGGAGAAGGGGAGGGGGTAGTCCAGGCATGTAAACAAAACCTTTATTTTAATCCCACACCTTTATTTTACTCAAAAAATCTTTAAAATCTTCAAAAAAACTCTATTTTAGTCGATGTTCAAAATTTCCTTATCAATTTTTTTTAATTGTGAAAAGAAAATTTATGCATGCATGTAACACCTTATTTCATTTTTGCATACAATTCACTGCACTTGATTTTTATTCATTTTTCTACGCATAGAACGACAACATAAGGAAGAGATGGCACAGCTTCAGAAATTTTTAAAAAAAAGCATATTCACTGACAATTTAACCTTTCAGAAAAAAATGAAAAATCTTTCTCTTCATTACAAAAAACCTTTGAAAGCCCTTTATTTTCAAAAAAAAAAAAAAAAAAAAAACTTTTCAAAAACCTTTATTTTTGTCAAGGACCGTTTACATGTCTGGAGTAGTTAATGCCACACGCCTACCGACCAGCACTGGATGGGGAGAGGGGGGGGGGGGAGTATTCTGTCGTGCAAGGGGATCAGGAGATCGTGTTATATGATGCCATTGTGACACTTTAACTTCTGATAATTCCACACTGAAACATTGCCGTTTTCAGTAACCATGTTTATCATAAAAGGTACGAAGATATAAAAGTAGTCGCAAAATGCTGCATGGATGACAGTGAAGTAAGGACAGGCTTCCGATAAAAGTGACACTCTTCGTCGTAACTAATTGGTCGTGTTCAACCTTTGTTTGGTGTTCTTGTTTGTCCACAGCTGAGCACGGATGCTGTCCGCATGGCCACTCCAGCAGCGAGCACTCGGACTCCGAGGAGGACATGGAAGACGGGGAGGTACCCCACCACCACCACCACCACCATCATCACCACCACCACCATCACCACCACCAGGTGTCGCCCTCGCACCCTCGCCCGCACGGGCGCACGCACGGGCAGCCGTACCGCCACCGCCGCCACCCGGATCCGGCGCGCATGGACAAGGTGCGGAGGCGGCGCCAGGGCAAGAAGTCGGAGAGCGACGAGTCGGAGGAGAGCTCGGGCTCGGCCGCTTCCGGCTACAACAAGGCGATGCTGCGGCGCCACCTGGCCACCCACAAGCAGCACGCGCATGCGCCGGTGGAAGAAGACGAGTCGTCCGAGTATGACGAGGAGGACGAGGACGAAGACGACGATGAGCTGCCCGAGAGCGAGGAGGAGCTGGAAGAGCGCATGCGCATCATCTACAAAAGTCAGTGCTACTAAATTTTGTACAGCTTCTGGCGGGTAGGGGGTTGGGTTGGGGGCTCTTGGAGAGTGGTTTTGATGTACTTTTTGCCCTAAAATTATTTGTTTTCCCGACATTAAAAAAGACATCTTGATTCTGAAGGACGGGGTGGGATTTACATTTGATTTTCCTCTGTCATAAATAATTGTTGTTCATGATTCGATTACCATGTTTTTTTTCAGAGCAGTAAGTGGCATATTGCCGTTTTCAGAACAAAAAGAAAATCAGTCTTGGAATAGTTAGTGTATGGCAGTGCTAGGTCATGTCAGGTGAACCTTAAATGATGCATGAAATAGGGAAAGCAAAAAAAAAAGGGGGGCGAGGTTTGTGTGTGGGCTGTTTATGCGTCAGTTCTGTCCGGCGTCCTGCTGTCGTACGGCGCGGGGGTGGGGGGTGCATCATGGGGACCTGGTCTTTACAGAGACGCAGCATAAGCGAGACGATGTGTCAGAGTGCGGGCGGGACGAATGCGATTGTCACAGCAAGCCCAAGTCACACAGCTCCCCGAACAAGGCGACCAAGAAGGATGTCTCCGAGACGAAGCCGTGCAAGAAACCCGAAGCGGAGAAGAGCGAGCAGTCGTCCAAGGTAAGGCTACGCGCGACACTGGTGGAATGATTTGCCAAAGCCGCTAGGTGAGAGAATGCTGAACTTGCTGCAAGTACAAGACTTCTGTTTATGTATATTTTATTGTTTCATGGTCCATTTGCTCAATAATGTTTATATCAGATCGGCCTATGGAACATCACCGAAGATTTCTTGTTAGAAGAACTAGGCCTTGAGATGAAATACAGATGAGAAAACATTCTGTTTGAGTGTATTCTAAATTAAAATAAGAGGAGTGAAATTAATATTAAGCCGACCGCTGCCATTCAGCCAGAGCTATGATTTGTGCAAGTGTAAATCTGAAAACGCACAATGTTTTGGACAGGAGTCTGTGAAGCATGAGTGTGAGACGGAGAAGGGTGGGGAGGAGGAGAAGCGGTGTGCGTGCGACGAGTGCTGCGACAAGCCGCACCCACACAGCAGCAGTAGCGACATGGAACAGTACCGCCGCATCTTCCAGGTGCGAGTAGTCACTAATCTGTGCCCCCATGGCGTGTAAATACCGCCGCATCTTCCATGTGCGAGTAGCCACTAATCTGTGCCCTATGAGCGAGTAGCCACAAATCTGTGCCCTGTGGCGTGTAAATATCTTTCAGATATGAATAGGCACTGATCGTTGCGCTTTGACCTAAAATACTGCGGAATCAGACAGGAACGAGTTGTCATCCATCTGTGCGTTTTGGAGTAAAAAGACCACCGCATCTTGCAGGTGCGAGTAGCCACTTATCTATGGCGGCCAGATGCAATCAGCCATTCATCAGTTTTTCCCCCAAATCACACCTGTGACTACTTTACAGGAGGTGCACAACTCGGGCGAGGACGGCGCGGGCATCCTGCACGGCATTGATGGGGGCGGGGACTCGGAGGCGGGTCTGAGCGACGCCGAGCACGCGCTGCGCCACTCCAAGCACATGTCTGACGAGGAGATGCTCTGCCTCGCCCAGCTGCATGCGCAAAGAATCGGCCACTCGTCAGGGATTTCGAGGTGAGCTGCCTGTGATATATTTGGTTTCAGAAGGTTGACTCAGCGCTCGGTTGATTAGCATGTCTACCTGTAGACTGTCACTTGGTATTGAGGTTGGATTGGAGCGAGGGTTAAGAGTAGCCACATGGCGGTAAGGTTTAAGGAAGTTTTCAAGACGTGTTGGTTTTAGTTGGTGGTTATGAATTATTAGTTTCGTTCATATCTTAACTAGCTGTTACATGTAACCTTTTACCCAACAGTGAAGAACTAAAGTCCCTGGACATTCTTGATTGCCAAAATTACTGTGTACATTCTATTTGTGTGTGTGTTTGTTTCGATGGAATCATTTTGATTGGACATGTCAAAGTTAATCTATAAACAAGACTGTTACTATTTGAAGGCTATTGCATCAGTGCGTTCGAAACCAACCAAAAATTGGACCTAACGGAAAACGCTCAATATTTTTAATAGGTAGTATTGTTGTTATTTGTGGTTTTGGCGGATAAAATCAAAATTTGTGGATGTCTTTGATTCCGCGTTCCCGTGTTAAGTAGAGAAATAATTCCACTGGAGATTGATGACGGAGAGATTCTTACAATTATTTTGGGAAATTGCATCTTCAGAGTGTAACTCTAGCTGATTGTGACTAGAACTCCGATGTTCGTTCAGAAAGTGTTTGAATATTCATGCTGTAGAATAGCATGATTATATATGCCGTTGCGGATTGATCCTCCCGCAGTCTGAAAGACGCGAGAGGGCTGGGTATTTTAAAATGTTAAGACCAATTAAAACGCCACGAGTATTGTCTTTTTTCGGTGTTTTTTTTTTTTTTTTTTTTTTTTTGTACTGCTCAGATGTCCTTTGCTTAATAATAATTATTGTAATGTTAAGTACAGAATTACAAATGTGTAGCTGGACATTTCCGTACTGCCTTTGTGTAGCTGCTTGTGTACTGCAAAAGTAATGGGGTTGTCTTTGTGCGCGCTTTTCCGCGTTTTAAGCTATTGAAGAAAAATACATATTTCCTTGCTTCCAGACCTACTGCAACGAGGTTGAAGTGTGTGGTGTTTAATGCCCGATGCAGTTTTGAGTGCGCTTGTGGTTTTTTTTTAAAGAAAACTTACTATATTGATCTATGCAACTCCCACACTCTTGTGGGAGCGTTGAAAAATTATATTATCGCCCAACTCGGGTAGGGATTTATGCAGGACAAAAAATTAACAAAAAACAAAATGAAAAAATAGGGTCCGAGTTGCATGAAGACATGTTGCTGGCTTTGCTTATATTCGTAGTGTGTAGATTGAACTGTGGTGTGTAAAATGCATTGTGTACTGGTAATCGATTCTGGTGAGGTGCGGGCGGCATCGGAAATCACATGGTGTTTGATCGTACATGAAATACCCGATTCGGGCCTATAAGTGATTGGGAGGCGTCAACACTGCCTAGGCACCAGGACGAGAACATGTTTGCCTACTGCAGATCTTGTTGAAGAGCAGAAATCGGTGTTTACAAAGCCCCAATTTTGGTCATGAATTTACCAGTTTACACACTTGTGTATTGCAAATAATGATAAAAGAATACATAAAGAATTTTTCAGACTTTTGTAACTAGAGTTAGTGACTGATGAAGTTTTAAAACCTTGGCAAGGCTTCATCAACTTTTCACTTTTGAATTTAATTCAGTCTGGACAGCATAAAAAAGTGTATAATACTGCAGTAGGTGCTGGTGATTCGGAACCAAAGGACTTGACCGAATCGAATGAAATTTGAGCCATTTAATAGAACTAATCAATAATTACAATTATTGGTAAAAGGTCAGATCTTGCAACAGCATTTAACAAATATCAAATATTGAAAAAGGATTGAACAGAAACGGTCATATGGGCACTTTACTAACTCGGCACTAAACAAACTCGGCACTTTTTGGTCAACTCGGCACTTTTTTTTTTGGTCAAGTCGGCACCAAGCCTAGTCAACTCGGCACCAAAAATTTTAAAAATAGTTTTGACAACATACAAGATAGTTTCCGCAAAATACAAGATAGTTTAGGAAAATTATGCAAAATAGTTTTATATTGTCATACTGAGAGATGTTTTTACTTCTTATTTTATACACCTTTTTCTGAGAACAAAGTATCTTTCACCAAGGCACTCAACTATACAAACTCGGTACCAACAATTTAATGTTTTACA
This sequence comes from Protula sp. h YS-2021, assembly GCA_949752745.1. Classification (NCBI taxonomy): domain Eukaryota; kingdom Metazoa; phylum Annelida; class Polychaeta; order Sabellida; family Serpulidae; genus Protula; species Protula sp. h YS-2021. The sequence continues at coordinate 14,422,121 of OX457024.1, read as the reverse complement.
TTGAGGTGCTATTTTGTCTTACCATTTGAGTTGTAAGGCAGAAGTAAAAAAAGGTCGGTCTTCATCAGATCTAAATTTTATTCAAAGCAGACTGAATCTCACAAACTTGAAATTTCACAACATAAGAAGTCCAAAGTCACAGAAATCAAGAGTTAAGTGCGAGGAGCATAAATTCGTCCAACGGCTCGCAGAAGTTTACTAGCCGAACGTTCACCACTTCTGTATTCGTCCCACAGCTGGTTGATTTGTGCAGAAACCGCCCGATATCGGCTGTTCTGTGATCGGTGAAGCTTGCCACCCGAGGCAAGTCGGCTCTGAAGTAGGGCTGCCTGCGCTTCTTTGTGGAGGAGATGAATGAGTAAAAACAGATTCATATTTCAACAACTGCCTCAAGCACCTAGAAATTGAAACCCAAAAAATTTCTTGCTTAATCTCAATTAGACAAGAAAAGGCTGTAACTCGAAAATATTTTACACACCATAATCCGTAGTAATGCGCGCAAATATATGAATGTTACCTGGTGTGGTCTCTCTTCCTTCTTCGTGACAGCAAGAAAAACAGCAAGTGTATCTACTTGACGTCGGCCTTCGACTTGACAAATGCATGGATGCTGAATAGCTGATGGAATGGATCGCGCACAACTTTAAATGTACCGTCCATAGATCCTGTCTTTGCTTTTTCCAGGAGCAAAAGCTGTTCGTCAGGTTTTAACCTGAGTATTGTTGAAGTGGAATCAAGCCTGTGATCGTTTTATAATAATAAACACACAAAAGTTGTGAAAACAACTCCTGTAATTGTGACATGAAAGGCACATTGTTCTCAGAAAAAGGTGTGTAAAATAAGAAGTCAAAACATCTCTTAGTATGACAGTATAAAACTATTTTGCATAATTTTCCTAAACTATCTTGTATTTTGCGGAAACTATCTTGTATGTTGTCAAAACTATTTTTTAAATTTTTGGTGCCGAGTTGACTAGGCATGGTGCTGACTTGACCAAAAAAAGTGCCGAGTTGACCAAAAAGTGCCGAGTTTGTTTGGTGCCGAGTTAGCAAAGTGCCGATTTGACCAAACCCCAGGGGTATCAGTGGTCGGCCTGTTTGTTTCAGCCTTATACTTTGTTACAACTTGTATTGCCCGGGTGGTATTTGGCGTCGTACAAATTTGGCATTTATGCCGTGCAGTGTCTCCATTTACATTTTGAGATGTTGACATTGATGTCAGTGAAATGGTGACTTTTATGTGAACTGTTGCCCGTTCAGGGAGCTCCTGGCAGACATGATGAGCGCCGAGGATCACAGCTGCAACAGTTCGCGCATGAGCAACAAGTCGGAGAAGAACATGGCCGACTTCGAGGGCGAGAACGTGCTGAGTGATGACGAGCTGGTGCAGCTGACGAGCACACCGCATCACGTGCTCAGCGAGGAGCACATGCAGCACCACCTGGCGGCCATGGCCGACAACTATGCCGCAGGCGCACAGCATGGTATGCGGATCTGACACATGGTTTGTCGGTGACGTGGTGAAATCATCTTCTATTGTGTTAATGATTTTACGGGCATTGTGGAAGAAAAGGAATTACATTATGTTATACAAAATGATTTCGTGACGTTTAGGTAAAATTATCAAAAATTCTGCACTGTCATAGCTGTTGCTGTGTCCTTCGGCATTCTCTTGTGTGATTCAACAAATACAAGCCATGTTCATGATTTTTTTTTTTTTGTCTGGCAGTACCGCATTCGCCGAAGCACGACTCGACTGCCCTGTGGAAGAGCGTGAGGATGGAGGATGTGTGCAAGCCCGGCAACACGCTGCTGTGGGACCTCATACAGGTCAACAAAAAAAAAAAAAAAAATACAGTGACCGAGGAATTTAGAGTACTAACTTTGTAACCAAAATAAATGTCCTAGGCAGTTAAAAACTTCATAACACGTTTTGCGGATGTGGAATGTCGATAGAAAGAAATATTTATGTGGTCTTCAATAATAATAATAATAATAATAATAATAATAATAATAATAATAATAATAATAATGACTCACGTCATACAGCTGTACCTGGAATCATACACCTGTAACTGCAAAGGATGTTTATTTTAGGAACCGAGCGTGAGCAAGTTACCTGAGGGGCTGGCAGAAGAGGCTGAGAAGATTGTCACCAATCTCATCTGCTTTGCACAAGATAAGCGCATCAGGACGCGCTTTATCGAGGCGTGTGTGGACAATGTCAAAAATCACAGGTAATGTCAAAAATCACAGGTAATGTCAAAAATCACAGGTGAGGTCAGGTAAATCACAGGTAATGTCAAAAATCACAGGTAAGGACTTTCTGTCATTCTGTGGTACAGAACACAACATACGTAAAAAAAAAAAAAAGGCTGAAAGTATCCTCATGTCGCTCCAAGAACGCATTGTGGTGTGTGAAATTTCGTTATTTCGTATTGCATTTTACACACCACAATGTTGTTATGACTAGGGACTGGTCAAAATGTGTTTGGAGAGAAAATAGCAAATTATAGTGTTTAGCCTATTAGTTTATTTATTATTTATTTATTAACTAAAGATTCGTGATGAATTGATTTTATTAACTAAAGATTCGTGATGAATTGATTTTATTGTTAAAAATTACATGACGTATGAAATTTCAGAGATTTGCGTCTTAAAATATTTCAGATCTGTTGTTATCTCGTTGCGCCTGTTGCCCAAGTTGTTCTCGTCCTTTCAACACATGAGGGACGGAGAGCTGGACACGTATGCCGTCACGCGCTGGGCGGAAAGAGAGCTCTTTATGCTCAAGTATTTCTTCAGTGATCTCACGTACTATACGAACCGATTGCGGAAAGAGGGAGCATCTCAGTCTCAAGTGTACGATTTACCCTCTTAAATTATTCTCCACTTTCGTTTTAAACATTACTCTTTCCACCATAACCCCTTTCCATGAGGACGGCTTGAGTATCGTTTTACTCAATTTTAACTTTCGAGTTTTCTCAATTTTTTGGGACTGTTCGCCTTGTGTACCGGTTAAAAAGTGAAAATTAAAAAAAAAAAAAATAATAAAAAAAAAAGAAGCAAAAGAGAAAACAAAACAAAAAAATGGGATATTACGCGAATTGTCTTCCCCTTGCCCTGGTGTCGGTAGCACGAAGAATCACTTCTCCGTTTCAGTTACAGCCATAAGGAAGAAGTACAGGTGCGGCTGGCATTTCTCACTTGTATCTTCACGTGCAGTGGCTCGCCGGACAGCTTCAGTAAGGATATCATGGGCTTATTTTCTTTGTGGAGCTGCCTAAAGCAGTCCTTATGATCGGCCTCCTTTTTAAAAAAAAAAAAGAGAAAAAGAGATCGGATGCGGAATTGATACAAGTAACTTCAGTTTTACCCATAATTACATTTTTTTTTACTTTATTTTAAGCTTGAATGTGAGATAAGCTTATTTTTATGGAATGCCGTTTTGACATTTAATGCTTATTTTTGATATCAAAATATATTTAGAGATATCAATAAATCAATGTAGATCTCATTATTTTATATTTTGCTATCAGTAATTGAATTTTAGATTGCAAGAATCAATTTTACAAACTTAAAAAATCTTAAGGGAGACACACATTTACATAAAATATAATGAATCGTCAATTAAATTTTTGAAATAAAAATGGGAATTATTGAGATCAATAATAACAAACAATTTTTGATCTCAAGAATTGCTTCTTTTTTGTACAGTAAAAAAATTAAAATAAAGATTCTGTATACAAGCACAGTCATTATTTATTTACAGATGTGTGTTTCTGAATTTTTTATTTAAAAAAACAGACTGATATTTTGATATCAAAAATCAATTTTTGAGATCAAAAAATCGTTTGCCGATTTCAAAATACAAATTAAAAAAGTATCAGTCTGAAGTAATGATATCTGAAATAAATTCTTGATATCAATATAAAGAAAATGAAATACTTAGCTCAAAATTAATATTTTGCTCTCAAATATTTCATTTTTGCTATCAAGAATTGAATTTTTGATCTCAAAAAATCAATTTTAGATATCATTAAATCATTTTTGATATCATTATTCCTTGATTTCTCTAAATATTATTTTTTGAAATCAAAAATACATTTAGAGACATCAAAAATACAATTACAAATGACAAAAATGAATTCTTGATATCAAAATATGGATTTATTGAGATCAAAAATTAATTCTTGATATCCAAAAATCAATGTTTGAGATAAAAAATTAATTCTTGATGTCAATAATTCCCTAATAAATGTGAAAACGGCATTCCATATATTTTAAACACGATAATCTTGATTATTAGAGCGTTTGAAGGTGTGACTCAATTGCTGAAGTATTCGTCTGTGATTTCGGATACTTACATTTTACAGCATCTGGTTCAGTATTTTCAGATATTAATTTTCATACCTATTAATTACAGTGTATTCTTTTAAACAGCACTATAACAAAGCCTAAAAAGTGTGAGCTGACAGACATAAATGAATGCAGTATTTGTGAATGTCTGTGCCGAAACCTCATTCTGGCAGCTGGTGCATCAGCGTTTTGGTCCATCGTGTTATTTTCTTACACCATAGGGTTGACCCTCGACCAAGTGGACACCTTGTGGAACTGTTTAGCCACAGATTTAGAATGTTCGGACCAGTGTTTTAGCTGGTTCCTGCAGCAAGCCAAAAGCAAAGAGCATCATGCCCTGGGCCTGGAGGCATTTAAGCATGTATTTCTGGAGAAAATGCCAAACCTACAGCCCGAGTGTATGAGTATGCTTGGACTGAATTTATACACACAGTTGTGTGGGCTGGCCAGAATTGCAAACTCGTCATTAAAGGAACCTTTGCCTGAAGAAATGGTAGGTTTTATGGGGCGAGAAAGTTGCTCAGTCAGAATATCCTGCAAAAAAAAAAAAAAAAAAAAAAAAAGAAGAAGAAAAAACGAAAAATTATTTATTTGTCATTATTATTATTTAAAAAGATTAGTAGTATGCATTTATCAATAATTATTATTCGAGCAATTAAAAATTAAAAAAAGCACACAGAGCAACATTTGCTCGTGATTTTACAGTTTGTGTGTGCGAGCACAGAGTTCAGTCTAGTTAAGTATTTACACTCCACGATTAACGGTGGCTGACATGAACCCTGAAATTCGAACTCGTCGCCAGGACCCGCAATGAGTTCCAGACTGGCATTTTCTTGGTAGACATAATACGTGGGAAACACCTCGAGGTGCACACATGCACCTAGAAGCGTTCTCCGTCACGTGACTATCTCGATTAGTCATGTGATCTCGTACTGAGAGGGGTTTTGCCTTTGTTTTAAACTTGCAGATAAGCGGCATGGACATGCTGTGGGGCATTGCCCTTAAGGCTCAGAACACGGATGTCAGCTTCACAGCCATACAGTACCTCAACAGCCACTACATCAACTGTACGCAGCTTGTTTCTTATCTGTGTATGTGTGTGAGGGGGATGTGGGGGAGGGGGGATAGAGTACCTCAGCAGCCACTAGATCAACTGTACGCAGCTTTCGTGTGTCCTGTTTCTCATCTGTGTGTGTGTGGGGGGGGGGGGGGGGGGGGTTGGGAGACGGGGTGGTGGGGGGGATGTAGAAATGATAGTACTTCAACAACCACTACATGAGATGGTACGTAGCTTCCTTCTTTCCTGCCTTTTTTCTGTGCATGTGTCGAGGGGGGTGGGGGTGGGGATGGGGGGTAGAATAGCCAAAGGACAATTTGCGGACATCTATCATATTTCCTGAAGTAGTCAGCTGAAGTGTTAATTTGAATTTGAATGTAAATTTAATATTTTCAAGGCTTGGTTGCAGTATTCTATATCTTTTGGGCGTCTGGATAAGGAGGGGGGAGGAGAGGAGGAGGAGGGGGGTATGTGGAGGGTATTGAGATATGATTTGCTTTAAACAGAAAACCAGATTTCAAAGGTACAGCGTAGTGAAGTAAGTTGACGTTGCTGTGTCATTTTTTTGTGTTGCCATGGTGACAGACGGTAACGGTAACCTGGAGAAGGAGGAGGAGTTTGTGCGGCGCTGTATGGAGAGTCTCATGAACGCCTCGTCCCAGCTAGAACAGGTGCTGCAGGTGTTCATGTTAAAGAAGAGAGAAAAGCCACACACGGATTTATGGTTGCTTGTTTTCATCAGTCATATACCATATTGACGTGCCAACCGAATTGATGAAGTCACCCTTTTATCTCAGGGCGAAGTAGATTGAGAATTACAAGTCACAAACCTTAACATTGTTTCAGAAATGTGAAAGACTAAATTTGTTATGGTGGAGTACGTTTTGGAGATACAAATGTGGTGTGTGGGTGGTTTTTTTTCTAGGAGTTTTATGTTGTTTGTTTGACCTTGACAGTCTCCGGAGAACAACCTGCTGGTCATACAGCGAGGTCTGACGCTACTCACCAGTCATTTAGAGAGTTTTAGAAAGCGGTACGGATTCCATCTGCGCAACTGGCAACTCGATGGCAAAGGCATTTTCAGTCACCAAAAGGGTGTGAAAGAGAAACAGTCGTCGCTCATACGGCTGCTGCTTCAACCTGCGGGATCGTCGGAGAAGGTAAGTGTGGGCGGGAACGAGGCCAGTCCCGGGGTAAGATGTGGGCGGGAACGAGGTCAGTCCCGAGGGAAGGTGTGGGCGGGAGCGAGGCCAATCCCGAGGCAAAGTGTGGGCGGGAACGAGGCCAGTCCCGGGGTAAGATGTGGGCGGGAACGAGGTCAGTCCCGAGGGAGGATGTGGGCGGGAACGCGGCCAGTCCCGAGGGACGGTGTGGGCGGGAACGAGGCCAGTCCCGAGGGAAGGTGTGGGCGGGAACGAGGCCAGTGAAGAGGGAAGGTGTGGGCGGGCACGAGGCCAATCCCGAGGGAAAGTGTGGGCGGGAACGAGGCCAGTCCCGAAGGAAGTGTGGGCGGGAACGAGGCTAGTCCCGGGGGAAGGTGTGGGCGGAAACGAGGCCAGTCCCGGGGGAAGGTGTGGGCGGGAACGAGGCCAGTCCCGGGGGAAGGTGTGGGCGGGAACGAGGCCAGTGAAGAGGGAAGGTGTGGGCGGGCACGAGGCCAATCCCGAGGGAAAGTGTGGGCGGGAACGAGGCCAGTCCCGAAGGAAGTGTGGGCGGGAACGAGGCTAGTCCCGGGGGAAGGTGTGGGCGGAAACGAGGCCAGTCCCGGGGGAAGGTGTGGGCGGGAACGAGGCCAGTCCCGGGGGAAGGTGTGGGCGGGAACGAGGCCAGTCCCGGGGGAAGGTGTGGGCGGGAACGAGGCCAGTGAAGAGGGAAGGTGTGGGCGGGCACGAGGCCAATCCCGAGGGAAAGTGTGGGCGGGAACGAGGCCAGTGAAGAGGGAAGGTGTGGGCGGGCACGAGGCCAATCCCGAGGGAAAGTGTGGGCGGGAACGAGGCCAGTCCCGAAGGAAGTGTGGGCGGGAACGAGGCTAGTCCCGGGGGAAGGTGTGGGCGGAAACGAGGCCAGTCCCGGGGGAAGGTGTGGGCGGGAACGAGGCCAGTCCCGAGGGAAGGTGTGGGCGGGAGCGAGGCCAATCCCGAGGCAAAGTGTGGGCGGGAACGAGGCCAGTCCCGGGGGAAGGTGTGGGCGGGAACGAGGCCAGTCCCGGGGGAAGGTGTGGGCGGGAACGAGGCCAGTCCCGGGGGAAGGTGTGGGCGGGAACGAGGCCAGTGAAGAGGGAAGGTGTGGGCGGGCACGAGGCCAATCCCGAGGGAAAGTGTGGGCGGGAACGAGGCCAGTCCCGAAGGAAGTGTGGGCGGGAACGAGGCTAGTCCCGGGGGAAGGTGTGGGCGGAAACGAGGCCAGTCCCGGGGGAAGGTGTGGGCGGGAACGAGGCCAGTCCCGAGGGAAGGTGTGGGCGGGAGCGAGGCCAATCCCGAGGCAAAGTGTGGGCGGGAACGAGGCCAGTCCCGGGGGAAGGTGTGGGCGGGAACGAGGCCAGTCCCGGGGGAAGGTGTGGGCGGGAACGAGGCCAGTGAAGAGGGAAGGTGTGGGCGGGCACGAGGCCAATCCCGAGGGAAAGTGTGGGCGGGAACGAGGCCAGTCCCGAAGGAAGTGTGGGCGGGAACGAGGCTAGTCCCGGGGGAAGGTGTGGGCGGAAACGAGGCCAGTCCCGGGGGAAGGTGTGGGCGGGAACGAGGCCAGTCTCGAGGGAAGGTGTGGGTGGGAACGGGGGGAGTCTCCGTAGAAATGATAATAATCCCAAGGGAAAATTCCGCCCATGAGGGGAATAGTCTGAGAGATATGGCCAAGGCTGTGCATTTGTCTGAATATGGCGAAATGAGAAGGAAAATAGAAGTATTTTTGTCGCAATTTCTGCTATTTCATGCAGTGTGTTTTGGTTGAACTATTTGTTTTTCTTTAAAGAAAGTCAGGAATCGCGTGTAGATTTCGTTGAAACTTGACAAATGTTATCTGTGCTGTGGGTGATCCGTGTAATCAGGAGTTCCAGGATTATCGAGGGACAGCCATTTTACATTCGAAACGGTACCAAATGTTTTTTATTTTTTTTGAAAGGCGTTATTTTTTTGCAGACGACACTAGAGATGCTATCGACAGACCTGGTGGCGGAACTGCGAGCGGAAGTGACGCGCTGGTGGCAGAACCTGCAGAAACAACACCAGCAAAAACTGAAGAAGCTGAACGAAGACCCCAATCCCAATGCCAAATCTGCAGGTTAGCCATGTGGATTTGTGGTCCAGAAGAATGTCAGTTCTATGGTGTTTATTTAACACATCAGTGATGCATCACTATTACCATCTCCCATGTGTCCTGTAAATCCTCGTACTGATCCGTGTGAGCGTGTTGACAGGTTCGATGTTGACTTGTAAGGCGTGTGAGCGTGTTGACAGGTTCGCTGTTGATTTTACGGCATGTTGACAGGTTCGATGTTGACTTGTAAGGCGTGTGAGCGTGTTGACAGGTTCGATGTTGACTTGTAAGGCGTGTGAGCGTGTTGACAGGTTCGATGTTGACTTGTAAGGCGTGTGAGCGTGTTGACAGGTTCGCTGTTGATTTTACGGCGTGTCAGCGTGTTGACAGGTTCGATGTTGATTTTACGGCGTGTCAGCGTGTTGACAGGTTCGATGTTGATTTTACGGCGTGTCAGCGTATTGACAGGTTCGATGTTGACTTGTAGGGCATGTGAGCGTGTTGACAGGTTCGCGGTTGACTTGAAAGGCGTGTGAGCGTGTTGACAGGTTCGCTGTTGATTTTACGGCGTGTCAGCGTGTTGACAGGTTCGATGTTGACTTGTAGGGCATGTGAGCGTGCTGACAGGTTAGCTGTTGACTTTTAAAACGTGTAAGCATGTTGGCAGGTTCGCTGTTGATTTTTAGGCATGTTGACAAGTTCGATGTTGACTTGTAAGGCGTGTGAGCGTGTTGACAGGTTCGCTGTTAATTTTAGGACGTGTGAGCGTGTTAGCAGGTTCGATGTTGACTTGTAAGGCGTGTGAGCGTGTTGACAGGTTCGCTGTTAATTTTAGGACGTGTGAGCGTGTTAGCAGGTTCGATGTTGACTTGTAAGGCGTGTGAACATGTTGACAGGTTCGCTCATGTTGACACCTATCCTGGGGGCTATGCTTGGAGAGGGACCCGTGCGTATGATCACTGGTGGACAGGAATTCTCTGTCGACTTTGATGAGAAAACTCTGGCAGAAGTCCAACTCAAAGACAACCAGGTCAGCAAAAATCAACTGTTCGGATTCACGACAAAGTGTCAAAATGATAGTATTTTGAGATTTGGTAAAGTTCGCGTTTTGATATAATTTTTCCCGCGTGTTGCAACTATTTTTAAAATTTTTCAAACTTCACACACGGATAAAATGGATATTGGAAATTGCCAAAAAAAAAAAATTAAATATAGAACTAAGATTTTGTCGAAATTTCAAAATGCAAATCTTAAAATTGTGTAAAAAACAAAACCGTGATGAAAATGGCAGTTTGAAAACCGACCTTAGCACTGATTTCATAGGTCACCCGCGATATACGAGGGATCGTGTCTCTCTAAGTACAATCGAAAGTTGCACACTTTGTAGATGATATTCGTGTCACTGGGCGCAAATCGGCCGGGGAGAAAACAAGATGGCGGCACGCCGCCCTGCTACCAAGCCTCCCCGTCCCGCAGCAAGATCCCCATGATGCTACTGCTGGGCGATCCGCACTTCAAGAACGTCTTCAGCCTCCTCAGACAGCTCAGTGACTTCCGGCCAAATACTGAAGGGGCTGATACTCAAGTAAGTATCACAGAGCTACTCGTTCTTCATTGTGATTGTAGTGAAATACTTAAGGGTATCAGCTGGTGTCAGATTTTGAGGTGAAACCTTTTCTTGCGTTTCCCATATGTGTCTTTTCGATCCTGGTGAATTAAATATTGGTATTTGGACGTTTAGTCTCCAAAACACTTTAGACCTCAGAGAGGAAATTAATGCTATTTGGGCCGCGAAATGGAACGTTTAGGCCTCCAACATAACAGACTTAATACAGTTTTATTTCTTCGTAAGGTTCTGGTGTATAAAGTAAGCAGTCAGCAACGGTTCTTAAAACACCCGTTCATGTATTTATAAAACAGTTCCTTATTTTACTGTAAATAAACTGAAATGTGATATCAGCAGTTTTCGCTTGTTGTGGTGTGTAAAATTTGCAAAAAAATGTGGGATTAGGGGGAATCCAGCATGGCGAACAGAGAAGCATAGGGAATAAACAAGACGCCTAAAAAAAGGAAGTTTAAAGTCGGGACTTAATAAGTTGTTTTATGAAATCAAGCTACAGATATACAGTAAAACTACAACAGCTGTGATCTTTTTGACTGGGGCCTAAACGTCTCGAGGCATAAAGGTCTCGCATGTTGGCCTAAAGTGTGTTGAAGCCTAAACGTCTTTGAAGCCTTTGACGTAAAATGTTCACTACAGTATTTCTAATGCTCTAACATTATTTATTCCCCACGGATAAAACCTGTGTGGAATATATGCGATCGACCGCCTGTCGGTCTGTCATCAAGAGCTTGTTAACATGATAACTTAAAAACTGTTGCAATGACTTTAATGAATCTTGGTATGTCGCTTCTGTTGGAACAAACACAGATCGGTATTGTAAATGAGCCAGGTTCGTCTAAAGAAAATGGACCAGCTGAACTTAGAAAATTTCAGCTCAGCTCTTGATTGACTATTGTTAACACGATATCTCAAGAACAACTGCAAAGATTCTAATGAAACTTGGTGTGTAGCTTCTGTAGGCACTAACAAGGATTGGTATTGTAAATGGGTTACGTTGGCCAAAGGAAAATCAACCAAATGGATTTTGAAATATACCAAATCCTGGAAATTATTCAGGATGGGAATGAGTTTGTTAACACGATATCTCAAGAACAACTGCAGGGATTTTAATGAAACTTGGTGTGTTGCCTCTATGGGAACAAACACAGATCGGTATTGTAAATTTCAGCTCTTGACTGGCTATTGATGGCCGTGTTTAACTGATGGGTGGGGGGCCTGTGGGGAATATGTGGGCTATGCACACTGCTCCAGTTTCGTATTGAATATTTGGTTCAGAAAGAGTAATTAAATTTAAGCATTATTTTGTGATGCTTGTGGCAGGAGTTATACAGCCTGCAGACGAAAGCGAAAGTGCTCTCACGGAAGGTCTGGGACTTGCTCATGGTTTTACCCACAAACCCAAAGATGCTCAAGGGCTTCCAGAATATGCCGCAGACACAGCAGGTACTGTTAACGTCTTACTGCGCCCTTTTCTTGCATCGATTCTTATTCCAAATGATATATGAATTAATATAGACAAATGAATAAACAAATAAATAAATAAGAAGGACCGAAAGAAAGAAAAAGAAGAACCAAACAAACAAGAAAGAAAGAAAGAAAGAAAGAAAGAAAAAGAAAGAAAGAAAGAAAGAAAGAAAGAAAGCAGACATGACTAAGAAGCTTTCAAACACACCATATATTTTTGACAAATAAGCAGCTAGAGAAACTGGTGGTTTATCACTGTTAAAATTTTGTGAAACATAAATGGTTGATTGGAAGGATGACTGCGATTGATTTTCAGGCCGGATGTGAGGAGATTAAATGGGAGGAATTGCTGGACGACAGCAGCGCACACAAACTCATGTACTCGCTGCAGATCGTCGAGTATCTGTCCCGCCCGCCCAGGCTGAGAAAAACATCCGTGGTAAGTTATAGCACTGAAATGAAAGCCATGCTGCCTCATGCCGGTGAACAAGGACAGTTATTGTCAACATGTATGTCTATATCTAGTGTCACGATTATTTGACGTCATATCGCAGGCATCTGTGTAGCACTTGTTGGTATAAGACCGTGTCACGATTATTTGACGTCATACCGTAGGCATCTGTGTAGCACTTGTTGGTATAAGACCGTGTCACGATTATTTGACGTCATACCGTAGGCATCTGTGTAGCACTTGTTGGTATAAGACCGTGTCACGATTATTTGACGTCATATCGCAGGCATCTGTGTAGCACTTGTTGGTATAAGACCGTGTCACGATTATTTGACGTCATACCGTAGGCATCTGTGTAGCACTTGTTGGTATAAGACCGTGTCACGATTATTTGACGTCATACCGTAGGCATCTGTGTAGCACTTGTTGGTATAAGACCGTATCACGATTATTTGACGTCATAGCGTAGGCATCTGTGTAGCACTTGTTGGTATAAGACCGTCTGTGTTGTAGTTTTTATCACGGAGCGATTCACGGCCTGAGAGTCTGGATTCGGAGATGTCCGTGGATGACAGCGGACCGCCGCCGGAAGAGATGTGGAGTAACAAGTTCGTCAGTAATGGCGGCATGCAGCATCTCTTCTCCATCTTCATGTCAGGTGCGTAGCAAGAACATTGCGGATAACTTAGAACCGGCGTTTTTTTTTTTTTTTTGTGTGTGTGTGTGTATATTTTGAAATGTTGGCATTAAAATACTTTGCATTGCATCAGCTTTCAGTTTAACAAAAATAAATCATAGTCGTGGCGGTGAAATCATTTGGCTAAAAAGGCCAATAACAAGGCACCATTTAATTAACTGACTAAATGATTGACAGGGAGTCTCCAGACTAAGAATGACGGCATCTGGAACGAGTGGCGCCAGGACTGTTTGGCCTATCTTCTCAGGCTTGTCAGCCAATTCGCTGTCATCCAATCCGATGCCGACAGCCAGGAAGAGGTAGGATCACTTGATCTGAAACGATTATAGTGGAAAACGTGTATCCTCAGTTTTTATCCTATCGAGATTGTGGTGTGTAAAATATAACTGTTCTAGTCATATAGCACTGGTCCGAAAAGTCTGGACAACTCGGCCCACTCCAGCTTGATAACGTGAAATAATATTTAAATTTTGATTGGAAAGAGATAAAAAAAACCACAATTTGCTCAGTAAGGGCATTTTCAAGTTGATGAAATGCGTGGCAGGTGTTTGACAACCTGGAGAGTCCTCGGAAGAAGTTACGGAAAATTCGCACGGAGCGCATTCAGATTGCACGCCTGAACCCCACCATACTGGCCATGATTGACGTGGACAAAGTGGTCAACATCCTACTCACCATCTTGTGCGATGCCGCCATGCCTCCTAGGTAAGCCCTGATGCAGCCATGCCTCCCAGGTAAGCATTGATGCTGCCATGCCTCCCAGGTAAGCCCCGATGCTGCCATGCCTCCCAGGTAAGCCCTGGCTGTTTGCCATCTCTGGAAATGGGTCGAACCCAGCTTTGTCATTCGGTGTCGTAATTCTACACTTGGCAGGCCGTGATATAGTTAGAGTCATACCGGATGGAGTATGCTGATTTTAGATCAATATGTTTACAAGGCAACATGAATTAACGTGTTCGGTTAAATCACAAAATGCTGTTATTTAATGGGAAATGCGAAACTAGAAGTGTAAAATATTAACCAGAAGTCAGAGAAGAATGTAGATTATAAGTGTGGACTCTCCTGTGGGAATTTTACCGAAGTTGAGGTCGGTTACAAAATGAGTGAAGCGTGCGATGCCCTGTCGATCAACGCAAGAGCCGTCTGTGGTTGTAACGCGTGCATTGAGCGGCCGTGTCTGTTGTCAGGGAGTGCCGGCACTGGGCGGTGGCGTCGTGGGGACGCGTCGAGGTGGTGCGCTACGCCCTGTCCTTCCTCGTGTCGTTCGCCCACTCGTGCGAGCGCGTCAGGCCCGTGCTGACGTCACACGCCATGTTCGGACCTTGGCTCAAGCGCATGACTCTCGAAGCACCCGAGGTATGTCTAAAAAGAATCTCCTATTTATTGACTTTAGTCACTAGACCAGACTGCATGGTGTGGTCTCCGCTGGGGGAGGGAGGAGGGGGAGAGGAGGGTGGATGGGGGGGGGGGGGGGCAGGCATTTTGATCCGAGAGAGGGAGGGAGGGAGGGAGAATGAGAAAGTTCCTTCCGTGAGGATGGGGGGGGGGGGGCGGTTGAAGGGGGGGGGCAAGGGGGGTCTTTGGACAACTCGGCCCATTACCAACTCGGCCCGTCGCGAAAGACGACTCGGCCCAACTTTTGGACAACTCGGCCCATTCGACCCGGCCCGGCCCAAATTACCAACTACGTTGAATTTAGGCAGCGGTACCGATTTTCACGGCACATTGCATTAGAAATAATCGATGAACTTGAACAGGATTCTGATGGCCCCGTTTCAAAACATATGGATATAACTCACTCAGGAGCTACAAGTTTTAATCGGTCTCAGATTTTTCGCCACTGGTAGTTTTCAACGGACGGCCGGTGACTTGCATGGCGGGAGCATATCGACCGCTCATCGCATTATTCATAGAGTTGCTCGTGCGTTAGCCGCGCGAAAAAGAAACCGGTACATAAATTTTCCGCGAGAAGATAACTATTGGCGTATCAAACGGGATTTTCATGCTATTGCTGTAATAGGTGTCATAGACTGCACTCATATAAAAATTGCGAAGCCGAAGCAAAACGACGCGTTGCGTTTTATTAATCGAAAGGGTGTTTACAGCATAAACGTTCAAATCGTGTGCGATGCTCACTGCAGGATTACTAACAGAGTGGCTCGCTGGCCAAAGGGTACACATGACAGCCGCATTCTAGAAAAACTGTAATCTGCCCGACGTATTAGAGGCTTTACGTGGTTGTATTTGCCCGGAGACGCAGATATGCTGTGACACATTATATCATGACCCCGATTCGCAAGCGAACCGTTTTGTAGTCTCTATCACTAGAATTCAGTCGATGGTCGTCCTGAAACGGGTGCATTATGAGGTATGGTCCAATCAAACCAGGTCTAGACTGAAGTTGTGAAATTCTGCTTCAAACTTGGTTGGTGAAATCATGGTTTAGCCGTGGTTTCAACTTTGTTTTGAGCTAAAATATCAAAATCTAATCGCTAACTAGCTTTAAGAAATACACAATAGGGCTAAAAAAGCATTAGTTACTGGCCAATGTCCAATAAATATCCTTCTGATCCACTAAAATTTTGATTGACTCCACCGGTTGTCCACCAAAATTATCAACTTTGGTACACATGGTTTCTGAGGTGATCCACCGAATTTGAGTGCGGTCCAGTAAATTTAATGAATCACTGGACGGGTGCCCAACAAGAAAAAAATATCTTTTTCCAGCCCTGCACAATAAACCAAAAATTGAAATGAGACATATGTTGACAGAAAAATGCAATAGACATAAAATCACGCGCCAGCTTATCAAAACTTAACAATAATTTTGCTGATCACTAATAAAAAATACACGCGTGACTGTTTATTGTCCTTATCAATAACGTCCATGTGATATCTTTCAACTTAAATGCAAAACTCGGGGAAAGAGAAGGTTGATTATGAATGTGGTTTGGACCGAGGCTGTGAAATTCACTATGGTCTGAAACCCAGTCTAAACCGCGGTCTAGACTGAGTTTGCTCCAAATCAGGTCTAGCCTTAAGTTGTGAAATCGGCCAAAATGTTTACAAGGGGTATGGACAAGTCGGCACATAAATGAGTCGGCACAAAACATTGTCGGTAGTTTTGGTCAAGTCAGCGCACTTTCTATGGCAAGTTGGTGCCACCTTGCAAAGTCGGCACCAAACATTAAATACTTTTACACACCATTTTAATTGTGAAAAAAAATTCGTAAGGTTCCCAGCACCAATTTTGAAAATCTCGGAACCAAGAATCGTGGGTTTTAATGCAGTGCAATTCAACTCTTGCTCATGACAATAACAGAATTATGTAAATTATATAAAAAAATTATGATTTACTTATGTACTCTGTGTGATTTTTAAGATGAAAGATGTTTTGTTCAAAACAATAACAGAGTTCTTTTGACACGTTTATGTGCTCTGTGATTATTAGATCACAGGTGGTGATTTCACATCAAGGGAGCTCGAGTGCTATCTTTGTTTGAAATGAATAGCAATTATTGTTGTGAACAATTAATTGCATTTACAATGTAACACTCGTGAGTAAAATCAATTGCAAATCACTCATTAAATTCGGTTATTTTGGTTGAGGGTGATGGGAATTAATTTTTATCTGTACCAGTGCAGACGACCACGTGAAAAACATTATTTTAATTGCAATTTTTAAGAACCAAGTTTAAAGAGTGTTGGAGTGCCATTTTGGTGTGTAAATGACCCATTATCACCATAACACATGACGTGCATTGCGAGTGATATTCGTATCCACATCATAAACCGCAAATGGTGTGTTAAATGGGTATTGTAATATCTGATGTTTGTGACATTCAGACCTTTTTCAGTTATCTCTGTCATTGTGAAAAACAATGCTGATCATAAGAAATGCAATCGAAAGTAGCAGAAATTGCAGTTGGGCTTAATAACACTGGAGTATTCATTAGTTGCAGTCATCCCTGTAATCGTGAAAAACAATGCACATCATGAGAAACATCTCCCGCCTTTAATATTAATAATCTTATGTAACAAATGTCTTCTGTCCTTCATTGTTTGATTAAATCGTATTAAAAATCACAACTGTTTCATAAAAGGGCTGCTAGTTCTTATCAAAATCAGTAATAAAAACTCAAATAGTAAATAGTAAAGTGGCAAAAAAATGGGCCGAGTCGTCTTTCACAAATAAGCCGAGTCGGTAAAAGTGGGCCGAGTCGTCCAAAAAAGTTTGGGCCGAGCTGTCCAAAAAGGGCCGAGTTGGTAGTGGGCCGAGTTGGTAATGGGCCGAGTTGTCCAAACCCCGGCAAGGGTATGTTAAGAGTGAAGAGAACACGGCAGTATTATTTTATTAATTTCATGATAATATTGTAAAAAGCAAGTCTTGTAATGCATCGTCTAAACACTATTTCGTTGGCCACACCCGATTGATTGCCTCGCTAATGGGCGTTGATGTGTTTGCTGTAGCCGCCAGTACGCCAGGAATCGTGCCAGGGCCTGTACCGGCTGTGCCTGGGCCGCACGTGCGAGGGCCAGACGGGCCAGGCGTACCTGCTGCCCGTGCTCACCAGTCTCCTCACCAACATGGACAAGGCACAGCACATGCGCGCTCCCAAGAAACGGGTCGGTCACGGCGTTTCTAGCTCCTCCTTTTACGCTGATTATTATGTAATGAGTTGATGTTTTAGAAATTGTGGTCTTAAGTTTGGCGTTTTGAGGTATTTTGGAGTTAAGGGAAGGTGTGTGATGACTGCTGTTAAAAAATAGGAAAAAGAAAAAAAGAAAATACTAAGTAAATAATTCAGAATTGATATGTTCTAACATTACATACTTTAAATGAATAAAAGCTGTTTTGCATAGTAAATCTGCTTCCGTGTAACAGCTAATCTCATTTCACTGCTGGTGTAATGCGAACCCCCCCCCCCCCCCCCCCCTCATTGCCAGGTGGAAGAACAGAAAGAACCTTACGGGCCGGCCTGCCGGGATTTCTTCTGGCTGGTCTGCCACTTGACTGATGGCATATCACGTGAGGACGCTGTTGCATCATGGGAAGGGGAAGTCAGTGGCCTTGACCTCAACGCACTGACTCAGCACGTGGCTGAGGCCATTAAGCAGCGGGGATACCAGGTAGCCTTGCTCAAATGCTTCTATGTCAGTGACGTAGGCTAAAACACAGTTTTCAGAGGTTCATTTATTTGAACGTCGGGATATTTAAGTACATACGGATATACAGTTTGAACGAAATTTATGGACATGTTCATGCATTTATTTTTAGAAAAAAAATTCCTGAAGTACTATTAAAGAAAGGACATACTCGTGTATTGAGTGTGTCGTTGAAGCTGTTCCAAAAAGAAAAAAAATGAAGAAAAAAGGGAGCTGTGTGATTGGTTAATTTTGAACAGGAAAAGCGTCACGAGACGACGGAGGACGACGGCCTGATTGGCTTACTCAACCTAGCGACGTCATTGGTGAAGCTCCACCCGCCGTTCAGGACCTCTTCTGAGGGTCAGGTAATTGGACCCTCCCCTTCCTGGCTCATGCGAAGTTGAAAAAAAAACAAACAAAAAAAACCAGAAAAATTATGTAGAAATTAAAATTGGTCAAATCAGAGAAAAGCATACGAGGCATTTAGAGCCGTCGCAGAGTAACTCATTGGGTGTTGTCTGTGCCCCCTTCTAGGCGTTCATGATGGAGATATTCTGGTGTCTGTTCGCGCTGCCGTCGCCCACAAAGCGGTTCCTGCCAAAGTGCAAGTCGCAGACCTCGCGGTCGTCTGCCTACGACCTGCTCACCGAGATGGTGCGCGGCAGCGTCGACAACTACTCCATCCTACATTCCAAGATGCTCACGCAACATTCAAAAGGTACGCCCCATGTTTGTGTTTTTGTTCAGGATAAACAACATACTTTTGCACATTATTGTGTATTGTTTTGTACTTTCAGTAAAGAAATGATAAATTGAAGTAAAGGAGTCAGCCCAATGAGGAAACATTAGCGTGTTGATTTGCATATACTATGTATTCTGTCACTTGTAATTTGCCGTCACTTTCCTAAGCTGTACTTAAATTTTGCAATAGAAAACATAAATATCGCGAGTTGCTCTGTAAATTTACGCTATGCACAATGCACCCCAAGTCGCTCTTGTCATTACATTTAAAAAAGCGAAAAGTGGCGTTTTAACTTGAGTACAATAAAGAAACAAAGAAAGAAGAAACATTAGGCGGTCTGATTGTTTACATGCGTCTCGCTATGGGTCGTTACAGACTCGCACACGCCGTACAGCTGGGACATGTGGCCGCACGAGGACGAGCGCTCTCCGTCGGGCTTCGTCGGCCTCACGAACCTGGGCGCTACGTGCTACATGGCCACGTGCATGCAGCACCTGTACATGATCCCCGAGGCCCGCAAGTCCATCCTGGAGGCCGACCCGTCCGCCGCCGACCCCAGGCTAGAGCCCACACTCATGGAACTCAAGAAGATGTTTGCCTACTTGCTGGTATGTGCCGAGTGCTGGTATATACCGAGCTAGAGCTAATCTTGATAATGATGATAATACTAATGTTTTTGAACCTAAAATGTCTGAATGTATCGTATTTTATTTTATATTTAATATGAATATCTAATTGGTGTGAAGCCACAATTCATAATTTCTTCTGGGTGTACAAACTATTCTTGTAGTCAGAAAAACTAAAAAATACTGAAAAATTATGCGACATTAGATAATGATAAAAAGTATTTGGTTGTCATGTTTGGGAAGCCATGGTAGAGGAAGTGTAATTAATTAGTTGAGTAAAGTTTAATGGCGTCATGATCTTGTTTTTGCGTCTGACAGGAGAGTGAAAGGAAAGCCTACAATCCACGGAGCTTCTGCAAAGTGTACAATATGGACCACCAGCCGCTCAACACGGGCGAACAGAAAGACATGACCGAATTCTTCACCGATCTCATCTCCAAAATGGAGGAGATGGGGCCGGTGTTGAAGCGACTCGTGAAGAACTTGTTCGGCGGCGTGCAGACGAATAACGTGGTGTCTCTGGATTGTCCACACGTTAGCCGCACCAAGGAGGAATTCTACACTGTGCGCTGTCAGGTCGCCGACATGAGAAATCTACAGGTAATTACCCGGATGTTAACGCTCCAATGCTGTTTTGGCCTCCAAGACCTTTGGACTCCATAGAATTATCTACCATTTAGGTCTCAAAATTTGACTAATCGTCTCATGGCCTGTAGGTCTCATAGATCATAGTTGCCTGAAATGTTTCGAGGGCTGAAGATCCTGGAACCAGTAACTGTGACCGTGTTTTATTGGACGTATCTGAAAAAAAATAATAAATCCAGATAATGTTTCGAAAATGTCCCAATAAAACACTTCAGATAATGTTTCGAGAATAAAAATGGCTGCCGGAGCTTTGGTGCTTTTCTCGCTAGTAGATAGCAACTAAAAATGTGAATTGCTATTGTCAATAGTTGTATTTCTACTGTAAGTTGTCATATGTCAGTTCTGAATCGACGTAAGTAAAGCAAAACTGTTTCACTTTTGGGCGATAATGGCGCGCAGGTGCGCAGAAAAGGATTCTGGGAAGATTATCTGAATGTAAAGCTCGATACACTTGAGAATGTTTCGAGACATTATCGAAAAACCAAGAAACATTATCTGATTTCCGAAACATTTTCGAAACATTATCCTTCCCCAATAAAACGCAGGTTGTGTCTGCAATCAGTTCCAAAAACCAGATTGTGGTGTGTAAAATGTTGTTATTTTTTTTGTATGGAAACTAGAGTGTTTTCGCTACCGAGCAGCGAAAAAGACACTTGAAGTCACACACACACACAAAAAAAAAAAAAAAAAAAAAAAAAAAACGATTCTGAATACTTAAAAATTCTTTAAAAATCTTTGGTAAAAGTCAAACGATTCTGAATACTTAAAAATTCTTTAAAAATCTTTGGTAAAAGTCATGCCAATTTACCGTTTTCGTCAAAACTACATAACACAGATTGTGATTTGATATACCCCCGTGAACATTGTGGCGTCGGTAAAATGTCGAACTGAGGTTGCGCCAGTGATCCGGCCAAATCGCAACGTTAAATCTGGTTGTAATTTGGTTTGTATTGGTCGCAACCATAAATCGTCTTTGCCAACATTGAACAGACGTTGGGTAAGTAACGATGTGTAGACGTTGATTGGCTCGGAAAAAAACTCCCTTTCGCAACATTAAATCTGGTTGTAATTTGGTTGTTATTTATCACGACCTAAGTTCAACATCTTTAGTATCCATTGAACAGACTTTGGATAAAAACACGGTTTAGACGTGACGTTACCTTTCGTTGCAGAAAAGCCAACTTTTTCCGACGCTGAATTTACACCTGTGATGCAACGTTAAATATATTTCGGAAAATCGACAATTTGCGAAGACGTTGAAAAATGGCCGGGCCACAAAAAATCGAAAAGGGGGAAAAACCTTATCATGTTTTCGCTCACAGGAAACGGAAGCCTGGTACTGATAATGGCGGTGATTTGACACTTTCAAAATTGACCAAAATCAGGACATCGTGTGAAAAATATTCATGAAAAGTGACTTCATGCATATGCTGTGTGACAGGATGAAACAAGACAGAACGATGACTGTCTGTTGTGATTATCATGTACAGAAACTGATCTGGTTAATATTCCCCCCCCCCCCCTGCCCCTGCCAGTTATTACCCGGGTTTGGCCCTGTGGACTTTCACAATCAACGAAAATCCGACACTGATGAAACGCCAAAAATATTTACTGGAATGAATAAATGATAATAGTGTCATACGCATTAATGTGACGTCATATCGTAACATTCGTGTGACAGATGTTCGGACCACTCTGTATGTGTGGAAGGGTTGAATTTTTAGCGATTTTTTTGTTACTTTTGAACAGCTAAGGAAACCCAAAATGGCAATATAAAAGAAACGGATGATGTATAGAATTCGCGTTTAAACATATATTTTAATCTGTTGCGGAAGTAAGGGCAAAAATCCGACTAATAATAATAATAATAATAATAATAATAATAATAATAATAATAATAATAATAATAATAATAATAATAAAAAAGGAGAAATGCATCACTTTCACTCATTTATCATGTGAATACAACTTAATAGCAAGTGTGGAAGTGAGCATCCCGGAAACCCAGGAGATAGGCATCCCCGCTGATACATTTGCAGCTCAGCCTAACGGCAAGATACAGCACAGCACATACACACAATATTTGCACACTCTGTGTCGATAGTGGAGAGATCAGTAGGCTGTCAGAGCGTGGGCCTTATCTAAGGGCTTCAGTGGCAAAATTTCGATGCCAGTTTTTTGCGTATACATTGTAAGTGAATTTCTTTAAAAAAAAAAAAAAGAAGCTGAGATGGTAGATATGCTATACTATGTGTGTGCCAGATCTGGTGGTCCTAGCTGTAGCCGCCTCGAGATTATGGCAGAAAAAAGGAATCATACGGAAACACCTCGCCGCATTGTACAAATTCAATAAACTGTGGACAGGACTTTCCATTTGGGGGGTTCAGCATTTCACCTGAACTGCTTGTGACGGGTTGTGGAACCGCCTGTCATTTCGGGCTTATGGTAGAACAGGTTTCTGTCGAAACGATTGTAGAAGTCAAGGAGTAGATTCCTACGTCATCGAGGGCGTGGCGAGGTCTGTCAGTCATGTGCGATTTGCATATTATCAAGTCCTTGAGTAGAGTCTGACGTCAGGTAAGGCGTAGCGAAACCTGCAACTGGTGTGTATGTGTAGATTGTAAGGTTCGTTTGATGAGGTGGCGGTGAAGGACATGCCTTAGAGCGAAAACATACACACGTGCCCCCTGTCAATCATGTGTGATTTGCATATTGTAGGAATCCCTGGACGAGGTGACGGTGAAGGACATGCTTGAGGGTGACAACATGTACACGTGCTGCCCCTGTCAATCATGTGTGATTTGCATATTGTAGGAGTCCCTGGACGAGGTGACGGTGAAGGACATGCTTGAGGGTGACAACATGTACACGTGCTCTAAGTGCCAGAAGAAGGTGCGCGCGGAGAAGCGGGCCTGCTTCAAGAGGCTGCCCAAAATACTCTGCTTCAACACCATGAGGTAAGAATGAAGTCCACCTTCTGCTTCAGAATACTGCGAATAACCGAAGCAGCGGTATTGAATGGTGCTGTAAACAGTGTTATGTAAACAATTAGTCTGTATGATTGAACATAATTCTTGTGGCTTGCTTTGGTCAAAAAGGGAATATGTTAATCCAACAAGCCGTGGGGCGACTGGTAAAGTTTTCAATACAAATGTTAGTTGTTGTTAATCTGCATGCTTTCAGATACACGTTTAATATGGTGACGATGATGAAAGAAAAAGTGAACACGCACTTCTCGTTCCCGCCGAGACTCGATATGTCGCCTTATATGGAGAGTAATCTCATCAAGAAGGAGCGCCTTCAAGGTCAGTGCACGCCACGTGATCAGAACACGTCACGTGATCAAAATATGGCACGTGGGGAAAACATGTCACGTGATTAAAACACGCCACATGATCAGAATGGGACACGTGGGGAAAACGTGTCGCGTGACCAAAACATGTCACGTGATTAAAACACGCCACGTGATCAAAATGTGACACGTGGGGAAAACGTGTCACGTGATCAAAACATGTCACGTGATTAAAACACGCCATATGGTTGAAAATAAATCTGGAGATAAAAAAAACACGTGACGCGATGATGGGGAAATGGGGAAGAATTAGTAAATATCAGTGTCATAAGAGATGTTGTTCAGAAAACTTCGTTCAAATTATCTGAAGTAAAGCTGTTTTATAGGGTGGTCTTCCTGGCTTTCAGCTCCTTATGTCAGTCTGCAGTAAGATAAGTTTTGGATGATCCCCGTTCAGATCTTAATGGGGTTTTATTGCAGAGCAGTATTGCCTGATAACAGGTAGCCAGAACTATGTTTTCCTTCTTAGCACCCTGAAATATGTGTGGTTATGTAGGAGCCAATATTTTATGTGATTATATGATGGGGGGTGTTTTGTGTGTTTATGTATCAGGTATTGTATCGTGGGGTTATATCGTTGGGCATTTCCTATAGATATGTAGCTACTGCAGCACGCGGTTACATCTTTGGGTATTTTCTCTGTGTGTTTTCTCTGCTAACCCCCGCGCTGGTCTCGCAGCCGACGAGAGCGAGAAGTCGGACTCTGACGGCGAGGAGAACACGCCCCAGCTGTACGAGCTGATCGGCGTCACCGTGCACACGGGCACTGCCGAGGGCGGCCACTACTATAGCTTCATACGCGACAAGCAGAGCACCAACGAACTAGGCCAGAACAAGTGGTGAGCATTTCTCCTGGCGTAACGGTGTCCTATACATCAGTGGAAACAGTCTTGATTTTAACATGTAGTATATTTTTAAGCTTTATATTTTGAATATGAAATGGTTAAAAAATATTAGAAACACGTGTAACGATTGTTGTGGTAGGGCTGAGATGAATAACTGATGATTGGCAGAGGTTTTCGAAACCAGTAAAGCGTAGACTCAAATCACTGAGGGTCGGAAAACTGTTACAAAAACATAAGACAGAAGTTGATTTTGATTTGAACATTTTTAGGTACCTGTTTAACGATGCGGAGGTGAAGTCGTTCGACCCGTCACAGATCGCGTCCGAGTGCTTCGGCGGCGAGATGACGAGCAAGACGTACGACTCCGTCACCGACAAGTTCATGGACTTCTCCTTCGAGAAAGTAAGTCCTCGCGCTGCTATCCATGCTCACGCTCCAGACAAGCTGATTATCTCCAATGCTATTCGTGCTTGCTTGTCAGTATGTTTTATCCGTGAATAGGGTGTGCTTTATGAAAAAAGTCTTATCAGTAGCTGCGGATGTATGGCGGTGAAAGGCCATTTTGTACATTTGATAATTAGACAACTGCCTGCCCTGCTTGATTTATCGTTGCTCTCTCTTGTTTTCCAGACAAACAGCGCGTACATGTTGTTTTATGAAAGAATCCCTGAGGGACGATTGGCAGTGGATGAGCCAATGAAATCACCGCTTACAGAGGACACTGAAGTGGAACAGCACAAGGTCAAGGTGGAGCTTTCTAAGGAGCTCAACGATTGGATATGGCAGGATAACATGCAGTTCTTGCAGGTGAGCCATGTGGAGGAGTGTTGGGATTAACACACAGCCCCATTATGTACTGGTTTGACGGTTTATGTTGCGTTGTTATTGGTTGTCCAGTTCTTTGTGAGGCAGTTATGATGTCCATCCCAGCGGTTTTGCCCATTCATTATTTCAGTTGTATGCTTACCGAGAACAAAGCGCTTAGCGACCTGTCACTACAGCGTTGTTGCTATGGTTTCAGGACAAGAACATCTTCGAGCACGGCTATTTCAGCTTCGTGTGGCAGATGGCCAGCTTCGTACCCAGCACCTTACCACGTGACCGGCCCGAGCAGCAGGTGCCCCTCATGGTCACCAAGCTCAGGTACACCGGATGGCCCGCGAATACGCGATATCTAACTAATGTTCCGTTATAAAAAAATTGTTATTGCGACGAGTAAATTTACGCCAAACTTATTCAATGATATCGGTACACCTGATTTGCTCTCAAAAGCACCTCAGGAGTAACGTTTCGTGTTTATTCCTGAAAATGGTCAAAGTTCATCACAGCTGAAAATCCTGTGTTTCAGGGCTGGAAATTAATTTCATTTTGGGAGGTAGAAAATGATAAAAAAAGGGATTGAAAATAACAATGACAACCTCTAAAACGTTAGATAATACTGACTATTTCAATTAAGAGTCAGTTACATTTTTTCTTCACTATCATTTAAAATAGTACGACTTCGTTGAAAGCATAACTGTAAAAAAAAACATTGAATTTCAATACAACACCAAACTCCTTTTGAAAAATCAGCCCTAATCTGACTAAAATTTGCCCGTTACTTGTAATACTTCTCATCATGTGAGTCTTCCTCGCTACGTGGACCATAAAGTCAAACACCTGACCTTCACTTTTGACCAGACAGCCACCACCTATTTACTATTTTGCTGGCGTTAAAGATTTTCGGTCCCTCAGTTTTTTATTCTCTTCATGACAGAGAATCGCGTTTCGCCAACACTGGTAGACAGAGGGAACAACAGAGGGAGTTGTCTCAATTTCAAAATGTTTGTTTACAATTAGCAACGCCCTCTGTCGAAGTGTTTTGGTAGTAGATCCTGGTGTCTGACAGTCACGATATGCCATAATGCACACATGTTCATTTGAACACACCTAATGACACAAGATAAAAAATTAAGAAAGGAACTGCCTTTTTTTAATGGGGGTAGCAACTTTTTGCTACCTGAAATATTTCCAGGTAGTAAATCCGCATATCCAGGTAGCATCTGCATCTAAAAATAGCGTTAATTTCGAGCCATGTATTAAATTTTTTTATTGATGAAAGCAGCATTTGTCGAGCAAAACATAGGAGGACGAGGAGTGCCATCGTGGTATCAGAAATACCATCCCTTTATCAGGAATACTATCCCGTTATCAGTATTACCCTGCCCTTATCAGGAATACCATCGCGTTATCAGGAATACCACCTCCTTGTCAGGTTGCACTCTGCCAGTTGTATCGAGTTGAATTTAGTTAACCAATCAGTAAAACAGGCTTAATTCGCATAAACACGCACGTAATATTCTATTCCTACTCATAATTTCGCTTTTGTTTGTTGAATTCGGAAATAACGGATTGAGTGATTGATTTACCCACTGATTGATTGATTGACTGTAATTGATTGGCTTGTGCGCAGCTGTTGCTTCGTTCTGGAGACGCTGATCCATGCCAAAGAGAAGCCGACCATGCTGCAGTGGATTGAGCTAGTCACCAAGCAGTTCAACTCGTGCCACAGGGCGGGCGAGGTGAGTGGTGGTGCGACATCGATATACCAATTGGTTGTCAGGCGTCAAGGCCTGACACACGAATTGAGGGTAATCTCAGCCTTATAGGATTCGTAAATACACGCCGGGGGAGATGCCTAGTTACACAGTCTGTCATAGCTGTCATAGCTGACAAACACCGTCGCATGCCAGATCCTAACATAGTAGTATTTTATCGTGAGCATTGTGTGATGTGTTTTATGTGCACTGGCCGCTCTATTTGAATGGTGTGGCGTGTTTTGTGTGCACTGGCCGCTCTAGTTGAATGGTGTGGCCTGTTTTGTGTGCACTGGCCGCTCTAGTTGAATTGTGTGGCGTGTTTTGTGTGCACTGGTCGCTCTAGTTGAATTGTTTGGCGTGTTTTGTGTGTACTGGGCGCTCTAGTTGAATTGTGTGGCGTGTTTCAGTGGTTTCTGGACCACATGGCGCAGGATGACTGGTGGCCTCAGCAGATCTTGATCAAGTGTCCCAACCAAGTGGTCCGCCAGATGTTCCACAGGCTCCTCATCCACGTCATCACGCAGCTGCAGGCCACGCAGTCGGTGCTGTATCTGCATCCAAACAGGTCAGTTATCTGCACAGTCCCTGCTCTATCTGCACCCAAACAGGTCAGTTATCTGCACAATCCGTGCTCTATCTGCACCCAAACAGGTGAGTTATCTGCACAGTCCGTACTCTATCTGCACCCAAACAAGTGAGTTATCTGCACAGTCCGAGCTCTATCTGCACAGAAACAGGTGAGTTATCTGCACAGTCCGTGCTCTATCTGCACCCAAACAGGTGAATTACCTGCACAGTCCCTGCTCTATCTGCACCCAAACAGGTTGATTAGCTGCATCAAATACATCGATTAGCAGTACAATTCTTCCTGTGTTTGGATCAAATAGTTGCTGTGTTTCTGCCCGAACAGGTTATTCATAAAGCATAATCCGTCTAATGAACGTTCCTTGCCCGCGTCAACAATGGTCCTTTTGAAACGGCTGTTTAGTTTTTACCGTCCATTTAATATTTTAATCATTGTTTTGACTGAGAAAATAACGGGAAGGGGGAAGGGGGAGGGGCGGTTGCTGACAAAGAGTATTGCCACTATTCAGATATGTGACTTGAAGTGGTGATAACTTAGTGTTGCCCTTGGTTACAGCAAAACGGACAGCGGCGACCCGTCCAAAGTGGGCAATGCGTCGTGCGTAACTCGCTTCATCAAGAAAATGCTGGCGATCATCAGCCACGGGTCAAGGCCGCACTGCAAGTACCTGAGCGAGTACTTCGCCTTCCTGTACGACTTCGCCAAGCTCGGCGAGAGTGAGGCGCAGTTCCTGCTGCGGGTGAACGCCATCGCCACCATGGCGCAGTTCTTCCTCAGCCACAAGTCTCATGACAGCTTCGTGAGTACCATCAGGGGCCATATTTTATGCATATACCTCAGTGGGCCTACTCAGTTTTCGAACTCTGAGATACCGAAAGTGTTCATCATAAATATACATAAAGTCTCTGACCACAATCTGAGAATTATTTTTTGTGGTGTTAGAGAAGTAGCATTTGCCTTTGACTGTAGCAAGAGAAGATTTCAAAAGCCTAACGTGCTCGGTAAGAGAAAGCCCTGTCAGAGCAGGCCGGGCTGAAGAAGATGACGTCTGTTGACAGTATGACGTATGCTGAATGACTGACTCATATGTAGACGGAGTGTGACGTATTTCGGGTATGTAGACGGAGTGTGACGTATTTCGCATATGTAGACGGAGTGTGACGTATTTAGCATGT
Source organism: Protula sp. h YS-2021 (assembly GCA_949752745.1). Classification (NCBI taxonomy): domain Eukaryota; kingdom Metazoa; phylum Annelida; class Polychaeta; order Sabellida; family Serpulidae; genus Protula; species Protula sp. h YS-2021. The sequence goes on along the minus strand of OX457024.1, from coordinate 14,393,520 downwards.
GTAGACGGAGTGTGACGTATTTAGCATGTGTAGACGGAGTGTGACGTATTTAGCATATATAGACGGAGTGTGACGTATTTCGCATATATAGACGGAGTGTGACGTATTTCGCATATGTAGACGGAGTGTGACGTATTTCGCATATGTAGACGGACTGTGACGTATTTCGCATATGTAGACGGAGTGTGACGTATTTCGCATATGTAGACGGAGTGTGACGTATCTCAGCTAAATGTGACGCAAATCGACTGAGCCGGACGTTTGTTGGATAAGTGTCGTATGTCGTCTGAGAGTGACGTACGTCTCTAGAGTACGAGGTTTGTCGCCTGAGTATGAGGTATGTCGCCTGAGTGTGAGGTATGTCGCATGAGTGTGAGGTATGTCGCCTGAGTGTGAGGTATGTCGCCTGAGTGTGAGGTATGTCGCCTGAGTGTGAGGTATGTCGGCTTTCAGGTTGAGATCTTGTCGGACGACGAGGAGGAAGAGGAGCAAGTGCTTCCGGTGAAGGACGACAAGTATCGGCCCCAGTCGCTCGAGAAGATGATCCACCTGGTGGCGCATCTAGTGGAGAGATCCAGACAGCCGGACAACACGCTCGGCCTGTCCGAGAAAGACTCGGCCGCGCTCATGGGAGGCAAGGTAGGCCAGCAACACCCAGAAAGCCAGAAATGTTAATGGGAGGCAAGGTAGGCCAGCAACACCCAGAAAGCCAGAAATGCTCATGCGAGGCAAGGTAGCCCAGCAACACCCAGAAAGCCAGAAATGTTCATGGGAGGCAAGGTAAGCCAGCAACACCCAGAAAGCCAGAAATGTTAATGGGAGGCAAGGTATGCCAGCAACACCCAGAAAGCCAGAAATGTTCATGGGAGGCAAGGTAGGCCAGCAACACCCAGAAAGCCAGAAATGTTCATGGGAGGCAAGGTAAGCCAGCAACACCCAGAAAGCCAGGAATGGTCGTGGGAGGCAAGGTAGGCCAGCAACACCCAGAAAGCCAGAAATGTTAATGGGAGGCAAGGTAGGCCAGCAACACCCAGAAAGCCAGAAATGCTCATGGGAGGCAAGGTAGGCCAGCAACACCCAGAAAGCCAGAAATGTTCATGGGAGGCAAGGTAAGCCAGCAACACCCAGAAAGCCAGGAATGGTCGTGGGAGGCAAGGTAGGCCAGCAACACCCAGGAAGCCAGAAATGTTCATGGGAGGCAAGGTAGGCCAGCAACACCCAGAAAGCCAGAAATGTTCATGGGAGGCAAGGTAAGCCAGCAACACCCAGAAAGCCAGAAATGTTCATGGGAGGCAAGGTAAGCCAGCAACAACCAGAAAGCTAGAAATGTTCATGGGAGTCAAGGTAGGCCAGCAACACCCAGAAAGCCAGAAATGTTAATGGGAGGCAAGGTAGGCCAGCAACACCCAGAAAGCCAGAAATGTTAATGGGAGGCAAGGTAGGCCAGCAACACCCAGAAAGCCAGAAATGTTAATGGGAGGCAAGGTAGGCCAGAGACACCCTAAAAGCCAGAAATGTTCATGGGAGGTAAGGTAGGCCAGAGACACCCTAAAAGCCAGAAATGCTCATTGGAGGCAAGGTAGGCCAGAGACACCCTAAAAGCCAGAAATGTTCATGGGACACAAGGTAGGCCAGCAACACCCAGAAAGCCAGAAATGGTCATGGGGGCAAGGTAGGCCAACAACACCCAGAAAGCCAGAAATGGTCATGGGGGGCAAGGTAGGCCAGAGACACCCTAAAAGCCAGAAATGTTCATGGGAGGCAAGGTATGCCAGCAACACCCAGAAAGCCAGAAATGCTCATGGGAGGCAAGGTAGGCCAGCAACACCCAGAAAGCCAGAAATGTTCATGGGAGGCAAGGTAGGCCAGCAACACCCAGGAAGCCAGAAATGTTCATGGGAGGCAAGGTAGGCCAGCAACACCCAGAAAGCCAGAAATGGTCATGGGGGGCAAGGTAGGCCAGAGACACCCTAAAAGCCAGAAATGTTCATGGGAGGCAAGGTATGCCAGCAACACCCAGAAAGCCAGAAATGCTCATGGGAGGCAAGGTAGGCCAGAGACACCCAGAAAGCCAGAAATGGTCATGGGAGGCAAGGTAGGCCAGCAACACCCAGAAAACCAGAAATGTTCATGGGAGGCAAGGTAGGCCAGCAACACCCAGGAAGCCAGAAATGTTCATGGGAGGCAAGGTAGGCCAGCAACACCCAGAAAGCCAGAAATGTTCATGGGAGGCAAGGTAAGCCAGCAACACCGAGAAAGCCAGGAATGGTCGTGGGAGGCAAGGTAGGCCAGCAACACCCAGAAAGCCAGAAATGTTAATGGGAGGCAAGGTAAGCCAGCAACACCCAGAAAGCCACAAATGTCCATTTTCTCTCACAGAGTAAAGGATTTTTTCTGTAATTCCGGGTGAGAATCGGATTGTTCTGTTGACTCCGATGCGCTGATGGTTTTACCGATCTCTTGATCAGGTAATTTCTCAGAAAGATCTTGTTTGTGATGCCGAGATGGTTTGACGACAAAAATAGATAATTTAGATCCGTGTACAAGAATCTTATATTAAAACAAAGGCCACTGTAACAACTGCTGTCTATATCTAGACTAGGAAATCTAAAACACAAACACTTAAATACTTGATATTATTTCAGGTTCAGTTCTAAAATTTCTGCCAACTGATAAGCAGTTTCAATAAACGTCGTTTTATCTTCAGCTACCCACGATAGCCTTTGAGTTACGCCAATGGCAATGTCTCCATAAGAAATGTTATTTTATGCCGAAAAAGAAAATAGCTGGAAATTTGTGATGTCAAATTAGTGCAGGCAGGTGTTACAGATTGACTGTCCGTTGTGAAGGCCACTTATGTGTTGAAAATGGGCAGGCCCATTTATAACAGGGTTCAGGTTCGTACGTCACAAATGCAAATCAGACATGCCCCTCCCCCCTCCCCGGGCCCCCTTCCCCTCACATCGTTTTCAAACAGATCTGCTTTTTAGCATATAAATATCAGAACCAGGCGGTTTTTGCAGCCTTGCGTTGAGCGTGTCCAGTTATAAGCCGATGTTGTTTTGCAGGGATTCCCGTTCCTGTTTAACCAGATCAAGGACTACATCAACATACGGCAGACGTGCAACCTGATATTCAGCCTCAGTCGCTGGAACGACCGGGTGGCCATAGCGGTGAGTGTACATCCGCCATGTAGGGGGGGGGGGGCTAGGCGTACGGGTTGCCATAGCGATGAGTGTACATCTGCCATATCCGGGGGGGGGGGGGGGTAGGCGTACGGGTGGCCATAGCGGTGAGTGTACATCTGCCATATCCGGGGGGGGGGGGGGGCTAGGCGTACGGGTGGCCATAGCGATGAGTGTACATCTGCCATATCCGGGGGGGGGGGGGTAGGCGTGCGGGTGGCCATAGCGGTGAGTGTACATCCGCCATGTAGGGGGGGGGGGGGCTAGGCGTACGGGTTGCCATAGCGATGAGTGTACATCTGCCATATCCGGGGGGGAGGCGTACGGGCAGCCATAGCGGTGAGTGTACATCTGCCATGTGGGGGGGGGGGGGAGGGGCGTACGGGTGGCCGTAGCGGTGAGTGCACATCTACAACCCTGGGGTGGGGGGGGGGTGGGGGGCTGAGTACGTATTGCCGTAGCGGTGGGTGTACATCTGTTACGTCGGGGCTGAGATTGCTTCAGATAGCAAGACATCCGGCTACTATGGTTATAACCGGGATATTTTGCCGGAAGAGGTGGGTTGAGGCGGGAGAGGGAGGTTGGTACACAGACGCAGGCGGCCATAGATGCACGCGAGAGCTGGTGAGAATGGTACAAAGCCATGGTGGTCAGACATTTTTATGCAACGGATTTGCGGCCCCCATTTCTGTTGTTAACACAGGCTCAGAAAACAACAACAAAACTAGAACAGAAACCTGTACGCGGCCAGGAGGGATTTAATCACTTAAAGCTAACGGTAGCCGTAGAAACAATAAATCACTTCCAATGACAGGGTGGAGATAGAAAATGAGGTCAAACTCGCTCTTATGTCCAAGGGGTGCCCAGATAACACATCTCACGTGATCGGTGACCTCGAAAATGGAGGTCAAAATTCGGATCACATAGTTACTGTTAATGTAACGTAAAGGCGTGGTGGAATCCGCAAATGAGATCTCTAACGGTTTCCGAGAGGACACATGTCACGTGACCTCGAAAATCTAGGTCAAAGTTCAGATCACGAAGTCTCTACTTATATAACTCTGTAAAAGGGGGAATTCCGAAAATTTGCTCTTTCTCTAAGTGTTTCCGAGATAACTGTGACCTTGAAAGTGAAGGTGAAAAATTCAGACCTCAGAAGGGGGGGGGGGGGGATCCGAAAAAAATGGTTATTCTATGGAGCGGTGGAGGGGGTGGTGAAATCCAAATCGCTCTGTTGGTAACGCAGGTCACAGGTCATATGTCCTTTGAGCTTGATATGTAGGTCATAGTTCAGATATCATAATTATCCCTTATGTACTTACGTCGAGGAGATGGAGTCCGAAAATTGACTAAAATCGCTCTATCTCTAATGGTTAGCGAGATAACACGGGTAGCGTGACTTGTGACCTTGAAAATGTAGGTCAAAGTTCAAATCACATGGTTACCCTTAATGTAATATAGGAACGTGGTGGGGTCCGAAAATGAGGTCAGAATCGCTCTATCTCGTTTTCGAGATCACACAGGTCACGTGACCTGTGACCTTAAAAATCTAAATCAAAGTTAAAATCACAAAGTTACCTCTTATGTAACTGCGTAGAGGGAGTCAGAAAATGAGGTGAAAATCGCTCTTATTTTAACGGTTTCGGAAGTAACAAATTATAAAATAACACATATTTAAAATTCTTAATAATTTGTCTGCTTCCTTCGTTATGTGTTGGGAGTTTCCTGGAATATCTATCTGTTTTATTTATAGATAACGCCTGGAAAAAAACTGCCTGTGAATATATTTTGTTTGTAGTCATATGACCACGAGCTTGTGGGAATTCCCTTGGTATTGTTATGACAGGAATGGTTTTTAAAAATAAACTTGTACTATTGGGCCTCTCGGATGTCTACTAATTTTTCAAATTTTACCATTGCCCTCTACACTTTTCCAGTACTTTATGGCCGTGTAAAGAGATACCAAGATTGACTACATAGCCCGGATTACTCACGTAGTTCTGGCAAAAAAAACAACAAAAAAAACAAAAAAAAAAACATGCAGTCATGTGCGTACTGGGTGTGCTAAATTTTTCCTGTGGGATTCTATTGAGATATGACAGGATAAAAGAGAGAGTGAGGCTGTGCCGGTAGATCCTGAGTTTGAAATGGAAAATTGTACCTGAATTTTCCTTGTGAAACCATGTAATTAGGCAGTGTGTGGTTTTAAATTACTATCACAACTGTTTGCCTGGCGTTGTTTGTTTAGGCTCTCAATATTTTTATCTAATTTCACACCCCCCGGTCGTTAATTCGACTTCGAGGTTATTGCTGTAGTAAGAAAAGGTTCACTTGCACTGTGTGGAGTCTGTTCGTCCGTCACCTTCTTGTGCCAATGTTTGAGTTCTTCTCTAAAGGTTACACACACAAAGGTTACAAAGGCACAAAGGTTACACACACAAAGGTTACAAAGGCACAAAGGTTACAAAGGCACAAGGGTTACAAAGGCACAAAGGTTATACACACACACACGCAAAGGTTACACACACATAAAGGTTACACACACGCAAAGGCCACACGCACACAAAGGTTACAAACACACAAATGTTACACACACATAAAGGTTACACACACACACAAAGGTTACAAAATACAAATGTTACACACACATAAAGGTTGCACACATACAAATGTTACACACACATAAAGGTTACGCACACACACAAAGGTTACGAAGGCACAAAGGTTACAAACACGCAAAGGTTACACACGCAAATTTACACAAACAAAGGTTACACACAAAGGTTAGAAACACGCAAAGGTTACACACACACAAAGGTTATACACACACGGTAGTTTTCTCTTTGTGTGTGATAAGAAGAAACGCTGCATCTTTCCGTATTCTGGTTTGGATTTCGTTTCGTTTCTCCATTGTGTCAAGTGACGGGGTCAGTTGTGTTTTTTTAGAGGGGGCGGGGTGGGGGGGGGGAGGATGGGGATGTTTATACAGTTACAATTCCAACTCCTCTTTCAAGTCTCAGATTTTCAAAAAAAGTAAATGCCGGTGATTTCTGGGCAGGAAGGATGTCAAAACCGCGTTAACTTCCCCCCTTCCATGGATATAATGAATCCCAGCATAGGGAACATTTGTCGTGGCCTCGATATTTTTGGAACAAAATGTACAGATGTTATTTGTTGTCAAGCACTGATTTCGTCTTCAGTATCCGGTGTTACTTTCAAATAGAAATGAATCATAGAAAGTTGCAATTGAAACTCATTTAAAATCATCCAGCCAACTGTGCTCTTTACTTGTGGAACTGCAACATTTAACAATAATTTTGAGCAATACTTTGAAATGCCGTTAGCCATATTATTTATTCATGGGCGTCCCCCCCCCCTCCCTTCCCCCTGCTATTGCAATCTCTGCGTTGTTTCCTGCCATGCTGTATCTACGTCCCCCGGGGCTCTGTAACATAACGTGTGCGTCTGTATCTCGCTTTTGGTTTGAAGTGTGTTTATTGGATACAGACATGTTTATTATTATTCTGCAATGCCTGAAATGGTGTTTTATTCGCCGCGAGTGAGAAATCAAATGGGTAATATCCCATCAGCTGAACAAGTGAATTATAGAAAGGATTATTCATGCCTGTCAGTTTTTTCCTGCCTTCGACCATAATTTAAAACTATTGTTGAATGTATTCATTCTCTCGGGCTTGTGCAAGTTTATGTTCTTGTGATATTTTCTCTGCCGCGATGTAAGGGGTGCTTGATACTTGCTCTGCACCCGTCTTCCTCCACTCCACATCGACCACTAACACACCGTCATCGCCTCCACATCCACCACCAACACACCTTCATCGCCTCCACATCCAATACCAACACACCTTCATCGCCTCCACATCCACCACCAACACACCTTCATCGCCTCCACATCCACCACAAACACACCTTCATCGTCTCCACATCAACCACTAACACACCGTCATCGCCTCAACATCCACCACCAACACACCTTCATCGCCTCCACATCCACCACCAACACACCTTCATCGCCTCCACATCCACCACCAACACACCTTCATCGCCTCCACATCCAATACCAACACACCTTCATCGCCTCCACATCCACCACCAACACACCTTCATCGCCTCCACATCCACCACCAACACACCTTCATCGCCTCCACATCCACCACCACACACCTTCATCGCCTCCACATCCAATACCAACACACCTTCATCGCCTCCACATCCAATACCAACACACCTTCATCGCCTCCACATCCACCACCAACACACCTTCATCGCCTCCACATCCACCACCAACACACCTTCATCGCCTCCATATCCACCACCAACACACCTTCATCGCCTCCACATCCACCACCAACACACCTTCATCGCCTCCACATCGACCACTAACACACCGTCATCACCTCCATATCGACCACCAACACACCTTCATCGCCTCCATATCGACCAGAAACGCACCTTCATCGCCTCCACATCGACCACCAACACACCTTCATCGCCTCCACATCGACCACTAACACACCTTCATCGCCTCCACATCCACCACCAACACACCTTCATCGCCTCCACATCCACCACCAACACACCTTCATCGCCTCCACATCCACCACTAACGCACCTTCATCGCCTCCACATCCACCACCAACACACCTTCATCGTCTCCACATCAACCACTAACACACCGTCATCGCCTCAACATCCACCACCAACACACCTTCATCGCCTCCACATCGACCACTAACACACCTTCATCGCCTCCCCATACACCACTAACACACCTTCATCGCCTCCACATCCACCACCAACACACCTTCATCGCCTCCACATCCACCACCAACACACCTTCATCGCCTCCACATCGACCACTAACACACCGTCATCACCTCCATATCGACCACCAACACACCTTCATCGCCTCCATATCGACCAGAAACGCACCTTCATCGCCTCCACATCGACCACCAACACACCTTCATCGCCTCCACATCGACCACTAAAACACCTTCATCGCCTCCACATCGACCACCAACACACCTTCATCGCCTCCACATCGACCACTAACACACCTTCATCGCCTCCACATACACCACTAACACACCGTCATCGCCTCCACATCCACCACTAACACACCGTCAACAATTAATTACTGCTCACATTCGTAAAAATAATTTGAACATAGTTAAAATAACTGTGCTTGAAAATACAGTTTATTTCAGTGCCTTATGACTGGGACACGGTTCGGTGGTTAAAAAATGAATATTTACACTCTGAATGCGATGCTTGGGCTTTATGTTGGTTCATTAAGAAGTGTGATTCCCATCTGTGCCTGTAAGACTTTGGTTCATAAACACTTTTCTATGGTGAACATTTTGTCTTGCATAAATGTGCGTTATGGAGAGGCTGGTCTGGAAAAACTTCTTTATCAACGGGAAATATATGGACATATATATGGACATAGGAAATGCTTTCACTTCTATAACTACTTCTTTAAGGTTAAATGTGGCACAACTTCGCCGATTTGGCACCAATTTTCGAAAAAAAACCTTCTTCAACGAGAAAATAAAAAAGTCAAATTCGCATATAAGAAAACGTTAAACATTACAGTGTCACTTCATGTGCAAGAACATCACACTGTCACTCACGTACTGAATTTCGAATGTTCTGATGTTTTCATACAGGACATGCAAATTTATTTTTCACTATTTTTTTATCTTAATCTTGTATAATTTGATATCAGAAACTTTCAGCATTTTTTGTGTGTTAATAATAATGTAAGTGAGGTCATCCCTTAAGAGGCATTTTCGTATTTGTCAGCTTTTGTTCCTTTTATGGCCAAATATAAAACTTGACTAATCTTATGTTTATTTTTCAAGCTATGAGGATAAGCAGTACAGTGGCTTTACACGTGCGTAGGAGTTTCTTAACGGAGCCCTTTGCGCAAGCTTCTCGGTAATTGTCCAACGTATGGCAAACGTTCATTGGCTGCTCTTCATTGAACCACCCCCTCCCCCCGCCCGAAAAAAAGTAGTAGAGATTGAACTTGAGTGATATTTTTACGCGTAAATAAACAATGATTCGTTATGTTTAGTAAAGCGTAGATAAGCAGTGTAGAGTGCCTATTCATTACAGGACTGAAAAGAAGAAAGCGGTTTTCGTAGGGTGCTTACTACGTCATTTCACGGTATTCCCCAGGGTGGCACGGAACTAAATTTGTGGCTCGTAGTTTCAGTTTCATTTACACATTTTCTGATTTTGACCTTCGAGAACATTTTTTGATGGTACGGGCTTGATAAGCTATCCACCGGAAGTTACGCAGCGACACAGAAGAAAGGACTTCCGCCCTCTTTACAGTTTAAGTGGATTTGACGATGCCGGCTTGTTTGCCAGGTGCAATGGGAGGGGGGTCGTTCGTATTCGTATGTATTTGCCGTAATTAACGGTATATAAGAGGCGGCTTATGTAGTGTTTTTTTTACGTTCAAAACACTTTTCTGCGCCTTGTGTGTCGTTGCGCCCTATTTGCCTTTTCTTCTTTCAAAAGTGATGATTTTGGGAAGCCTGCGCCTTACATGTATGCCGTTACTTGTGTGCGTGGACGGGACGAGCGATCCTCCGCAATGCTCTACCCATAGAAAATATAACAGAATGAGGAAATAAAGTCTTTCGTAGCACAATCGGGTGATTTTACATTTTATGGAAATGTTTCGATAGTTTCGTGTTGGCGATTGCACAAAAACTGTCGAAATATACTGTGCGCAAATAGAGGCAGAGTCGTGCGTTTGTGGGTCCATTTTGAGTTTATTTCTTGGACCATATATGTACGATGGCAAGCCGAACGCTGAGGCAGATATTATATTTTGGCGTAACTATTACTGTTGTTTTGGCTGGTCGAAAAGTCCCAAGACATAAAGACCCAAGGGCAATTTTGCACTAGCGTCATGTTTTATTTACAACCGTGGCGTCACGTTCTACAACCGTGGCGTCATGTTCTACAACCATGGTCGAAAACGAAGCGAGTTGATTCGTACGGGCCAAAACTTATAAGACGTTATTATCGACAGTAAATGTCTTACGTTGGATGCACATGTTTCGAACCCTGTGTAACTGTTCATTGGTTAAGGAAGGATGTGACATCATAAAGTCAAAAATAACTATGTCACAACATGTCAGTGAACACGGTTTATTGAAACTGAAAAAAAAGAAGGTGAATAATTTCAAAAGTACTGCTATTTTATTTTAACACTCAGTAGACCTTAGAAGGTATGCCGTGACAAAGCATGTGAATAGACACGTGTTTGAAAGAGTTCAAAGTCGTGGTCTGCAGTGGCATGGAGATTATCCAGCAAGAGGCCGTGCCACAGTGAAAGCTTAGCGACCCAGAGACTTTTTTAAGCAAAGGGGGGGGGGGGATATTTCTCACAAGGGTTCTGATGCGGGTTGTGTAATAACAATGGTTTGCTGAAGCTCCGTTGGATCCATGCCACCACAACCCATGAGAAAAAATTTAAGATAATTTTGTGGCCTTTTTCTCCACCCCATCCCCCCATCCCCCCGCTACTATAGAACTCCAGTAGTTCAACCTGCCCGGAGGCTAGAGACATTTTGTGGGCCGTGAAACAAGTGTAAACAAACAAAAAAAAAAAAAAAAAAAGTTCGATCACTGTTCAGTCGAGACCAGCGCGTACAATTGAAAACAGTAAGCTCTATCACAGAAATATCTGTCCTTTTGACAAAAAGTTGTTATGATGTAACTTGTAAACAAAGCGTTGGCACCGTGACAACTTTGGTTGTAATTCCTTAAGAAAAACGTGATGCGATTATACGTTTTCACGATTTTGATTTGGTGCAGCTCGGTGAATCATCTGTACACATTTAAAAGATTTCTAACACGAACTCTACTTGCTAGTTTATCTTAAAGCAAATTTAAGTGTAAACATCTGCATATCTTGTCAACGTAGTTCATAGAAAATGCCTAAATGTTTCAGATTTTAATTTGTGTGACCTATATAATCGACACCAGTTTGCTATGCCCCTAACTGGACACTTTCTTGGCGGGGAAGCTTTGAGTTTTCCGCGCTGATGACGTCATGTGGATCCACATTTTCACTGCAGCTCACTTCTAATTGCTCCAGTTTGTCTGGATGCCAAGAGAGCTGTTTCTTTGGGACCCTGACGTCATTCCGCTGTCCGGGACCGTTCGTAACGCCACGATTTTTGTTGCGCAGAATAGCGTGATTGGGCGTAGCGACCGCCTCGCTGCTTCTTCTGTGCGTATGCTCCGATGTGTTGTTCTGTCCATCGCTGGAGTCGAGCGTTGTCCCAGCACTACAACAACAGCAACACAAGTGCCGAAACTGACGCCGGAAGTCTTTGTTGGTGACCAGGAACACAAATATTGTATACGTTGGCCGCAACGCTAGCAGGATCTCGGCAAATAAGTCGAAAATTTTAAATGCCGGATCATGACTCTTGAAAATGGTGTCTTCTGGGGATAAAACCAGGCCAAAGTACTGTATACACGTTGGCAAAACCCACACAGTGTCGAGTACCAATATAATGGCTAGTGTTCGCGTTATTTTGGAGTGACGCTTAAACATTCTGTACACCGATGTTGGGCGACGGTTAAGTCTTTCTGAAGCTGTATTCCGACCCTCTTTCAAGGCCCCTTTCATAGCAAATAAACACACAATGTTTGTGACTATAACAAATGGTCCGAAAACCAGGCTTAAAAAGTAGAAATAATACTTGAGCCTTTCCGCGTTGGGAAGTTTTTCAAAAAATGGTTGACACTTGGGATGGTCGGTGTTTTTGTAACAGTTTTGCCACACACCGTACAACGGTGTGGGTAAGAAGAGTGTGACCGTGGCAGTTAGCACGCCGACGCAAGCCCTCTTCAGGCGTTTTTGTGTAAATAGCCTTATCGCTTGCATGGGCTTGCGTAGCGTGTACGTGCGTATGACAGCGATAAGTATGACGTAGGCAGAACTTGTGCACATAAATACCAGGAAGACGTAATACAGCAGGTAATCCACGTACGCGATATCATCCCAATATCCGAATGGGAGATCGCTGCGGAAGAATATGCCTTCGACAGTAAGCTGCAAAACTCCAAATACGCAGGCGAGAAGGTCGCTCAAGGTCAAGGCCAACAAACACAGGCGGTAGTTCTCGCCCAGATTTATCGCCCGCAGTATATGAAGGTTGACTGCATTGAACACCACTCCGCAAAGGAGTATTCCATTTTGAACGAAGCTCTCCGTGTAGAACTCAGCGTCCTTGAGTAGATCTGCCTCCATGGTGACAGCGTTGCTGTGGTTACCCATGGCGACGGTCATGGTAACGGTAACACCTGCGAAAGGCGGCATTCGTGCCCCCCGAGACCGGCTTTCAAATTCCTCCTGTCAGTCATAAAAATAAGCACATCAAATTCTGTTACATCAGTTGCTCAAAATTGCTCAAAATAAATCCAAATACCAGATTAAATATTGCGCTTTGATTTTCAAATCACAAAACGTTTCCATGCAAATATTCCCACTGTAGTAGGTGGAAGTAATTTTTTTTTTTTTTTTTTTTTTTTTTTTTGGTTTTCTAAATGGAGTTGAACAATACAGTATCTTTATTGTATTTCTTATGTAGTATAAGCGCTGGTATCACGGAGGATTATAATTGCTTTGGGGTCGCATGCCGGTGACCTACACCATAAGAGTAACATTCACACCAGGCTGTGCCTTCCTCCGCCGAAAGAAATCCACGCTTCTAGTTTGAACTTTCTTATCTTTTTCCTCTGATTATTAAATGGTAAGTATATCACGATACGCCTCACGTACGCGATTTCTGCCAAGTGCTGCTGCTTAGCTAAATAAAATGGACCCACAGGCTGAAAAAAAAAGCAATCGCCTTTCCTGGACTGCTACTTTCCCAGCCAAACAAGATTTGTTGTAATCGCGAATGATTGACTTCAGTAAATAAAAAGCAAGGTTTTTGCGAGTGTTGCGGAATCGGGCAGTTGATTGGCTTTTATGCTCCCGAAGTGTTTCTAATATGAGTGTTGAAAGGACTCATCCAGAGATCTCACAGCTATGATTGGAGAGTATGCTCAGTGCTGAAGCGTGAAATGTTCAAAGGCCGTGCATGAAGTGTGTACGCCAAATTTTCAAAGCTTTTTAATACCCCCCTTTCCCCATTCCTTCCCCCACGTACACAAAATTTGTGACGTGATCTATTTATCGCAACACTACTGCACGCACATCCCCTCCATTACCATCTGCCAGGCTGCACGTCTGTACAGGGAGGGGAGTGGAGGGGAGGGAGGGAGGGAGGGGAGGGAGGGAGGGAGGGAGGGAGGGAGCTTTGTATGTACATGTGAGGAGGGGAGGGGAGAGCTTTGTATGTGCATGTGAGGAGGGGAGGGGAGGGAGCTTTGTATGTGCATGTGAGGAGGCGGGAGGGGAGGGGAGGGGCTTTGTATGTGTATATTGAGAGCCTGATCGCTGCTGCCGACTCCCTGATGAACATACCGGGCACCATACATAGAAAACAATTTACTTTCACAAAAATCCCTCCTAACTTCCTTCATATCTTTCCACTGTGAAAGGGTTTTTTTAAACTATCCTGTTCTTTTAAACAAGAATATGTCAAGCAATAAGAATTTAGATATTTTTTGTCCTGAGAAAAGCCTACAGGCGTTCAAACCTTCCTATTACACTGATTTTCGAGGGATTTGGAGTCTTTGGCCTATTTCGCCTTATTTTGGTGAAGAAATCACATACCTATATTCTTATTTGCTCAGCACATTTTATTCGGTATAATGTTCAAGTAGGTAACATTCAAGTGAGGGTATTTTACGTCTTAAAAAACTGGTTTAGTTTTTGCATTGAGTACCTTTTGGTAACCGAAAGTTGTTAGGTTTTAGGAAACTCAGTTACCTTTGCAAATATCCGATAGTGTTCCGTTCCTGAATAGATTCAACTACACGCAGAATGAGAAGTTTTAGAAATTGTGTGTTCCATCGTGTACCATTCTACAGCAAGTTTACATTCTGTCAGCAATTTTACTTTCTGAGGCAGTCGAATTATTCCAAGAAACACCATATCTCCTCATGGTTTGCCTATTTCATAATCCAACAAGATGAAACCTTAGATTGCTTGTTTTATTTATATATTTTTATTCATTGTTTTTTTTTATGGTCATTATATCCTTATTTTATCTGAAAGAGAGGCTTGTTATGGCTAGCGTTAGTTTTCCTAACACGGAAATGAGGCGCGCATAACAGAGGTGGTGTGTTTGAAGGACCGCCTCACACTACAAGCACTGCTTTTCAAACCGAAGCGCAAATACACGCCTTCAAAATCACAGCTTCAACTGCATTTTGGAAACCTCCTCTCCTGCTGTTTTTCTTTCCCCAGTTCGTGTCTATTTTTAGCATTCGCTGAAGTGCACTCCCGGACCCAGGATGTGTAAAAGTTGTCAGTGATTAACCGGCTTTAATTGCGTTTTTCACGACTTCATTTACATGTAATGTCAGGAATGCCTCAAATATTGCGAAATATTTTTGTGCTTCGTTTGCGGCTGCATAAAAGCGAATAACCACACAATTTCAAGTGCAAATATGCACGCCGTATTGCAATTTTTTTTTATAAATGGCCCATAATACATGTGTCTGAGAACAATCGGAGTTTCAATTTCAGCATAGTGCGGTTGGTGCTCCTTGCCAAGAATATGCACATGTACACAGCAAATCGGGTTATCTTTGTATAAGATGGAATCCAAACTAGATTAGGTGTTTTCACTGTTGTTATTCTATGCGGCACACAGAAAAGAAAAGAAGTAAATATTGCTAAATCTTTGCTGGACAGTAATCGGTGACGTCACAGCATGGCGTAGTGACGTCATGTTATGACACAGTGGCAGAAGTTCCATCGCACATCAGCAGCAGTTTTATTGGTTCTCTGCCGCTGTCTTTGTTAAGGTGCATGTTCTCCATTTCACACGATGAAACTTCATTTCAACTCCTTTAGAAACAGGTAGAGCAACTATCACGCTGAAAAAAACTGATGTCAGTTGTCAGAACGTTTGAAGGATAGATTAATGGTGGTTTTAATATTTTTCACGTTTCCTCCAGAAGAAACGATAACATTATGATTGGTGTGTTACCGTATTTTCTTTCTTTTTTTTTTTGGGGGGGGGGGGGGGGACTGTGATTTGATTTGATAAGTAGTTTGTCGTTTCTGAATACTCCTCTGTCCCAGCAATGTCGTTTCCGTATACCCCTCTGTCCCAGCGTGACGTGTTATCACGTTCTGTGCCCAGGTATATGTTAGCACACGGGACTGATGACGTGTTATCACGTTCTGTGCCCAGGTATATGTTAGCACACGGGACTGATGACGTGTTATCACGTTCTGTGCCCAGGTATATGTTAGCACACGGGACTGGTGACGTGTTATCACGTTCTGTGCCCAGCTATATGTTAGCACACGGGACTGATGACGTGTTATCACGTTCTGTGCCCAGGTATATGTTAGCACACGGGACTGGTGACGTGTTATCACGTTCTGTGCCCAGGTATATGTTAGCACACGGGACTGATGACGTGTTATCACGTTCTGAGCCCAGGTATATGTTAGCACACGGGACTGATGACGTGTTGTCACATTCTCTGTTGTAGTTGATACAGATGATCTTCACAGCCATCTCGCGCCTGGGAGCTGAGGTACGCCGTTGCCTTTCTTGGAACAGTTATTCACTTTAGTGGTTGTCACAAACCAAACCTGTATGCGCTGGCGTGGGTGGGGAAGAACTGTGGTTACTAATTTTATATGCTGCATTGTGTGTTTCTAAATGTAGATAATTACAATATAAAATCTTATGAAATCAGTGCTCTTATACTTGGCAGAGTGATTTCGGTAAAAAATACGGTGTGTAAGCAAAATTAACGACGTCATTCATGTCCCACAGTGCCAGTGAAATCAGTACCCCACACAGCATTCCCAGTGTTTGAAATAAGCACTGGGACTAGCGCTGGCACGCCGAGACGGCAGCTTAAAAAGCTTCCGGCCCCACCGAAAATTTGGTGGCTCGAACACCAATGTAATTGAAAAATCGTAGAAACACAAAAGATTTAGCACCTTAACTACTTATTCTTTATTTAGCCACTGAACAAAGCAAGTAAGAAAATAGTATACAAAATTAAAATTTATTTAATTTGCCTGAAAAAAAATATTGCATGCAATTTTACTCACATATCCGACCACACTTATTTCTGTATACGGTAATGGCAAAAAAGGTTGCTGCTCCGACGCCGGCGCTGGGGGTTTCAGGCCAGCCGGACTGGTTATTTACCCATTGCCACCTGTCTGTGCGAACCTGCTGTTCGTTCGTTCATGTGCATTATAAGTGTGAGCTGGCTGCCTTGCACGAGTACATTGTTAACCAGACTTAGTTGGAAGATATTGGATCATTGGGTGGTAAGGCATATCTTTCGAAAAATGTCCTGTCAACCTCCTCCCCTCCCACCCCCCTCCTTCCCCCTGGAAAATATAGATTATTGAAAATCGTCTGGTGTTAAGTGAAAGAACACAGTGACATGTTTTGAAATTGTGTGTTTCAGAGTCAGCCGTTTTTCAAGATCCTGTCGCTGTTGGTAGAGTTTGTGGGAGGCCCTCCCGGTATGCCGCAGTTCACACAGTACATCCTTCACAAGTTCTGGGAGGTTTGTACTTGTACGCAAACGTAAATAGCGAATTTAGGTCATACAGGGCAACTCAGTAGAGACTAACGTCAAAATTGTACTTCTTTGAAGTGGAGGAAGAAGCCACAAATAAAGAGCACGGTAGTCTCTTTGGTATCATATCATGTATTTACCAGTATATGTGTCGCTTCAGATTAAAATGGAGATGGATAATTGCGATTTTCGACACAATATGCAAGTTAATTTAATTTTAAAAACTTCCGGGGAATGGGGGTGATAAGGGAGGGAGCGGATTACAGCCCACAGCAGAGCCTGGAGTGGCTGTCGTGGGTGGGGATGGGGGGGGGGGGGGGGGTTGGAGTTGAAGGCGGGTGCTTTAGTTTTGATGCTAAGCGTGGATGGGGTTTGGTTTCAGGTGGCGGATTACAGCCCACAGCAGAGCCTGGAGTGGCTGTCGTCACAGGTGATGCGCAACAAGCTGGCGCATGCGTGGACGCTGCAGCACATGGACATCTGGGTGGAGAAATTCCTGCTGGCGCACAACAACCCGCGCGTGCGCAATGCGGCCGCTTTGCTGCTCGTGGCGCTAGTTCCTAGCAGCCACTTCAGACAGGTAGCCACAGAGCGCTTCTGTACTGTATTTATGCAAGTATTTTGCAAGGACTCTAATGCACAAGGAGATTTAAAACAACCAGGGTGGTTCAGTGCCTAGAGTGCTGTTAACAAGGGGGTGCATTTTTAGAATTTAGGATATGATCGGCTGATAATATGCGAACAAGTAAAACCCCACACCTTATTCACAGGGTTCGAAATCAGCAGTTGCAGGTGTGATCAGCCCGTGCAAAGACAAGGAGATGCATGAACTTACGGTCACGTGACCGGTGAGGTACTCAGTCTCGTGTGTAATCTCACTGCACGTTGTTTTACAGGCGTTCCGACAGACACGCAGCGTGATCAGCCCGTGCAAGGACAAGGAGATGCTGATGAGCGACGAGGCACTTCTTGTTCTCCACCAGATCTACAACCACCTGCTGCGCATCCTCTGCCGCGCCAAAAACTATGCAGGTGCGCCCCGCCTAGTGAGCTTAGCAGGCAGGGAGGTGATTGGGGAAGCCCCGCCTAGTGAGCTTCGCAGGCTTGGAGGTGATTGGGGAAGCCCCGCTTAGTGAGCTTAGCAGGCTTGGAGGTGATTGGGGAAGCCCCGCCTAGTTAGCTTCGCAGGCAGGGAGGTGATTGGGGAAGCCCCGCCTAGTGAGCTTAGCAGGCTTGGAGTTGATTGGGGAAGCCCCGCTTAGTGCGCCTAGCAGGCAGGGAGGTGGTGGGGGCAGCGGACCGTCTTACTTATTTATTTATTTGTTTTTTTTTTTTTTTGTTTAGTTATTTGAGATAGGGAATTGGAGTGGTTAAGCGAACACATTCCAAGTGAGGGGCAACTAAATAAGATTTTTTTTTGTATTATTTATTCTAGCTGTGAAACTTGACAGTTTGGTTATATATTTGGCAGTTCTTTCACTTTTGCTAGGAATGTGAATGGGAGGTTTGTAATTGTCTCTCTTAAGTGAGGCGGATCAAACGTCGTAGAAACGGGTTCAGTCTACTACATTTTTATGTCGTACTACACATTATTCTTTGCCTTAACTGGATGTCGAGTCTGTTATTGAATCGTTAAAATCAGTCAGTTATATTGTGAGAAAAAAATTGAGGCTTTGGCTAGTTGTGCTGCTGCTGTTGTTTTTCAGACGCGCAGACGCACGGCACGAGCAAGCTGGTGGCGTACTTCGCCGTCATGAGCTACTGTCTGATCTCCCGCACGGAGAAGCTCATGTTCACGCGACACTTCGGCGATCTCTGGAATCTCTTCAATCCCAGGCTCTCTGAGCCGGCAATATCCATGCATAATAACAAGCAGGTGAGTGAGTCTGGTGGTGCCGTGTGCCTGGTCCTTGTAGAGGTGGCGTAAAGGCGTCTCGCTGAGCGTCTCGCTGAGCAAGTACGCTTGGCATGTCATAATTATGCCAAATTTCATGTCAGATGTGACTGCTAGTAACTTATATCACTGGCGATAACTCGATGCGTCACTGCCAGAACTCGGTGTGTCACTGTTGACAAGTTGATGTGTCACTGCTGATAAATTGATTTATCACTGCTCGTGTTGATGTTACCATTTGTGATATGTTGATGTATCCTTGCTGATGCAGTGGTATATCACTGCTGATGCGTCGGTACGTCACTGCTGATTCACTGGTGTATCACTGATGGCATGGTCTTTGAATCACTGGTGCGTCACTGCTGATGCGTCGGTACGTCACTGCTGATTCACTGGTGCGTCACTGCTGACACGATCTTTGATTCACTGGTGCATCACTGCTGATGCTTAGGTATGTCACTGCTGATTCACCGGTGCGTCACTGCTGGTCTTGTCTTCAGGCGCTGCTGCACTTCTGGCACATGGCCTGTGTGGACTGTCCGGATAATATCAAGCTCATTGTCTCCAACGCGCACGTCTCGAAAAACATCGCCTTCAACTACATACTGTAAGCGGCGCTTGCCATCTCATTCTATGGAAACCTCAGTATATAATATACGTAAACAGAAGTGAGTTAAAGTAACATTCAGCGATGTAGTACGTTAACGAAAGATTGTAAGGACTTTCAAGTTTTCAAGTTCAAGTTCCGAATGGGTTTAAGTTTACCCTTAAATATGGATATAGAATGTTGTCGTCATTATTAAGCAATGTTCGTTTGCGTAATGCACTTCCAGATTGTGTGTCTGTGTAAATAGTCACATAGGTATGTGTTTCAGCAGTACGACCCAGTACGACGACCAGCCCTGATGTTTGTCCACCTCCACCCCTTCATCCGCCCATGACACCTTTGCCTCCTCCCCCGAGCCACGTCATCCCTGCCTACGGTTCATAGCGCCTGTGCCCCTCCCCCGCCCCCATGGTTCGTTGCGCCTGTGTCGCACCTCCCCGACCACTGTTAATGTCGCCTGAGCTTGCTTGCAGGGCGGACCACGACGACCAGGTGGTCATGATGTCCCCTCCCCCCTCCCCCATCCACTGTTAATGTCGCCTGGGCTTGCTTGCAGGGCGGACCATCACGATCAGGAGGTCATGATGTCCCCCCTCCCTCCCTCTCCTATCCACTGTTAACGTCGCCTGGGCTTGTTTGCAGGGCGGACCACGACGACCAGGAGGTCATGATGTTTAACCGCTCCATGCTGCCGTCGTATTACGGCATCCTGCATCTCGCCTGCCAGGCGTCCCGTGCCTTCACGCGACAACTCGCCGCTCACCAGAACATACTGTGGGCCTTCAAGAATATCACTCCCTTCACTGGCCAGTACCCAGGGGTGAGTTACCCGCGTTTTGCATGGTCATGAACAAATAAATATTAAGGTGAGGGTGGCGACTGATCGTCCACGCAGTGTGCGATGCTTGCAGGGGGTGGACGAGCTGGTGGTGGTGCCGGGGGGGGGGGGGGGAGGGTGTGGAGGATTGTGGGGAGTGTGTGATTCATGAAGGCGGTTGCAGTGCAGAGGATGGGGAGGAGGGGGGTTGGTTGCCCATGGCAGTGTGTGGTGCTTTCAGGCGGTGGACGAGCTCCTGAAGATGATGCGCCTCATGGTGGCGAGGGCGGGGGGAGGGCGGGGAGGGGGGAGGGAGGGGGGGGGTGACAGGTGTGGGAGGGCGGGGGTGGTCACCCACGAGTGTGTGGTGCTTGCAGGCGGTGAACGAGCTCCTGAAGATGATGCGCCTCATTGTGGCGAGGGCGGGGGGAGGGCGGGGAGGGGGGAGGGAGGGGGGGTGACAGGTGTGGGAGGGCGGGGGTGGTCACCCACGAGTGTGTGGTGCTTGCAGGCGGTGAACGAGCTCCTGAAGATGATGCGCCTCATGGTGGCGAGGGCGGGGGGGGGGGGGGCGGGGAGGGAGGAGGGAGGGGGGTAGACAGGTGTGGGAGGGCGAGGGTGGTCACCCACGAGTGTGTGGTGCTTGCAGGCGGTGGACGAGCTCCTGAAGATGATGCGCCTCATGGTGGCGAGGGCGGGGGGGGGGGGCGGGGAGGGGGAGGGAGGGGGGTGACAGGTGTGGGAGGGCGAGGATGGTCGCCCACGAGTGTGTGGTGCTTGCAGGCGGTGGACGAGCTCCTGAAGATGATGCGCCTCATGGTGGCCGTGTACCCAGACATGTCGGAGGAGGAGTACCGCGCCGTGAACAAGTTCAAGCGGGACACCCTCAGCCAGTACCTGCAGCACCTGGAGGCGAGGACCAGCTGGCAGACGCTCATCTCGTAAGTGTGGCCCAAGCACGGCTAGCTGCTTTACGGGATTTTAAATGCCTGAAGAACTGACAGTGTAACACATTTTTTTTTTGTTCTGCAAGTGTGTGATGTACTCCTTTCTGTAGGCAATAGAAAAATAAAAACTGTTGATGTCACCTTCCGAGGTTTAAATGAAGACATGCCCCCCCCCCTATTTCTCCCCCTCACCCGCACATATGAACATTGAAACATAGTGGAGCGTTGAATGTTTGAAAACTGCGTCACGGAACCCGCATATTGTCTATATGCAGTGTGCTGAAGATCGTAATGGAGGACACGGAGGACAAGCTGCAGGTGCTGCAGATGGGTGGGCTGCAAATGCTGCAGCAGGCCTTCAGCACCGTCTATATGATGCACCACGAGGCGACGGCCTGTCACGTGACCGCTGACCTCATTGACCTTCTCGGTATCGTGCAGGACGTTCTCAAGGCCGTCCGCAACAATTTCGCCGATAAGAAGTGTAGGCTTATCGATTTTTTTAAAAACGTGTTTCTTATCGAAGTGATGAGTGTGATATAGGGTGGACGTAGAAACGGTTCGTTGTCTATTCGCACAGGTTTTGAAATGTCTCTTGTGGAAGATCGGAATATTCACATTAAATGTAGGGGAGAAAAGGTCAAATGACAACATGAGAGCCCTCTAAAGCCCCGCTCGTAGAATCCTGTCTATCTCGGTTTTTGTTTCCGATGCTGCGGCATTCCTCCACAGCCTCATTTGTTGGCATGGAAATGTGCAGATGTCACAGTGTCATGTTTTGTTTTGGCAGTCGGTGCAGAGGTCAAGGCGCATGCGCAGGCGTGGAAAGAAAAACACGACTTTATCAACAAGCTCCTGACCCTACTTAATTCCTACCAGCCCCCAGACATCAGGCAGGCCACCTTTGGTAAGAGTTTGAATTTGTCGTCCAAACACTGTGCTCAATGTTTGAAAGATTAGATTTAAAATTAAAAAAAAAAAAAAAGAAGAAGGCACAAGAAAAGAAAGTAGTTAAGAAATTAAAAGTCGTATAAATTGTGAAAAATAATTTATTAAAGTGAGTGCGTTTCGCATGTGTTTGGGCGGGCAGCACGTCAGTGTGTTTCGCAGCGTGTGGGCGGGCATCCCGTCAGTGCGTTTCGCACGCGTGTGGGCGGGCAGCACGTCAGTGTGTTTCGCACGCGTGTGGGTGGGCATCCCGTCAGTGCGTTTCGCATGTGTGTAGGTGGGCAGCCCGTCAGTGCGTTTCGCACGTGTGCGGGTGGGCATCCGGTCAGTGCGTTTCGCATGTGTTTGGGTGGGCAGCCCGTCAGTGTGTTTTGCGCGTGTGTGGGTGGGCAGCCCGTAAGCGCGTTTCGCACGTGTGTAGGTGGGCAGCCCGTCAGTGCGTTTCGCACGTGTGCGGGTGGGCATCCGGTCAGTGCGTTTCGCATGTGTTTGGGTGGGCAGCCCGTCAGTGCGTTTCGCACGTGTGCGGGTGGGCATCCGGTCAGTGCGTTTCGCATGTGTTTGGGTGGGCAGCGCGTGTCGCACGTTTGCGGTTGGGCAGCCCTTCAGTGTGTCCACATGTTTTTCCGTTACAGACGTGTTGCGGGAGCTGGTGTTGACGTATCAGAGCGAGTGCCTGCAGATCATAGCGCCCACCCTCGTGCAGTGCCACCAGCAATTCCAGGACAGCAGCATCCCCAGTGAGTTCACGTGACCTTCCCTCGCAAACACGCTCCTGTATTATGTTCTTCCTCGAGTTCTCCACACCCTCCTCTATCTCCCCACCCCCCCCTACCCGTCAATACTTGCTTGATTCAAATGAAAGGATTTTTAATTTGACTTTGGCAATACGTGACTATTTTTCTCTGAATCTAATTGAACTCAAAATGGGTCATGATGAATACGAGAAATGTTATGCAGAAGAATAACGGACCGATATTCCAGAACAAGTTCAAAATATCGGTCATGTCGGCCATGACGAACTCAAAATATCAGTTATATTGATCCCGAGTTCCTCTCCCCCCCACCCCCCCTCCCCCCAAAAAAGGGAGAGAGGGAGAGAGAGAGAATTTTGCTGTGATGTGTTGTTTACAGTGGCTATGGGGCATTACTTCCCGAGGCGCGGAGAGAAGCTGAATCCACACAAAGTGAACGATCGCCCGGCCAGGCCACAGTTCCAGATGTTTCTGCAGAGCAACATTCTCGAGTGTTCAAAGGTGAGCGAACGCGACGTCCTAGCCTCAGCAAGACGCATAGGAAGTTAACAAGTAACATGTCATGAAAGGCATCGCTGTGGCCAGGATGATAAAGCTATAGTACATCCTTAAGATGTCAGGGATATTTCTAGAATTTTGCGACTGGGGGCCATTTTTAAAGCCTTGGAGGCCATAAAATGAACTTATCAAAAGAGACCAATTAGGTGGCTGTTGCAACACATTTTCTTCACAAATGATAAACACAGTTGATTGCTTAACTAGATTAACTGTGTTTGGTAAAAAAAAGTACACATGTCTTTGAACCGTTCTTGAAATATCATTGGAGACTGATAGGTTTTCTACTGCCTTTTAAGTCTAGATATAGTTATTTTCTGAAAATAATTCTTTGATTCTAAAAACGTTATTTAAAAATGACCACCACTCAAAAAATGTGGGGGCCATTTTCAGAAACTGGGGGCCATAGCGGCCCCTAGCCAAAAAATATGGGGGCCATTTTCAGAATCTGGGGGCCATAACCCCCGCCAAAGTGATCCCTGAGATGTACAATGTCTTGTCTTTTTTCCTGTGAAATCGCACAAAAAATTGTTGCCATGGCGACTTGTCCAAAATTGGCGAATATTGGTGCAATATGGGCAGCCTCAGCAAGAAGGCTGTGTTGTAAGTGATGGGGCGGAGGGTTGCATACTTTACTATAATGGTCTTACTATTTTAAAGTCAATGTTAAGTACAGATTTGGAGGTCAAATTGTGGAGGAGGGGGAGGGGCAAATATTGTTTGTATTATGCTCATGTGATTGCGAATTGCTTATAATGTTGCGAAATACTCAGTAGAATATGAGCGTAACTGGTTCCAGAACTCACGTACCCGATTGCGTGTGTCTGTCGGTCTGTCGGTCGGTCTGTCATCAAGAGCTTGTTAACACGATAACTTAAAAACTCCTGCAAGGATTTTAATGAAACTTGGTTTGTAGCTTCTATGGGAACAAACACAGATCGGTATTGTAATTGGGCCAGGTTTGTCCAAGGAAAATGGACCAGCTGGACTTGGAAAATTTCAACTATTGATGGCCGTGTTTAACTGATGGTGGGGGGGGGGGGGGGGGGTTGGCCTGTGGGGAGTATGTGGGCTTGCACACTGCTCTAGTTCATATAGCTAATAACGAGGTAGTGTAGGTGTGCAACGTCAAGGTTTCAGTTTGATCAATAAAAAATTGTCAAAATTACAGCCCTCTGAAAATTGCCTAAATTGAAGCTTATGAGGGTACCTTGTGGAGTCCGCTTTTCTATTAAGGAATCACGTAAGAGCTATTATTCCTTGATATATGCAGTCTTTAGTGTACGTCAAGGTTTCATTTTGATGGATAAAAATTGTCGAAATTACAGCCCTCTGAAAATTGCCTAAATTGACGATTTCGAGGGTACCTTGTGGAGTCCACTTCTCCATTAAGGAATCATGTAAGAGCTATTATTCTTTCTTACATCAAATAAATGTGGAATGAATATGTGCAAAGTCAAGGTTTCAGTTTAATCAATTGAAAAGTGTCGAAATTACAGCCGTCTGAAAATGGGAGAAATTGACGCTTTCGTGTCACAGAGGGTACCTTGTGGAGTCCACTCGCTTATAAAGGAATCATGTAAGAGCAATATTTCTTTCAGTTGTACAATAATTAGGGAATAAAGATTTGCCACGTACAGTTTATGAGTTTCAGGTAACATATCTTTTTCTGGATGGTTGTCTAGTTCACTTTCATTACGTAGAACACCGCTGGTCAAAATGTCCATGGACATTCTTGTCAAACTGAAAAAAAGTTCTGTTGTATCTTTGAGAATTATGAGAAGTTGGTCATTTATGGGCAGTGATGAGCTACTTGATGATAACGTGTGTATTAGATCCCTGCTGGTCAGAATGTCCATGGGCATCATGAGGAGGTGATCACGTGATAACGTGTGTATTAGATCCCTGCTGGTCAGAATGTCCATGGGCATCGTGAGGAGGTGATCACGTGATAACGTGTGTATTAGATCCCTGCTGGTCAGAATGTCCATGGGCATCATGAGGAGGTGATCACGTGATAACGTGTGTATTAGATCCCTGCTGGTCAGAATGTCCATGGGCATCATGAGGAGGTGATCACGTGATAACGTGTGTATTAGATCCCTGCTGGTCAGAATGTCCATGGGCATCGTGAGGAGGTGATCACGTGATAACGTGTGTATTAGATCCCTGCTGGTCAGAATGTCCATGGGCATCATGAGGAGGTGATCACGTGATAACGTGTGTATTAGATCCCTGCTGGTCAGAATGTCCATGGGCATCATGAGGAGGTGATCACGTGATAACGTGTGTATTAGATCCCTGCTGGTCAGAATGTCCATGGGCATCATGAGGAGGTGATCACGTGATAACGTGTGTATTAGATCCCTGCTGGTCAGAATGTCCATGGGCATCATGAGGAGGTGATCACGTGATAACGTGTGTATTAGATCCCTGCTGGTCAGAATGTCCATGGGCATCATGAGGAGGTGATCACGTGATAACATGTGTGCATGTACGTTTAGGGCGTGGACGAATCCTATGACCAGGCATTGAATGAGTTCTACATGCCGTACCACACTCTGATTGATCTGCTCATGCGCGTGTCCGTCAACCAGGGCATGGTCCAGGAGAAGGTCATCCGCCTCAACGCCATGGTGGCCTACGAAGGTCAGTGCTTTCCCGTCTGCTGTAGGGTGTTAACGGTCACTGTCTAGCCTACTAGAGGGTGTTCACAATCACTGCCATGCTCCCCCCACATTCTACAGGGTGTTCACAATCACTGCCATGCTCCCCCACATTCTACAGGGTGTTCACAATCACTGCCATGCTCCCCCCACATTCTACAGGGTGTTCACAATCACTGCCATGCTCCCCCCCACATTCTACAGGGTGTTCACAATCACTGCCATGCTCCCCCCCACATTCTACAGGGTGTTCACAATCACTGCCATGCTCCCCCCACATTCTACAGGGTGTTCACAATCACTGCCATGCTCCCCCCACATTCTACAGGGTGTTCACAATCACTGCCATGCTCCCCCCACATTCTACAGGGTGTTCACAATCACTGCCATGCTCCCCCCACATTCTACAGGGTGTTCACAATCACTACCCCGCCCTACCACCACCGGCTCCAGGGTGTTCACGGCTACTGCCTCGCCTCCCGCCTGCTACAGAGTATTCACAGCCACTGCCTCCCTTCCTCCCCGTCTCCACCATCCCCCTCTCTGCTGCCTACTACAGTTCGTCCACGCTCATTCCCCTACCTGCTTCAGGGTGTCTCACTAACTGCTGCTCCGATTGTTACATGGTATACGCAGTCAGTGCCCTGCCGTTATTCGTGCTACAGAATGTCTCGTATTTAACATTATTTGCGGGATAAGCTAAAATTTGTGGAACGTGACTTGTGGCAGTCTTTGTGGCAGCAATGCTCACGTTACTGTTATACGACAAAATATACTGCGATTAGCTGTGTTTATAATGTCCTCATCGATTAAAAATTGTCAACAAATGCCTCCGCTTTACAGGAGTACCGCTGCACATGCCACTGTTTGCTAAACTGTGGTACGAGATTTATCAGACGGAGAATGTGGACCGGAAGTTCATGAACGTCTTGTGTAACACGCATCTAGTGGTCGACTACATCGATACGGTGTTGCTGGACGAGAGGGCCTCGCTAAACAACACCCACATCTATCAGTTCTTTGTCAACTTCTTCCCTAAGGTAAGCAAATGGTGCCAAGATGCAACCAAATAAGCCTCTTACAGGACAAGTAGTTTCTTCTTTACTTATGTAGCGCACTGGTAGTGAGCTCTTGATGAGTATTAAGTACACATAGAAGTACAGAGGACTTTCCATTACGGAATAAGTGCTTGTGTGTACCTACTATCAGCTTTTCACAAATTGACCCATTCCACAGGACCATGAAACTCCTCCGACCCACAAACTGAATCCATTGTTACAGATCTCAAAACACAACTTTGTATTATTCAAATTCATAATGCGCTTAAGCATGTTTTTATGGTAGATTGCTTCTACTGTGGTACACCACTCGTCACCATGGTGTCACTATGACACACTGTGCGCGAATCTCGTGTTGCTATGGTATACCACGCGTCAATCTCGTGTAGCTGTGTTACGTCACGCATGAATCTCGTACACCACGATACAATCTGGTGTTGCTGTGGTACGTCACGTGATTCTCGTGCTGATCATGTTTTTGTCATGTGACAGGTGCTGTGATACGCCACACGTGATTCTCGTGCTGATCATGTTTTTGTCATGTGACAGGTGCTGTGGTACGCCACACGTGATTCTCGTGCTGATCATGTTTTTGTCATGTGACAGGTGCTGTGTACGCCACACGTGATTCTCGTGCTGATCATGTTTTTGTCATGTGACAGGTGCTGTGGTACGCCACACGTGATTCTCGTGCTGATCATGTTTTTGTCATGTGACAGGTGCTGTGGTACGCCACACGTGATTCTCGGGCTGATCATGTTTTTGTCATGTGACAGGTGCTGTGGTACGCCACACGTGATTCTCGTGCTGATCATGTTTTTGTCATGTGACAGGTGCTGTGGTACGCCACACGTGATTCTCGTGCTGATCATGATTTTGTCATGTGACAGGTGCTGTGGTACGCCACACGTGATTCTCGTGCTGATCATGTTTTTGTCATGTGACAGGTGCTGTGGTACGCCACACGTGATTCTCGTGCTGATCATGTTTTTGTCATGTGACAGGTGCTGTGGTACGTCACATGATTCTCGTGCTGATCATGTTTTTGTCATGTGACAGGTGCTGTGGTACGTCACGTGATTCTCGTGCTGATCATGTTTTTGTCATGTGACAGGTGCTGTGGTACGCCACACGTGATTCTCGTGCTGATCATGTTTTTGTCATGTGACAGGTGCTGTGGTACGCCACACGTGAATCTCGTGCTGATCATGTTTTTGTCATGTGACAGGTGTACGAACAGGTGCTCAACGACAACGGCGACACGCTGTGGGAGAATATCCTGCAGTCGATCTCCTCCAACAGGGAGTGCCTGGAGAAGCTGTTGTCTGCATCAGAGCGTGACGTCAACAAAGTGCTCACCAAAATCAACGGCGTAAGCAACATGTTACCGATGATTGAATTCATAAAACAGAACGAAAAGTCCTCAGAAAACTATTTTGAAATAAACAGTAAGACGTAAGTGATCCGTGGAGACAGTGGGAGAATATGCTGGTAAAAATGTTAAACTTTAATACATGGACTATCGTATTACAACACGTGGGTTTATTTTGTGTTTACCTACAACACGTGGGTTTATTTTTGTGTTTATCTGCAACACGTGGGTTTATTTTGTGTTTACCTGCAACACCTGGATTTATTTTGTGTTTACCTCCAACACGGGGGGTTATTCTGTGTTTACCTATAACTGTATTTTTGTGTTTATTTTGTGTCTTTGCGCTGTATACAGGACCTGAAGGCACTGATGCTGATTCTGTCGGTTCAGCGTCGCACGAACACACCGACGGACCTGATCCAACAGCTGGCCTACCTGAACCACGTCTGCCGCCAGCTGCTGCGTGACCGCGCGGCGGCGCGTGAAAAGGCGCGCGAGGAGCAGGAAAGGCGCGAGCGTGCGGCGCAGCGGGAAGCGCGGGAGAGGCGCGAGAGGGAACAGCGAGAGGCGCTGCGGCGGGGAGAGACCCCACCACAGTACGACATCGGTAAGCACGACGCCCATCATATGACGTCAAAAGAGGAGCACAAATATACGTTAGTCTGATATATATATTAATAAAAGTGAAATCTGAATAGACTGTTTGAAAAACTCTTGCTCAGGTGATGAAATTTCTGTTTGCATCGAGGTAACTACTCGCCCAATGAATATGATTTTTATCTGTCGCAGAAACCGGTGAGGAAGAAGTCCCGAAGAAACGAAGAAAAACGAGCTCGGACACGAGCATTTCCTCGGACGAGAAGAGCGAGAAAACGCACGCAGAAGTGAAGGTCAGTCCGGAAAAGGACACTGCTAAATGCAAGGTTTCTAAAGGGGAATCGGATAAAGTACAAAGTGAAAGCGAAACTGAAAAGTCAGCGAAATATGAAACTGAAAACGGTACTTCTCAAAATATGGATAGCGAATCTGGAAAGTCGCTGAAGAATGAAACCGAAAAATCTCAGAAAACGGAAAGTGAAACTATGAAATCCGAGAAAACAGAAACTGAAAAATCTCACAATGAAAAAGTCACTCCTAGTACTTCAAAAGATTCGGAGAAAAAGGAAAGCAAAGAAAAGAAAGCAGAAAAGGCAGAAACTGTAAAGCCCAAGCGTTCGTTACCTAAAGAGAAACCAACCATGCTAGATTACGTCACACGGCACATAGAGAATGTGTTCGGACTTCTCAACCCACCATCTAAGTGATCGTAAATCAGCTCACACACCTGTTTTATCTGATGTTTTCTTTGGAGAAATTCAAGGAGAGTAACAGGAAGTGGTCTGTGGTGATGTGAATTCCTTTCTGTATGTGTTACGCTTCAAACGGATTTGTTTTCTTCAGTAATTGTGATAATTTCTTCATGTTAAATTCTAAAATGATTTGCTATGTTTTAATCTATTCCAGGTTGTGACTTTATTCAGTCGCACTTATTTTTGTTTATAATAGATTGATTTTTTAAAAAATAATAGGTTTTTGTTTATTCTGAAGGGGAATCGATTGGTTCTCACTTTCAAGACAATAATCCTCCAAGTTGAGTTAATGGTCAAGCTGGTCTCGTGTCATTTGGGTTTGTAAAGGTCCATGATTTCCACTGATGTCTGCCCGTCACCGCGGCACGCTGTAGCTTAGCTTTACCGGGCCTGTGTACTGGTATATATGGAAATGTCCGGTGCAAAACCTTGTCAGTGTGTCTATGATTAGCCGTCTTTCGTTCTTTTTTTTTAAGCATAAACAGGGCTGACATATCTATAGGGATTTACTTTGCTTTAGAGCGGGAGGGTGGGAGGATTTTCTCCACCTGTACGTGAACGTATCAGCGTTTTGGCTGTCGGACCCGTTACTGCTGAGGCCAAGCGTGTGTCGCATTTGGTGCTGGTATTCGCGAAACACTGTTGTGTCCCATCATGTCGCGTGAAGGGCCGGTTGCCATGAATCTGTGTATCGAGAGTTATCTGCTGAAATACTGGCACATTAATATAGATGCACGAGATGCACAGTAAACGATAACTAGATAAGTTGAATGCCACGGAAGAAGTAGGTAAAACAGAGTGAAATGTTATCGTACTTGTGGCGTGAAGTCTCACCCCGCCCCCTCCCATTATGCCACGCAATTCACGTACTTGTGCAGTGAATCCCCCCTCCCCCCGCCCCCTCCCATTATGCGCTCTTTTCCTAGTGGTTACTTTTGTTCATTTACAGCCAGTAAGTTGTTTAGCCTTCCGTATTTCGTTTTTTTATTATTATTTCCTGTGCTACCGTATGTTTAAAAAAAAAAAACAAGCAAACAAACAAAATAAATAAAAAAAATAATAATAAACAAAACAATTTAGTCCATGGCAGCTGACGGACTGCGCGTATTTAACAATGTCCTGATGTTTAAAGCATGTCTATGAACTCCCTCATTTTAATAGTGTGTTCGTTATTTGTCCAACTTTATGAAAACATTTTTAAGTGTGAACTTGTAAGCTTACTGTAATGGCTGAATACGAAGGAAATGGATCTAGATTTCTTTCCGCATTCAGAGCAACAGCATTTGGTCCTCCGCTTCCAGTTGATGGAGAGCGGAATTTCCGCAGCGGGAAGCGGATTTTCCGCAGCGAGAAACGGAATTTCCGCAGCGACAAAAAAACGAAAGAAAACTTGGAAATGGTGAATAGTTGAGAATGTGTTTATTGGACCAGTGTGACGTAGGCAAGTCCGCAGTGTGACGTAGGCAAGTCCGCGTATTGTGTTCATATTCAAAGTGCTATTTTATGTGAGTATTCAAATGGCAATGTTTGTGAGGTAATAGTTCTGATGGGTGAGTTTTTGGCAGGATCATCGTCGTGGGGCGCTACCATTGTCCGTCCGTCTGTCAAGCTGTTTTAGACAAACTGAAAAAAAAATAATGATACAAACCATCATTCTAAAATTTTATATCATGCACTGTGTACTGCAGAATGACAAGTAACGACGAAAATTATGTACTAAATAGGGCTTTGTTGAAAAAGAAGAAAGCAGCAAAGTAAGGGTTGTCTGCAAGTGGCCACCTCCTAAATCAGGAAACAGAAAAAAATATGTAAGATGTGCAGCGGGTACAAAAACACGATAGTAGGATTATAGGGAGTAGAAAAATGACCGTGTGATCTTGTCGTTACAGTTAATGCAAGTGTTATTTTTTGCTGCTCTTCAAGTAATTTTGGTGCGTTATTTCTGCTGTTCAAGTTTTATACGATTTTGTGGGTTTTTGGGCGGTGTTAACAGTGGCAAGGTTTCCGTCAAGATTTATTTTTCTGCATTGAGGCTGAGTGCAATGCACATGTTTTGTTTAAAGTGTTGACAGATTTTAAGAGTAAAAGTATGCTAAATTGTGCGAAGAAATGTGTTGTGAGGAATAAAGCGCATTTGCCATTTTGTTTTTCCTTTTTTTCAGCCTATCTACTGACACACACACACCATCCCCAGTATTCATAAAGCCATACGAGGTCGTTACCCAAGACGTAATAAGATTTGTAAAGGAATCTTTACATAAGTTTATGTTAAATTATAAGGTAATAGCATAAAAAATGTAGAAGAAAAAAAATTTTAAAATTCCCCGAACTAGAGTCTCAGTGAGACAAGATCCTCCGTGTAACGCAAATTAT
Source organism: Protula sp. h YS-2021 (assembly GCA_949752745.1). Taxonomy (NCBI): domain Eukaryota; kingdom Metazoa; phylum Annelida; class Polychaeta; order Sabellida; family Serpulidae; genus Protula; species Protula sp. h YS-2021. The sequence continues at coordinate 14,361,260 of OX457024.1, read as the reverse complement.
ATATAGTAAAACCTCCATTACTGAACACCTCCCAACAGTGAATACCTGGACGATGGACGAGTTATTTCGGTTCCAAATTCCCTCGATCACTTTTTCACCGATTTCAAAAATAATACGACGATGCACATCTACAATATATATATTTTCATTGTGCAAGGTGGCAGATCCCTATGACAAATTATATGCGAAGTGGTGCGGACAAAACATCGTACAATTGCTAAGCCCAAGTAGTTTTGGCAATGTTTGTCAATTTGCCAATTGAATTTTGCCTTTAAAGCATGTAAAAAATATTGCAAAGCTTAGTATTTTTTTTTTGCTTTGGGGACGTTTTGGACCTAAATTCATTATGGGACCTAATGGCCCGGGACATTATGGCCAGGTTCGTTATAGCCGGGGTAAAGCTTAATAAAGCGTTAATTTAATAATAAGCATAATATATTATATTTTTTAGCTTGGCGGACGTTTTGGCCCCAAATTCATTTGGGGACCTTATGGCCGGGGACCTTATGCCCGACCAAGGGGAGACATACAGTGTTTGTACGTTCTGTGTGCGTGTGTGTGTGTCAGTCTGTTGTGAAGAAATGTTGTGTGCAAGATGTCTCGAGAAAGAAAAGCCGGATCGACTTCAAACTTGACCTGTTCATTCCTTGAGTAGGTCGGACGGTTCTGTCAACTTTTGACACAGGTTACGTTTTTGGGAAGGCGCATGACGCCATTACGTGAAAATCCTATATACGAAATTTATCGGCCGCTAGAAGGGAGAATTTTCAAACTTGGTGGGATAGTTCTTGGTAAGTTCGAAAGATTCTGTCAAATTTTATCGCGAGTACAAGGAGTGGGTGCAGCGTATGACGTCATCACGTAAAATATGCACAATTTGGGTAAGTTCTGGTGTACAAAATATCTTGATAACGGAAAGTTGTATGGACTTCAAATTTTGTATGGGTGTTCCTTGGGTCAATCGGACGGTTCTATCAACTTCTGAAGGGTGTAAAAATTAAGAAAGGCGCATGACGTCATCACGTTGAAATCTTATATGTGTACATTTCTCAGCTGCTGAACATCGGATAAAGTTGAAACTTGGTGGAAATGTTGCTTGGCAGGTCTGAAAGATTCTGTCAAATGTACCCGGACGTTATTGGGTAAAAATGTCTCGGTAGCGGAAAGTCCGATCGACTTTCCGCTCCACCCTCCCCTCCTCCCCGCCCCTATCCCCGCTTCCCCCTTCTCCGGGCTCTTTCGTTAATTAGGGATAGTTATTAACTACGCTCAGCGTCTTCCAGAAGATTCTCCAATGCTGCTACATTCTCTAACCATACTTGAAAACAGCTGCACAATTATCAATCGCTTCTTAGCACCTACAGCTATTACCGGGGGTTTCCGAAAAAAAGCCCAGGGCTTCTATTTGGAAACTGGCCAATTTCAGGCGCTCATTTAGAAACCAAATAGAAGCCCCGGGGCTTCTATCAGGAAACAGTTTCCTAATTAGAGCCCCGGGGCTTCTATTTTTTTTAGATAGAAGGGTGGTGGTGGTTGTCGGTAAGTTTTTATTGAAAAAAAGAAAATTTACCATCAATCTCTTATTAAAACGCTACATGCTGAGGATTTCGGCACCAAAAATAAAACACACAAAAACAACAGTAACAGGGGGGGGGGGGGTTGCCTTGTAGGAAGCACAGGATTAAGCAGCGACGCAGAACTTGTCTAGGGGTTTGCCTCACATCAAAGGATTAAGTGCACCGTGTCTGCATTGCTAACATAAGTTCTAAAAAGACTTGCAGGGAAGGAGGGGGCTTTTATTAGGAAACGATTTTTTCAGGTCTTTATTTTAAATCCAAATAGAAGCCCCCGGGCTTCTATTGGGAAACAGTTTCCTAATAAGAGCCCCGGGGCTTTTATATGGGGAGAGCTTCTTTTCGGAAACTCCCGGTACCGTGTTTTCATTTGGCTGCCAAGCTGTTCCAACTATGGGAGTAATTACGTAACGGCTCGCAATGTTGATGCATTACCTAGAACAAGCTTTCACTTTTTAAGTGGGTCATCTAATACATTGTGTTATGACAAGCAGCGCACTATTTTGACACCAAAATGCCTTCCCCCACTGTCCCACCGAGTTGAGTCCTGTGTGGCACAGTTATGAAGAATGTCTTTCTAGTGCTTTTTGACCGATGGGAATGTCCGAAGACAAGGTATACCTCATGGCTATAACTACACTTACCGTTGGCTAAAATGGTCAGGGTTGCCTTTAGAGTCGTACCTGAATTAGCTGGGGGAAGGGGTTGGTTACGGCTAGCATAAAAAAAGCTGTTTCGGTAAACCTATTTGTAACTGCCACATTCAAGATCCAGATAAAAAGACGTAAAGTAAAACCTGTGTGTAGTGACCAACTTCCAGTTTCGGATAACAAGACGTACGGTAAAACCTGCGTTCTTGACCACCTTTCAGACCGAATAAACAAAGTACGTACAGTGAAACTGCTGTACTGTAATGACCAACTTCAATACCGGGATAAAAAGGACGTTCAGTAAAACCTGTTTTAGCGACCACCATCTGGAACCGGACAAAAAGACGAACAATAAAACCTTTTTAGTGACCACTTTCTAGACCAAGATAAAACACCTGAGTCTAAACTTATGTAAAAAAAAAGAGGACTGAAATACCCACAAATCAAGTTACGTACCCAACCCGTTTTGAAGTGGATAAAGGTAATACACAAACTGACTACTGGACACATGGGATTCATTTATATGAGGTAAAATTTCTTATTTTTCTGAAAATAGCACTCCCCATTTGGCCAATTTTTGGCGGATCGCCAAAAAAAAAGCAATTTTTCTAGAGAGGCCTGCCTCAAAATTTAAAGAAGATCTAACCTAGAGAAAAATCCTTCAAAACTGGAAAGGAATCTAATAAAAATTGGAGAAGGAAGCATTTTGAAAATTGGATGCCAACAAATTTTAAAAGAAGTATTTTGAAAATTAGACACCAAAAATTAAGAAATGCCCCCATTTGGCCAATTTCTGGCGGATCGTAAAAAAAGTGACATTTAAAGACACCTACATAAAGAACATTCAGACAAGATTTAAAGAACATCTGATCAAACTGGTGTAAAAGAAGCATTTTGAAAGTTGGCAACCATAAAATTGTAAATGCTCCCATTTGGCCAATTTCTTGCGGATCACCAAATAAGTAGTATTTCAAGACAGGCCTACATAGAGAACAACCGTGAAAAATTGGAAACGAATTCATTCAAAATTGTGAGAGAAGAGGCATTTTGAAAATTTGAGGCCAAAAAATTGTACAAAATTGGAAAGGAATCCGATCAAAATTGTGGGAGAAGCTTTTTGAAAATTATACACCAAAAAATTTTAAAAATCCCCCCCCCCCCCCCATTTGATCACCAAAAATAGTAATTTTTCAAGAGAGGCCTACCTAGAGTCTATCCGTACAAAATTTAAAGGTAATCTTATCAAAATTATGGGAGAAGAAGCACTTTGAAAATTGGCAACGAAAGAAATTTAAATGCCCCCCCCCCCCCCCCCCAGTTTGGCCAATATTTGGCGGATCGCCGAAAAAGGATTTTTCAACAGAGGCCTATCTGGGGAAGAATCGTTCAAAATTTGAGAGGAATCAGGTCAATATTGTGGGAGAAGAAGCATTTTGAAAATTTGAGGCCAATAAATGAAAAATGCTCCCCCCCCCCCCCCATTTGGCCAAGTTTTCGGGGATCGCCAAAAATGTAACTTTTTTAAAGAGACCTCCAAAGAGAACATTCGTACAAATTGCAAAGGAATCCAATCGAAATTGTGGGAGGAGAAGTGTTTTTGAAAATTTGCAACCAAAACATTATAAATGCCACCCCCCCCCCTCCCACCCAATCCCCCCACAATTTTTCCAGTTATGGAGGATCACCAAAAAAGTAAATTTTGAAGTCCTACCTAGAGAACAACCGTTCAAAATTGGAAAAGAATATAATCAAAATTGTGGGGGGAAGAAGCACTTTGAAAATTGGATGGCAAAAAATTAAAAAATGCTCCCCATTTGGCCAATTTTTCCAGAGGCCTACCTCAAAAATATTCGCCCAAAATTTAAAGAAGATCTAACCTAGAAAAAAATCCTTCAAAACTGGAAAGGAATCTAATAAAAATTGTAGAAGAAGGAAGCATTTTGAAAATTGGATGCCAACAAATTTTAAAATGCTACACCCCCCCCCCCCCCCCCGTTTGGCCAAAAAGAGTAAAGTTTCAAAAGCGGCCTAGCTACAAAATAATTGTGAAAAAGTGTGTGAGAAGAAGTATTTTGAAAATTAGACACCAAAAAATTAAGTAATGCCCGCATTTGGCCAATTTCTGGCGGATCGTAAAAAAAGTGACATTTAAAGACACCTACATAAAGATCATTCAGACAAAATTTAAAGAACATCTGTCCAAAATGGTGTGAAAGAAGCATTTTGAAAGTTGGCAACCATAAAATTGTAAATGCCCCCATTTGGCCAATTTCTGGCGGATCACCAAAAAAGCGTTTTTTCAAGAGAGGTCTACATAGAGAACAACCGTGCCAAATTGGAAACGAATTCAATCAAAATTGTGAGAGAAGAGGCATTTTGAAAATTTGAGGCCAAAAAATTGCACGAAAAGAATCCGATCCAAATTGTGGGAGAAGCATTTTGAAAATTAGACACCAAAAAATAAAAAAATGCCCCCCCCCCCCCCCATTTGGCCTATTTTGGCGGATCACCAAAAAAGTAATTTTTCAAAAGAGGTCTACCTGATTCCAATACGCCAATTTTTGCAGAATCGTGAAAAAAAGGGTCCTCTAGGGAAATTCGTACCATATTTTAAAGGAATCAAGTCCAAAACTGTGTGCGATGAAGCATTTTGAAAATCGGCTAACAAAAAAAACAAGAGCAATCAGTAATTGCCATACCCCCCGCCGTGGGTGTAATTAGTAAGGCGGGTGCTGTACCTCGCACTTAAAGTAAGTAGATAAAACAACTACACTATATTGTTGTTATGCATACGAAATGAGAATCGAATCCGGCAAATATTTCAGAGTTATCGTCTAGAAAACAAAGTACACATTGAGATCCGGATTTTGGATTCTAAGTCCAAATACAGATCGAGATGGGCTTCGATCCGACCAAAACCCCCAAAAGGCACGTCTAGATGTCTTGGTTGTTACGCATTTCAAATATGAACCGGATCCGCACACTGTTTCGGAGATATCGCCTGGAAACCAAAGTACACGTTGAGATCCGGATTTTGGGATTCTAAGTCCAAATACTGATCCAGATGAACTTGGATCCGACCAAAACCCCAAAAGGCACATTTAGATATCTTGGTTGTTACGCATACCAAATATGAACTAGATCCACCCACTAGTTTCGGAGATATCGTCTGGAAACAAAACTGGCGACTGACGGACACAGTGCGTTTCTATATTTCCCGCCACCGTCAGGACGACGTGGGAATAAAAAAAAAAAACAAACCAAAAAAAAAAAAAAAAAAAAAAAAAAAAAAAAAAAAAAAAAACGAAATAGAGCAATCTGGCCAATTTTTAGCGAACGTACAAAAAAGTTATTTTTCTAGAGAGGCCTCCCTAGTGAACATTTATGCAAAATTTGAAGACAATCCACCAAAAGTGCGGGAGAACGAATATTGGCATCCAAAACAATTTAAATGCCCCCTCCCCCTCCACTCTTTTTGGCGGATTGTAATTTTTCAATAGAGACCTACTCAGAGAACAATCGTACAGAATTTTAAAGGATTCTGATTAAAATTGAGACACAAGAAGCAATTTTAGTAAAAGCTCACACACGTACACACGCGCATACTTCCACAAAAATTGATAGAACCGTATGATTGACCCAGTTAAAAATTATGCAACATTTCGAAGTCAATAGGACTTTCCGCTGCACAGATATTTTCCGCACAGGATTCCGTTGACGACAGACACATATTTGCCATAATAATGCCATAAGCCGTGTTCGATTGTTTCACTCGTGACCAGATTTGACGATCTTCCCAACAATCCAATCAACTCTCAAATGTTCAGCGGCCGAGAAATCTTGCACATTTCAGTCGTTTCACGTAATGGCGTTTATACGCCTAACCCAGTACCGCTAAAATTTCATAGTTGTCCGACTTTCCGAAAGTATAATCAGGCCAAATTCGAAGTCGATCATGCTTTTGGTTCTCGAGATATCTTACATATATTTTGTTTACAACCGACACCTACACAGAGTGTGCAAAACCCATGTCTAACCTTGGTCGGCAAGACGTTCGGCTGATCTAAGTTGAAATAACAAGATTAACATTGGCGCAATTATATGTTATTCGTTTCGTTTCACGCTTAGAAAACCTTTTACCAACATAAAAAATAAATAAATAGTGTTCTTATAATAAAACGCAAATACTTTTATGCAACCTTTTTTATTTTGAAAACAGGCAACGCACATTATTTTGTTTGCAGCTTTTTCGCTACGTACAGCAGACCAATAACACATCTTAAAACCTAGTTTCTAGAATATACCCGACAATTCACTCACCAAATATTTTTCCTTCACACAATTTCATTGAAATATTTTAGCCTTTTCTACAGCAACTAAAATTGTAACATTTCAGACATTGAAATGGCAAAAAAAATCAATTTAATAAATAAATGAAACTTCAAAACACTAAGTAAAGTGTCTTTTATAAACATTAATAAATATTAAGATATAGCACGTTGACGATGAATACACACGGAGCGTTGTTCACTTTCGTGTCATGTCACTGCGTACCACAGGCAGCTGGGCAAAATATTCAAAGAAATAACGACATGACAACCTTCCGGAGACGCGATTATGATCACATATAAACCATATATATATAAAAGAAGCATACATTTTATTGTCCGCCGATGTGACTGCATCTGTCTTTTTTAGCCATAACATTTACTGCTTTGCTTGTGTGGCAGAGTCCAGGAAGAAGAGAAACTGACACAAAACAACTGGAGACCAGAGGTGGGGGGGGGGGGGGGGGACAGAGGCGATAACCAGCACGAAAACACACTGACTTAAGGGGTAACATGCAAATATACGGTAGATAACATATTTATGTTAATTCGAAAACAGTGCTCGAAACCAAGAGTGCTGGTCAAAAGCGCAAACGCCCACCCAATCCCTCACCCCTTCCATCGCCTTCTAACAATTTAGACACTCACCTCTACATAATGTTCACCCGTCTGTATGACGTTGTACTCTTTATCAAACTGATTAGCGTAACTTAATATATAATTGAGCACGTAGAAACAAATATGACTAGTCTCAACAAGTAATTCATTGCTTTACAATAAGCCGGAAAAAAAACACGGCATTTTCGTACCTTTTCTAAGTTCTTACTTCACATGAACTAGATGCTGTCAGAGAGCAGCAATATCCCCCGTGAAACCCTAAATATTACCCCTAAGCAATATCTAAGCTGGACACCCTTCCTTGAAGTCCACTCCGTTTGCATATATGTCGATTTATGACGATTTTTAAAAGCCTGTCATTTTGTCAATTTTGCTTCGATCAAACTGAAACCTTGACGTTGCACATCTTTATACCCTATATGTTGCCTATATGAAATATGAAAGCTGAATTATGCTTCGTTGATATAGAAGTGGTGTCCACAAAGTCCTATACATGTGCACATATGTCTATTTTCGACGATTTTCAAAAGCCTGTCAATTTGTCAATTTTGCTTCGATCAAACTGAAACCTTGACGTTGCACATCTTTATACCCTATATTTTGCCTGTATGAAATATGAAAGCTGAATTATGCTTCGTTGATATAGAAGTGGTGTCCACAAAGTCCTATACATGTGCACATATGTCTATTTTCGACGATTTTCAAAAGCCTGTCAATTTGTCAATTTTGCTTCGATCAAACTGAAACCTTGACGTTGCACATCTTTATACCCTATATTTTGCCTGTATGAAATATGAAAGCTGAATTATGCTTCGTTGATATAGAAGTGGTGTCCACAAAGTCCTATACATGTGCACATATGTCTATTTTCGACGATTTTCAAAAGCCTGTCAATTTGTCAATTTTGCTTCGATCAAACTGAAACCTTGACGTTGCACATCTTTATACCCTATATTTTGCCTGTATGAAATATGAAAGCTGAATTATGCTTCGTTGATATAGAAGTGGTGTCCACAAAGTCCTATACATGTGCACATATGTCTATTTTCGACGATTTTCAAAAGCCTGTCAATTTGTCAATTTTGCTTCGATCAAACTGAAACCTTGACGTTGCACATCTTTATACCCTATATTTTGCCTGTATGAAATATGAAAGCTGAATTATGCTTCGTTGATATAGAAGTGGTGTCCACAAAGTCCTATACATGTGCACATATGTCTATTTTCGACGATTTTCAAAAGCCTGTCAATTTGTCAATTTTGCTTCGATCAAACTGAAACCTTGACGTTGCACATCTTTATACCCTATATTTTGCCTGTATGAAATATGAAAGCTGAATTATGCTTCGTTGATATAGAAGTGGTGTCCACAAAGTCCTTAGCTTGAAGAGGGGACGGACGGACGGACGGACAGACGGACGGACAGACGGACGGACGGACAATCTCAAACCTATATCCCTCCGTTTCACGGGGGATAACTACATATTTAAAAGACCTCATTCCAGAGCTACAAGACTGAAACATGGCACTTGATCTAAAATGGGATAATATAACGTGCATATAACCAACAGGTACTACACCGTTTGCATACATGTGTCTCACCTGCAAGATAATAATGGCTGAAGGCGGGGACCCCTCCAAAGTGCCAACACTAGTTCCACCTAAATGCCCAAGCCTCCAGCGGCAACCTCAACCTTGGTGTTTTCAATTTGAATTACCACGAGAACCTATCCAAACTTAAGAAAGCAATCGGCTGTATCTACACCGCATATCCATAAAGTTGATAGCGTGCAAAATTTGCAATAAACACTCACCAAATTTTAACTGTGATGAAAGTTTGAATAAATTTATAAATACATCCCAGACATTTACGGGCATTTAACAACAATTTTGTTAACTTAGATCTGTTTCACATCTTGGAATAATAAAACAATGGCGATGCTATATGTCATCCAAAGGTATTGGGACAACTCGGCCCTTTGCCAACTCGGCCCTTCCTAAAAGACGACTCAGCCCTTTTTTTTGGGACAACTCGGCCCTAGCTGAAAGACGACTCGCCCCCTACTTACATTTTTTAAATTTAACAATGAGTTAACCGTCTCCACAGCATGATATATATAATGACGGCAGAACAAAACCAGAATATGACAACTTTTTACTTTATTTCCAACAACTAATACAAATTCGCTCTGTCCACTGCTCCATACAAGGATCCTATTCATAAAGCGCAATGGATTTTCCGCACATTCTATACTGCTGAAAAGTAGTTTCTTTTGTACTCGTTTATCTGTTACAATTTTTTTATTTTAAAGACGCTGATGGTCAATGTTTTCACACTTTACTGCCACTAGTGGTTAAGAATTGTTCTACGATGCGCGGGCGTATATGCGCCCAACGGCTTTCAGAAGATCGGGATCCATTCTTTATTTATATTCCAAATAACCATTTCCATATAACTGCAACTGTAAACATTCTCGATGAAATCGAATCAGTTCTCAAAATTACAATTAAGTATTCTTTCTGCATTGCACAGTAATAGAAATTTCAAAAGCCTTTTATGCCAGTTCTCTAAATTGCAATTAAGTATTCCTTTTGTGAGAATATTCATGGCACAGTAAAAAAATTTCAAAAGCCTATGTCTCTATAATGATTCAGAAATTACCAATATCAAAATTTCAATTAAGTATTCCTTTTGCGAGAATATGCACTGCACAGTAAAAGAAATTTCAAAAGTGTTTATGTCCCTATAATGATTCAGAAATTACCAATCTCAAAATTGCAATTAATTATTCGTGTGTTAATAATATGTATTGCATTCTAATGGAAATTTTTAAAAAGCCTTTCATGTCCCTGTAATGACTGAGATATTACCAATCCCGAAGTTGCAATTAATTGGCTTAATTTGAGAAATATTTAAAATTAGGGTCCGAGTTGGCAGTTAAGGGCCGAGTTTTCTTCCGCAAGGGGCCGAGTCGTCCAACGAATTAGGGGCCGAGTTGTCCGCAAAGGGCCGAGTTGTCCCAACACCCATCCAAATAGTTCGGGCACAATTCGACAGATATCTGGAAGATTCGACTTGGTAAACCCGTGAGTTGGCAAAATAGTTTAAGAATGCTTAAAACATAAAATCAAACGGATACGCAGATAAAAACTGTCAATACTTGGTGAATCGGGTCCACGGCAAAAACTAGGTGCAAAATCGTCAGCACTAGTGCATGTGCAAAGTGAAGTCGTCTCTTTGTTGGACAAAGAAAAGAACCTACCCAGACTTACTTTTATAATTCACCTATAACAGTTAACTGATTGAATACCGTGCTTATGCGAGACTGTAACTCAACGCACACAATGACTGAGCAATTGGGTTTAAAGATGCAATGTACTCTTCTTGTGTTTCATGTGCTCTTGTTTAAACTGGCAGGCAGAAATCTCTCTCCCATTATCGCAACCAAAGCTTGAGTCTTAAGGCATCGACTCCATTCAAATAGTAGCGAAATAGTCTCTTGTCCCGCACAAATCCTAAATTTTCGTATAGATTTAAGGCTCCTTTGTTTGTTATTTCGGTTTCTAGAACTACCTACAAATGGAAACAAACATGCAAGTTTAAAAATATTGCCTACGCAACAGCATAGAAACCGGCTAAGCGTTATTAATATTAGACGCGTATTTGGTATAAAATTAAATGCTATAAATGTCTTTTCAATATTAATTTTATCTTGGGTTGTACTAGTTAGAAACTAACAGTATGCAAAATATTGCACGGTGTAAAAAATGGATGTCAGACAACTCACCCAAAAACCAACTCACCCAAAAACCAACTCGCCCAAAAGATGACCAACTCACCCAAAACCTTTGGACGACTCACCCAAAGCCCTTGGACGACTCACCCAATTTTACAAGACGGTGTGAAATGTTTATAAGAGGCTTTTAAAAATATTTTATTGATGTTTACAATTCAGCCTGCATCTTTTCCCCTAGTTAATTTGTATTTGAAGTTAGTAACAACATCAAAATGACTAAAATTTGAGTAAAACTTTTATTTAAGTGAAACAGTCGTTCATTAAAGTGTGTAACTACATATCAATACAGATCTCAAATGCATTTGATACGAGCAAAGTTAGTTTATTCAGTCATAATGTCACCTGGTGCACGACTCCGGAAAAATCTCATTAATATTCCAGCAAATAAGAGGTCCTCTGGCTGAACGACCCCTGGAATCACTAATAAGCTGTTCACCTCAGGAGTTGAGCGACTCTGAGCTGAACAGTGGTGACAGGCCATTGTTTAGTTAATTGCACTTTATAATTACTTTTCAGCTTCTATGTGTCGCACTATTAGGATTAACACGAGCGACTCCGAGCGATTTGCATTTAGCAAAAAATGCAATTAAATATCTTTTCACCGAAAATTATGCAAGTTTAATTATCGAAAGAAAAACGCTGACTTATTTGCGATTAAATAATAAAATATTTTTTTGGGTGAGTCGTCCAAGACTTTGGATGAGTTGTCCAAAATTTTGGGTGAGTCGTCCAAAATTATTGGTTGAGTTGTCCAAAATTTGGGTGAGTCATCCAAGATTTTGGGTGAGTTGTCCAAGGATTTTTTGGGTGAGTTGTCTTGCTCCCGTAAACAATAACGGGAGCAAGACAACTCACCCAAAAACCAACTCAACCAAAAAATCCTTGGACAACTCACCCAAAATCTTGGACGACTCACCCAAAATTTTGGACAACTCACCCAATAATTTTGGACGACCCATCCAAAATTTTGGACAACTCATCCAAAGTCTTGGACGACTCACCCAAAGAAATATTTTATCATTTAACCGAAATAACAGTGAGCGTTTTTAATTAAACTTGCATAATATTCGGTGAACAGATATTAATTGCAATTTGTGCCAAATGCAAATTGCTCGGGGTCGCTCGTGCCAATCCCAATAGTGCGACAAACAGAAGCTGAGAAGTAATTATAAAATATTTTTAAAAGCCTCTTATAATCATTTAACACAGTCTTGTAAAATTGGGTGAGTCGTCCAAAACTTTTGGGTGAGTCGTCAAAAGGTTTTGGTGAGTTGGTCATGTTTTGGGTGAGTTGTCTGACATCCAAAATAACAACTCCCGCGATAATCGGTTAATCGACTTCGAACCGTTAGCTTATACGACACGCTTTCCTGGCAAGAAACACGATAATCGCTCGATTGGTTCCCAATGTTTAAAGCAGGACATCATGGACACTAAAGGCGCCAGGATATTTCAGTTATTATAAAACCTTTTCCAATCACTTAACAAAGTATGTTTTCACTGTATATTTTCATATACACTTTGAAGGGTGCTGTTTAGCTTGATATAACACGGGGGCAAATAAACTCAGCGTTAGAGAATGGGAATTCATACGAACCTCATCACAGTCGTCAGCAATCATTGCCTTGATTGCTTTCAAAACCAAATTCGAACCTGAAAAGATAAACCCGGTTATGTACTCCGTTTCTCCTAAAACACCATACTGAGTAAAGTCGAAAAGAAAATTCATAGATTGACACAAATGCCAAACAGCCCGGCTACATCACGGGATGTTGCACAATATCCCAACATCAAACCAGGATAGCTATGAACAGCTTACAACCAAACGAAATCCACTCTTGCATTACGTTAACGAAGAATGTCATTTCATAATTATATAATTGTTACTTGTAACTGTGGCAATACTTTTAACATTATTCAGTCGTCTGTCCAAAGAGGAAGTCGATTGAAGACTTAAGTTTAACAACGCTCAGAGTGACACCATGATCAGCACAAGTCTAGTAAAACCTTCATCACTCTCACCACGAAGGCCTAACCATGTAACGAGCAAATACTAAAACTACAACAATAAAAAATCAGTTTACCTATTCCGCGTCTGCGATAATTCTCATCTACAGCTAGCATAGCAATGTATCCCCTTCTGACCACCTTTTTATGTAGATCTAATTTACAGACGATAGCACCAACACAACTGTCTCCATCTAGTGCCTGAATGTTAACACAGAAGTTGTGAATATGGAAATATTCGACGTCCTCGTTAATCTACCAGTTAGTTACACTAGAGATCCTCATGCGCTCATTCGGGGCCCAGCAATAACGGGCCTATCGCCCAGGTATTTTATATTTAAGCACTTGCAAATTGTTCCTTTCTCAATGGAGACTTTTATTGCCGGGCCCCCGACTGATCGCGTCAGACCTTCAGTGCATCTACCTAGTATACCTATATTCAATTTTTATTATAAAGTTGTTCAAATCTATTAACTTTTTTCACAAATGGCAATATTTACATTTTTGTTTTCAATATTACAAGAAAAGTAACATGAAATTGAACAGCACATCGAAATTGACAAAACTGAAAATGTGTTCTTTTAATGTGGAAATAGCGTTTGTGCTAGCCATTCCAATTTTAATTTAAATCTAGAAGCCAAGCAATTCACGAGATTCTTATTATAAGTCATGATAATCTTACACCAGCTTGTGTTTAAACCAATTGCGATATGGTGTTCAATTTGGATATTTCTTGCCTCGTACAAAAGAAATTTTGACACTAGCTGAAAAAAGTCATGCTTCTTTGTTCCCAGAGGCATTTTCTCAAGTAGCTCCACAAACATATAACTCTTACCAGAAAACATAATTTGGGCCAGTTGTGTATAAAATATCTATAAGTATATATGGAATACGGCTCTGATAAATCTTTTGTAATTAGGCGCATTATTTCAGGCATCTGTATTTCTGACTGGTACACAACATATTGGATGCCACAAACATTGTCTGTACAATCATTACTTTCCAGACAGATGTCACTAAATGCATTCGCTATGTCTAAACTCGGCGATTCCTCGTCTTTGGAATCCTTCTGGCTGGAAACTATACTCGCACTGGCAGATGCATGCTCACACGAACAGTGTTTTTTCACAGTTGCGCTGACGCGGTCACTTGAACAGTTTGAGAGTGGCTCGGGCTCGGAAACTTGGCCCGAAGAACCCACGCCATTGAAAGTGGGCGTGACGAGTCCATTTTTCGGGGTACACTGACAAACTCCCTTGGTTTTATTTTGCTGACAGGTACAGGGATTCTTTTCCCTGCATATTACTGGCTTCACTGTTACATCGCAAGATCCCTTTTCGGAAGTCGAAACAACAGAAAGATCAGCCATTACAATGAGAACACTCAGACTTTTGTTATATTTTCCAAATTAAACCAGTCAATAAAGCTTTTGGCAAAATTCACACAATTGTTTTCTTTTCGACGCCATGTTCATTTCGCCATGTTGAATTATACACTTCCGGTGTAGCAAAATAATCGTCTGTGGGAACAAATGTACATATCACTCTGCAATAAGCAATTGTGATGTGCTTTATCTTAAATTGCCACTATCTCAAATTACTGCCATTTTCATAACCTAATTATAATAGGCCCAATTCATTTTCGATGCCTAGATATGAGATTCCGATATGTAGCGATGTTGTGGGTGAAAATTGTCATCTAAGCCATTTATGTTCAAGTGTCGAATTTTTCTCTATCCATTTTTTGTATCATTCGTATCATTATTCATATTTCCGGGCATCCTTAAAAATAATTACGGGTATGAAATAGATCTTGCTTTTTCAAAATTGTAATTTTGTCATTCTTATTATTTGAAGTTGGACCTCAAAATAACGACGGGATCATCGGTGAAGTATGTGTGCTTTCGGATGTGGTTGACGAGGGGATAGTATTGTCTGTATTTACGTTTTGGATTCGTACATGATTAATGATCTTTAACAAAGCAATAAAAAGTCTTTCTAAGCCAAAGCACAAAATGTTCAATTTTGCCACAGCTAAAAAAATCATTCATAGCAGATATTTTGCCAGTAGGATCCGTAAACCAGGTAAGTAATAATATATCCCTTCATACTGCTTAATATGATTGTTTCTAATGACTTTGAGATTCATGAGCTACCACCTTTTTTAAGACAACCAGATATTACAATGTTTTAGCAAAAATCAACACCATAACATAAAGTCCTACAGCAGATTTTCTTTAAGTTGTTGGTTTTAAAATCATTTTCATGGATTTTAATAAAATACAATTTTCTTAAATATACTATATTTTATCATATGTCAAACTTTTATTTAGATAAAAAATATTCATGGTTTATTGAGCGCATATATTTCAATTCATGAAACACGTTTTTATATTAGAATGGTATGCATCTTATACTGCTATGTGTAGTAATACTGATATAAAAAAAAAAAACAAAAACAAATATTAAGAACTGCTGAGATGAGCTTTCCACTTCGTCGTTATCCATCATTTTATGAGTACTTAATTTTACTATAATGGCCAAATCTCAGATGTAATAGCTAAATCTATGCAAAGACAATTCACCAAAGACGAAAAATATGACGCCATTTAAAGGCTTTTGAATACACTGATAGTTAAATACAATGAAATGAAAGAACTTTCTGAGCATTCAATTAAGACCAACATTTTGAATAAAAATTAGGTGGGTTTCATTTTCTTTGCGAAATATCAACTATCAAAAAAACTATTCAAGAAATGCTGTAAAGAATGTGTTTATAATTTAACACAAATTTAAAATATGCATACAATCGCCATGGTCCTCATGAATAAAATGATCTTATGGACAATTCTATTGCATTTCAAATGAAATGAAAATGAACAAACATTTTTTCATGGAAAATTATTGCCTAAAATATAAAAATAAAGACTAAACAAACCCAAGTCTGTCTCTTTCTTTCTTTCTTTCTTTCTTTCTTTCTTTCTTTCTTTCTTCTTTCTTTTCTTTTCTTTTATTTCCTTTCTTTTCTTTCTTTCTTTCTTTCTTTCTTTCTTTCAAATTTTACAGACGTAGTTTACAGTCGTAGACCTATGTTAGCCTCCAGAAAAGCTAGTTTTTGGGTTCTGCCACAGATGGGTAAATGTCTGTTGTATCCATTTTCGGATTTGTTCTGAATAAAATAATGAGCTGAATTTTTATTTAATCGATCGCGGTTAAGAAAATACACAAAAGATGATGTTATGACAGTGGCCTATCAGTAATTTGCAATTCTAGTTTCTGTCATCATTAGCCTTAGAGGATCGAATTCTTTGGAAACTTTATCACGGCCCCGAATAAGTTTCCTGGTCTACATCCAAAACACCTTTATTCTTAGATTTTTATGAGACTTGATAGCTTCCTGATGACAGTTACAGTTTTGCAAAGACAATAATTTTTTTTCTCATATGTCAAAAAAGTGTTTAAATCCAAATGCAGCTATATCACAAATCTTATCACTTTTTGTCAAAGAAACGACTGAAGAGCCTAAAGCTGCAATTAATAAGTTTGTTTTTATTTCATTAATTCAATATTGATAGATGGCACTTTTGATATAGTATTTTAACCTTTCCCTTTTCATCGGCGCATCTGCATCTTAATTTTTTTTACAGCGAGCACAAGTGATCAACGCCTCCCCCCTGCAACACCTAAAAGTATACTTTTTAAATAGTGACTTCCATTACAATACCGACAAGTAGGTTGCTTATGTTCTGATACAACAACAATATGGTAAAATAAAAACGAGTGGTTATCTTCTTTTAAGTAACTTTTAACACTCATGAGGAACATTCCCATAAGGCCTTGAAGGCCTTTTCCATATGCCTAAAGACTTATTTTTTTAAGTTATCAACTGAGGTTTATGCAACACATTCCTTGTTTAGCAACTAATACACAATCCTGCGTATTCTGCAAATGTGTAAAGAATAAGATGGATTGCGGTATAGTTTAAAACCATCTGTATTTACCTTTGCAGCAATGGGTCGTTTCAAATGTTATATCTGAAAGAAGTTGCTTGGGGGATGTGACAGCTGGAAATTATTTATATGGATGTTTTTATTAATGCCCAAGATATTACGTTTTTCATAAAGTATATCCAACCGCGTCAATCAACCAGCACTGACGATAAAAGTATACATTTATCTAAAGTATTTACATTCAATAATTAGAAAAAAATAAACATATAAATAGAATTTGTTTCAGTACACAAAACACAATAAAAATGTTATTCCTGGAGGGCAGGAGAGGTGGATGCTGCATGCATTCTATGCGTTTAGTAAAAAAAATACCACACCTATAGCATATAGCAGTTCGTCCCTGTTTCCGCCACTGGTAACGAAACTGACAGCTAAAGTAATTCCCAATGACCTTACAACATTCCATATACCAAACACATTTTGAGAACTTTTGTGTTCCTTTGCAAAGGAACCTACGCAAGTTCTTTAATGATCGGCTTACAGCTTAAATCAGCTTTCTGTGACACAGTTTCCTATTACCATCTGTCTTTACAACTTAATAAAAAATGAGGATTCATTATAGTTAATTAGGATATTTTTCTACAGATACTAAACATACTATGAGATGCTATTGCGGATCAGTTTTTATTGCAAAGATAACAATTTTGATTTTCTCTACACGTTTGTCATAGTACCATTTAAATAAAAAATGCGGCAGTGTTGGAATTGTTAAGTTCCATACATCTTACTTTTTTAGTCAAAAGATAAAATAGAGCGGCCAGTGCACACAAAACATAAGAGCACAGGCTTATATTACACACTTTCAAACCCACGCCTACTTAGTTTCTTGTTTTTCGTAAACAAAACAAATGTCTTCCCGACTAAACCCATTATTCCCCAATAACCAGTTTCCTTTTGTCTTATTGCTGAAACAAAAAATTCATTTGTCCAAACATCATATTTCAGTGCCAAAAATTAAAAAATAAACAAAACTAGATTGTGGTCACTAAAACAGATTATACTGTATGTTTTTTATCCAAATGTGAAAGGTGGTCGTTAAAACGGGTTTTACTGTGCGTTCTTATATCTAGGTCTGGAAGTTGGGCACTACAGCAGTCTTACTGCTGTCAAGAAGTTCATCAAAACATGCAGGTTTTATCGCAAGTCTTTTTATCCGAATCTGAAAGGAATCAAGACAATCAGGTTTTATTTTATATCTTTTTATCCGAGTCTTGTAGGTGGTTCTGGAGTTTTTTATTCATTTATTGTTTTTTTTTTTTTTTGCCAACCGTCACTTCTAGTCATCTAATGTAGGTACGCAACCCTAAAACTTTTCCTGAGGTTACGGTACCGATCTTTACCCTAATTGTAGTTATAAGCATAATGTATACCTTGTCTTCGTACATTCCTCTCGGCCAAAGGGCACTAGAAAGGCATTCTTAATAACTGCGCGGCAGATAACTCACCTCGGTGGGAGGGGGGACATTTTTTACCAATATGGTAAGCTGCTTGTCATAACACAAGATATCAGAGGACCCATTTTAATAGTGGATAATACTTCCGGCTACTGCAAACAATGCCAACCGTTACTCCCATGATCACTCCCATATATGGAACAGCTTGGCAACAAATAAAAATAAGTTTATGGCAAAAAAAAAAAAAACAAAAAAAAAAAAAAAAAAAAGCTAGACCATATGATACCTGTCAATACGATAATATCATTGAATTGGTTCGCGGAGAGTGACTTCATAATGTACCACAACTGACACTGACCCTTGACTGATTGGGATGTTACAAAATACCTGTAGATCAGCAACGCACAAAAAGGTTCAGTAATGTTGCCATTGTTTTCCACTATTCTAAAGAATGCAGGAACACTAGAGAATCTTCTGAAAAATGCTGAAATCCCCAGCGTAGTTAACAACTATGCTTAGTTAACAAAAGAGCCAATAAAACGGGGAAGGTGAGGGAGCGGGTGGCGAAGGGGGCTGGTTTTGAAGTCAAACACTTTCTTAATTTTCTGTTCGAGTTTAATGCTTAATCAAGTTTGAAGTCAATTCGACTTTCCACTATCGAGATATTTTGCTTAACAGATAAATTTTTACGCCACACCATACGCATCAAAAAGGAATGGCCATATAAAAGTTTAAGTCGATACCACCTTTCATAAGCGAGATATTTTGCATATAAGATCTAGTTCAAATTAACTGCACATTTTACGTGATGATGTGCGGTTTTTGTCCGTTCTACTCGCGACGCGACAAAAAGTTTTGTAGACTATTACCAGGCAACAATTCCACCAAGTCTGAACTATGTCCGACGTTCAGCGGCTGAGAAATCTTACATACAAGATTTTAACGTATTGACTTTCTTAATTTCACTACATCAATCAATAGTTGAATGACCGTCCGACTGACATGAGGAATACCCAGATTTCCAATCGATACAACTTTCAGTTAGCGAGATATTTTGCACACAAGATCTTGATGAGGTCATACCCGAGAAAAAATTAGTAGAATCTTTTTCGCGGTTCGCAAAAAACTGCCGAAATGGCGGAACTTTGAAGTTTGGCAAAAACTGGAATAAATGGTATTAAATAACTGAATTGTCAAACCATTCATTTCTCTCAGGCTTTTACAAATAGTTATAAATTTTAATCGAAAGTTTCTTAGGTGCTTCACCACCTGAACTTTGCTTTTTTGCAAATGACAAAAAATGCCGAAATTGTGTAAATGTCGGTGAATACGTGAATCGTCAAAACTCAACCTCTCCGTTTTTGTGTATTAAAATTATGAAAACGTTACGTTCAGAAACAATGTTCTTCATTTTTTGGCCTAACAGTATTCGTTTAAGAGTTTTTCTCTCTTTCCCTGTTTGCTAACTCGGCTGGGTCATGCTTGTTCGTGTTGGTCTGATTGCTCGGATCTGGAAGTTGGTCTTTAAACATTGGATTCACTGTTGCCTTTATATACTGGCTGGGAAGGTGCTCACTAAAAAGGTTTCTTGCTAGTAAAGACTTGTCCTGAAAACTAAATTGTACGAAACAGCCGTGGGAAGCTGAGTAACAAGTACGAACACTTTGCCCCAAAGCAAGCAAACGGTACGACTGTTCAGTGATCATATTTAACAAGTTATATCCATGAGGGACATAACAATTGGCCGGTGGAGATTGAAAATCATTGATAATTTTAACACATATATCCAAAAAGCTTTTTCGAAATGAAAATAAGTAATACAGAACCAGAGCGGTCAGTATACATTAATATCAGTATATTCGAACATGTCAAACATTTTATTAGCTAGCCACTACCTTTTTGTTTTTGCAAACAGCCCCCGACAGCCCCCTTCCCCTCCTTTTGCCCCTCCTTATGTTTATAGAGTTGTGTTTTGAAAATTTTGTACTATTTCAGAATTATAAAACTTTTAACTTATATAAATATACATGAATATATATCCAGTATGACTAGCAGTCGTGCAAGAACAACATAACCTAAGTCATGGATATCTTAATCCTAAATTTTTATATACATCCAGGAGCAGCAATGTGGAACGTGGCCACGATAATCCTACAAACTGGGCTTATACACCACGTCCGTTTAAATCTGGTGTCACAATGCGGTCGCTGGAACAGATTTACTGTATTTTTTATTCGGGTCTTTACTGGGTTTACTGTACGCCATTTTACACGTCGCTACACTGCCAGCTCCCTACTTCCTTGGTGATTTTTTGCTTACCGTCACCCAGCCGAACGCAATAGTGTTACCGCTTTCACGGCATGGGTCTCTGCCCGAAGTGCACTTATATACCATTATTAGCCACAGTCAGGCTCAGGGCTATTGCTCTCCATCGTTCCGCCCGTTTGCCTGTCCGTCTGTAAACAATTGTGCACTCAACTTTGGCCGCAAAATTTTTGTGTGAAGCCTTTGTTTCAGATTCCAAACTTCATGGAGTGAAAGAATATATATTACAGATGTGCAACGTGCAGGTCTGAACCGGACCAACCGAAAAAAGTTGAAATCGCATTACTTTGAAAATAGATGAAAACTTTGCATACTGATTCAGACATTGAGAAGTTTGTCCACGGCATTTTTGTGTGAAGCCTTAATACTACAAATCTGCAACGTCATACGAGAAAAGAATATATACAGCAGGTGTGCAACGTCTAGATTTGATCCGGGTCGACCGCAAATTGTCGAAATCGCAGCACTTTGGAAATAGGTGAAACCTCTGCACGTTGATTCAAATATTGAAAAGTGTATCCACGGTATTTTTCAGTGAAGCCTTTGTGCTACAGGTGTGAAACGTCATGCAGTAAAAGAGTCCAGTGCAAATGTGCAACGTTTAGGTTTGATCCGGATCAGTTGAAAATTTTCGAAATAGCATCGATCGAAAACTGTTTGTGCATTCCCCATAGCTCATTGAAAATGGGTTTCGACACTGATTTTCAAAACACTGGATTAAAACGGAAAATGTGTGCACTCCATCGCCTTCACAGAGCTCTAATTCAAATTATAAATAGGTATACTGCATACAATACTGTGTGTTTTTTGGGAGTTTCAACATTAACATTCTAAACCAAAGTTCTACTGACAAGCATCTGATGTTTTTCTTTGAAAAAGAAAAACAACTGACATAATAATGCCTTCTTAAAAGAACCCACAGCGGGTTGCGTTGATCATATTTATTCCATGGCTCCATAAGCTATTCGTTCTATGCCTGCACCCTGCGCACATTCACGTCACAACATTTTCACGGTAGCATCAGTTCCTCATTGTCCAACGTGGGCCTGAAAACTACACCTACATTGCTTTATCGCCTGAAATGCCACTACGGATGATGTTCATGCTTTCGATAAGTGACAACAACCACACCTACCACAGCGCTGACAGTCTGTCCGGCCACTCAGTCTTTATGGTACTAAATATAGCTCTGGCTGGAGATTTTGTATCTCTGATGCCTATGTGATATACCGTGTCTTCGTACATTCTCCTCAGAAAAAAAAACGACTACAAAGAAAGCTTAATACCTGGGCAATACACGATTCATTCCGGTGGGGATGAGATGAGGGGAGGGAATATTTTGGTGCCCAAAATGGTAGGCTGCTTCTCCTAGCACCAGGTATCAGGTGACCCACTTAAAAGTGAAAAATACTTCCAGGTACCACACACAAACCTAAGGTTACATAACTACTCCCATGTAAGGAACAGTTTACCTGCCAAGTGAAAACAATAATGTCCTGGTTACTTGTCAATTAAAAACAACACGCATCACTTTAGAAGCGGAATAACAACTGAAGGGAACATTAAGCAAACGCACAGAAAGTGCTGCGTCACGCTATGTCCAGCCAGCCGCGATAACTTGTGCACTAGTTAACAAAGGTACCTCCTGCCCCACCCCCAGCCTCCCCCCCCCCCCCGCCCACATCCCGCGCCCAGAAAGTGCTGTGTCGCGCGATGTCCAGCCAGCCGCGACAACTGGTTAGCAAAGTTACCGCCTGCCCTCTCCTTCCCACGCCGCTCATTAACTCGCTTACCTCGGAACGGATCTGCATCGGCGTCCCCCCCCCCCCCCGCCGCCCCCGCCCTACCCATCAATCTGGGAGCTACCGAAACTCCCTAAAATTCAAATTTGCGCGGGTGAGGCGCGAGTTTGCAATCATGTTTTGGCGCCATATGGCGTCAAGCGTTGCCAAATACGCATTAGCTACAATAACAGCCGGCAGTCCCAGCCCCAAGGTATAATCTCACCGAGTTTGAAGCTAATCCGACTTGTCGATTGGGAGTTATCCTGTTAACAACGTTTCGTGTCCAAAACACACAATGACTTCATATGACGTCATACGTTGTGCTAGATAAGCTAAATACCACAGGAACCACCCAGCGCATTATCCTACCAAGTTTGAAGCTAATCCGTCGTTTCGTTCTACAGTTACAGCAATAACGCAGATGACGTCACGCGCTGTCCAATTTAAGGCAAGCACAATCTCAATCCAAGACATAGTCTTACCAACTTTGAAGCTGATACGACGTTTCGTTCCTCAGGTGTCTACAACAAGACACACTCACTACACACAGAATACACAAAATCGCCTCCACCGGGGGGGGGGGGGGGGGGGACATAATTATTTTGTTTCCTTCCAGCAGTGTCAGTCTCTTGGAAAATCCCTGGGAATTCCCTGTATTCTCCCCAATAACGATGACGTATCAAGGTTGACTGGGGTAAATCCCTGGGAATTCCCTGTATTTTCCCCCAATAACGATGACGTATCAACGTTAACTGTGACTAAACTTAAAATAAAAATTTCTTGGGAAGTCAAAAATAAACACGACACCCACATGGGTAGCATCGATTTTACTTCGCCACAAAATACGACACATGAGGAATGAATGAATACCGCGACAAAATGACATCGCATTGACAAAGAAAACTTGATAAACACAACTGAAATTTCTATGAAAAATTAGCGACAATGTATCAAAACGATCAGTGAGAAATTACCTAAATGTGATGCATGGCCAATAACTGAAAAACAACTTCTGATTTTGAAATTGTTTACATGACGTCATGAAAGTACTGTTTCAACAAATTCTAAGCGCAGTTTTCATATTTACTTTGTTCAGATCCTTCGCTTGTCATCAAAGCAGTGGACAGTTTTAACGCAACCACACTATCCAAACCTAGGCCTGTCAAATAGCCATTATATATATATATTCCTTCTACTTGTAGATATATATATATATATATCATCGTCTTTTCAATTAATCATGGCTTTTATGAAATTTCCTAGATCTCGCCTCATCAACACACAGCAGACGCCTAGTGCTAAAATATGTGGCCCTCAAACTCTTCTGTCACTCTTTTTTTTCTTAGTCGAAACGCATCTCAGTGATCTCAATATTATCCAGCTTACAAACAGTGAAACCATTAGTTTTTTTTTTTGTAAAAAAAAAAAAAAACGCAAACTTTATTACGAATAATTTCACATCCTGCTAAAGTATAAACCATTTTGAAGAATTGCGTGAACACACGATTTTTTTTTGTTCTGCACAAACCAAACACAACCTTTTTATGAACCCTAGCACACAGGTGACTAAAAAATGACTGAAAATCTTCTCGCGTAAAAAAAAAAAGAGTCTTACAAAAACACATATCCACTTGAAGCCTCTGCTCTGAGTCGGGTACTGCGATCGATCAATATATCCGGGTACCGTATCCAAACGCCTGTCTGATACTCTCCCAATAATAGCGCGACCAGCCTTCCATTGTTCTATCGTATTCATTCTCAGGCACGCCTGTCTGCGATAATCGGAGAAGCGTACAGTCGTCCTTCTCCTCCAAGGTCAAGGTCACGTCGGAGTAATGCTCCACAGGCCATGACTTGATGCGCCACCGCATGCAGATGCACTTGTCACGTGTCTGCGCCAAAAAACAGATGACGTCACCGATGACGTCACTCAGCAAGAGCTCTCTCACACATCGAATGAACAAAATATGCAGAACTCAAACATTTGTATAATCGTACGCCCCCCCACCCCCTTCCCTCTCCAATAAATTTCTTTAGAAAAAATTTGGATTCTATCTCCGATTATTTGAGAACCTTATTGTGCCAAGCTACAAATTTTAAATGAAACGATATCTTGTATGTTATTTTTAAATTAATTAAAAATATTTAAACACGGCCGAGTAACGAGACGTACGAGTTGTGTGAATTCGCCTTGTATGTTGCTGTCAAACAGAGCAAATCTCTCGCCCTTCTCCGCCTCAAACTGCTGCACATTGCCCCGCGTGAACGCTCGCACCCGCTGCAAACAACAACGTGCGCATGCGCTTACCCTGGCCCACATGCATCACTCAATTGCGATTGAAGACACGAGAAACAGTGACTTCATGACGTTGCATGCTCAGTGGCTGAATCTCGCTTCAAATGTCAAGTATTTGAATTACAGAACACGAAATTACGTACAAGTAACCAGAGCTATTTATGGCCATGAGGTGAAGGGACACTCACCCGTGGGCAGTGAGCTGTTGGCAATGAGGTGAAGGGACACTGGTCTGAGGGCACTGATCTATGGCAAAGAGTTGCGGACAAAGACTTATGACTTCAAAGCATGAAAGTTTTGGCAATAAAATATTCACAATGGCAACGAACACGTGAAATGACATGGATTTGAATTCCGTATGAAATCGCACACAGCACACCTTGGGAATGGACTCAAGACAAGCCGCACACTTTGGGAAGGGCCGGAACAATCCGCACACTTTGGGAATGGATTGGGGACAAGCCGCACACTTTGGAGATGGACGGGGAAAAGCCGCACACTTTGGAGATGGACGGGGAAAAGCCGCACACTTTGGGAAGGACCGGAACAATCCGCACACTTTGGGAATGGACTAGGGACAAGGCGCACACTTTGGGGATGGACGGGGACAAGCCGCACACTTTGGGAAGAGTCGGAACGATCCGCACACTTTGGGAATGGATTGGGGACAAGCCGCACACTTTGGAGATGGACGGGGAAAAGCCGCACACTTTGGGAAGGACCGGAACAATCCGCACACTTTGGGAATGGACTAGGGACAAGGCGCACACTTTGGGGATGGACGGGGACAAGCCGCACACTTTGGGAAGGGTCGGAACGATCCGCACACTTTGGGAATGGACTGGGGACAAGCTTTAGGGATGGACTGGCCAGAAGCCGCACACTTTGGGGATGGACGGGGACAAGCCGCACACTTTGGGGATGGACGGGGACAAGTCGCACACTTTGGGGATAGACGGGGACAAGCCGCACATTTTGGGGATGGACTGGGGACAAAGCCGCACACTTTGGGAATGGACTGTGGACAAGCCGCACACTTTCGGAATGGACTGGGGACAAGCCGCACACTTTGGGGATGAACGGGGACAAGCCGCACACTTTAGGGATGGACTGGCCAGAAGCCGCACACTTTGGGGATGGACGGGGACAAGCCGCACACTTTGGGGATGGACTGGGGACAAAGCCGCACACTTTGGGAATGGACTGTGGACAAGCCGCACACTTTGGGAATGGACTGGCCAGAAGCCGCACACTTAGGGGATGAACGGGGACATGCCGCACACTTTGGGGATGGACGGGGACAAGCCGCACACTTTGGGGATGGACTGGGGACAAAACCGCACACTTTGGGAATGGACTGTGGACAAGCCGCACACTTTGGGGATGGACGGGGACAAGCCGCACACTTTGGGGATGGACGGGGACAAGTCGCACACTTTGGGGATGGACGGGGACAAGCCGCACATTTTGGGGATGGACTGGGGACAAAGCCGCACACTTTGGGAATGGACTGTGGACAAGCCGCACACTTTCGGAATGGACTGGGGACAAGCCGCACACTTTGGGGATGAACGGGGACAAGCCGCACACTTTAGGGATGGACTGGCCAGAAGCCGCACACTTTGGGGATGGACGGGGACAAGCCGCACACTTTGGGGATGGACTGGGGACAAAGCCGCACACTTTGGGAATGGACTGTGGACAAGCCGCACACTTTGGGAATGGACTGGCCAGAAGCCGCACACTTAGGGGATGAACGGGGACATGCCGCACACTTTGGGGATGGACGGGGACAAGCCGCACACTTTGGGGATGGACTGGGGACAAAACCGCACACTTTGGGAATGGACTGTGGACAAGCCGCACACTTTGGGGATGGACGGGGACAAGCCGCACACTTTGGGGATGGACTGGGGACAAGCCGCACACTTAGGGAATGGACTGGCTACATACCGCACACTTTGGGAATGGACTGTGGACAAGCCGCACACTTTGGGAATGGACAAGCCACACACTTTGGGAAGGGACGGGGAGAATTCGCACACTTTGGGAAGGGACGGGGACAAGCCGCACACTTTGGGAAGGGACGGGGACAAGCCGCACACTTTGGGAAGGGACGGGGACAAGCCGCACACTTTGGGAAGGGACGGGGACAAGCCGCACACTTTGGGAAGGGACGGGGACAAGCCGCACACTTTGGGAAGGGACGGGGACAAGCCGCACACTTAGGGAATGGACTGGCTACAAGCCGCACACTTTGGGAATGGACTGTGGACAAGCCGCACACTTTGGGAATGGACAAGCCACACACTTTGGGAAGGGACGGGGAGAATTCGCACACTTTGGGAAGGGACGGGGACAAGCCGCACACTTTGGGAAGGGACGGGGACAAGCCGCACACTTTGGGAAGGGACGGGGACAAGCCGCACACTTTGGGAATGGACTGTGGACAAGCCGCACACTTTGGGAATGGACAAGCCACACACTTTGGGAAGGGACGGGGAGAATTCGCACACTTTGGGAAGGGACGGGGACAAGCCGCACACTTTGGGAAGGGACGGGGACAAGCCGCACACTTTGGGAATGGACAAGCTGCACACTTACATCGAGCTCCGTGAGAGCCTGGTAGAGATCACTCGCTGAACACTTGAACTCCTCCGTGCACGTTAACTTCCTACATTTAATTTTAACGCCTAGCGACTCCTCCTTCTTGTTTATTACAGTCTTCGCCATTTCTTGACGCACATTATTTATATTCTGCAAAACAAAAACCCGCCTGCTTTGTGAGGACTTTTTAATTTTTTTTTTTTTAATTTTGTATTATTACAGTTTATATATTTTCAAGCCTTTACCTGTTGAACCAATGGACTATTTTTCATGCTTTTCACCTCCACCCCGGATTATAATTGGAATGCTTTGTTATGAACCCCTTGTTTTGATACATTCTCGTCTAGAATTTCGGCCGTAGCACTGTTCTATTTAGCTGTATCTGTTTTATATAAAGCTCATTATCTATGAAGTATTTAAACAGATGTCGTACGTAATGAGATCTGAGGTCCCTTACCATGGTATTATCTTTATTCTCAGCGTTATTCGTCGCCTTTTTATTAGGAAGCACCATGCCTTGACTATACTCTGCAAACAGACACCGCTGGTCAGTTACGTTTGCAATGACATCACGATGTCAAATACCTTACATTTACGAAAGGTCTGAGAGGGACAGATGGAAGATACAAATAGGGCAGACTTCAGAAGTTAGCAGCGGGTGTCATAACGTTAGCAGCACGTTCTTTTTTCACTTGACCGTTTCCAAGGTTTTTTGACACGTCACCGTTACATCTAACATCACGTCATACGCCACCTTCTTTTAAGTGTTTGATGTATGTTCCTAATTGTTCTCTCAATCGTTCCTGTCCCGTTTTCCTCATGAATTCTTTCACTGAATAAGCCTCGTCTTTCTCAGAATTCACTGTAATATTCACCTGCCAATCACAAGATAGAAATAGGTTTCACATCTGTTTTTATAACAGGAAATTATCCGAGAACATTTTTTTTTCTATAATTAAAATACAAACACTTCAATAGAGACTACCATCATTTAAAGAACCATCAAACTCGGATACTCATTATTTGCAACCTTCCACTGTAAGTATAATGCAGTATATTATGCAACGTATAATGCACTTTGATGCAGTGTCATGAAAATGACTGTACGCATCAACCACGTAGTAAAAGTTTGCTACGCAAAGATTCGCAAAATTTGATCCATTCGAAGATACATTAGGTGTGAAGCCGCTCAAAATCTGGTCATATTCCACCTTAACTATGGAAATTCATTGCTATATGGTATTAATACTAGTCTATTAATAAACTTCACAGAGTATAAAAAGGAGCTGGAAGACTAGTGTTGGGAGTTAAAAAATTCGACCACATCTCCGCTGCATTGATGAAGCTACACTGGCTACCAGTTAGATTTCGCATTGGCTTTAAAATTGCAGTCATTGTATTCAGTGCTCTGACTACAAACGAAGCGGAATATTTGCGCGATCTCCAAACAACATCACAACACACGACGAACCATTAAAGAACTTCTCCTAGTCACACCAAAGACTATGCTTAGGTCAGCTAGAGACAGGTCCTTTGACATCGCTGCACACCCGAATCTGGAATTCACTCCCATACAGTGTACGAATGGCTAAAGATGTCAACATCTTCAAAAGATCACTAAAAACACATTACTTTAGAACTGCATATGGTCATATGTTATAGAACGGATTTTTGGAAATTTTATTTTTATTGTTAAGCTATGTTTTAATACAGTTGTTATTGCATAGGGCTAAAGTTTTTTTCTATTAAGTTTAAATTGATTGTAAAGCGCTTTGAGCGATTTGCTGGTGAAGCGCTGTATAAGCTGGCATTATAAGTATTATTATTAAGTCGGTTCAGTCCAATTTCAAGCTCAGTCTGCGTTATATTTAATACACAGGTTTTCAGCAGTCGCATACAGCCATAACAACGTAGTTCTGGTGAATAAAAACGAAATATGACGCTTGTATTGCATTATACCTCGTATAATATACTGCATTATACTTTGTATAATATACTGCATTATACCTCGTATAATATACTGCATTATACCTTGTATAATATACTGCATTATACCTCGTATAATATACTGCATTATACTTTGTATAATATACTGCATTATACCTCGTATAACATACTGCATTATACCTCGTATAATATACTGCATTATACCTCGTATAATATACTGCATTATACCTTGTATAATATACTGCATTATACCTCGTATAATATACTACATTATACCTTGTTTTACATACCTTGTATAATATATATTGCCTTATACCTTGCATAACATACTGCATTATATCTTGCATAATATTTTGCATTATACCTTGTATAACGTATTGGATTATACCTTGTATAAAAGCTTACAAATGGCCAACCGTTAACAACCAACCAACTGTACCTACATCAATTTCTGACGGCTCATTCTCCTCGCTCAGGTTAGGTATGTGAAATTTGCCTTTATAGCTCGTGCTGCTTCCTTTTTTATTACCTGTGCAAGCAAAAAAAAACAAAAACAAAACAAATTCCGCCAAATTACAGGTCACACAATTTGTTGTACCGTAAGAATTGATTAATATAAGCCCACAATTTTCGTTTCGTCTCCCTCTCTCTCTCTCTCCCCCTCTCAGTCAGTGGCGATTATACCGCGCAGGTACACCAATTTAGCACTATGTTCCTTTTTTAAGCCTTTCACTTACAGTAATATTTCACCTTTCCGCACTTACCTTTCCATTCGCCCTTGAGTTCCCACTCGTAGAAGAATATGAGCTTTGCTTTTCTGTTATTGGCCGACGCTTCACCGGTACAAGTGCTCAGCTCCTTCACCTCACAGAAATCTGTTAAATGACAAGTTTACTTTACAAACATCCGTCAAATGACAAGTCTACTTTACAAAAATCTGTTAAATGACAAGTTTACTTCACAGAAATCTGTCAAATGACAAGTTTACTTTACAGAAATCTGTTAAATGATCAATTTAAGTTCACTGAAGTCAATTTTGTTTTGTTTTTTTTGTTCACCAACAAACAGGCCTCTGATATGCCATATTTGCTTTATTGCAATTTGTCACTTATTTTCAACAAGACCAGTCGCTGACTCACAACTATCGTCTTCTATCACGAACCCCTCTAGAAGTGACTTCAGCTTCTCTTTCGACCAGCCGGTCGCATTTTTCTCTGTCCTGCAAACAGAAAAACCGTTACGCTCTATTTGGCCAAAATGGCCAAAAGGCACATCTACAAGTCGAGACCTTTCAAATGAGCCCAACATCAAGTCTCTAGGCCTCTGCGTTCTCGAGATATCGCTTGTACAAAAAAGCGATGACGGACAGACAGACGGACGGACAGACGGACAGACAGACACCCCAAGTCTATAGGCCTCCAACCCTGTAGGGTTGGGGCCTAATTACCAGAAGCTCACTTAATCTGTTTACATACAGCTCTTCATTATCAGCACACTGATAGGGCATATAAACGTTAATTAAGACAAATCTTCTCCCTTGGGAGTTAAATTCTATGGCAACACACCAGTCAATTTTTAGGTCAAGACACTTTATGTATTGTGAATGAGTGGATTTCCAAAAAATTGCTACCCCTTCAGATGGGTGGCCGTGTATGATATTATCGCTATAGTCAGTACTTGAAACACCAACTCCACAAAAACCATTATATAAACTATTCAGATTACTGTTTTCTTGTTTTGCAAACCAGGTTTCTTGTAAACAGACAATGTCATAATGTTCAAAAAGATAGGATATGTCAGGTCTTAGGAACGCCTTCTTTTTGTCTTTTGGCAGTCCTCTGCAATTATAACTGGAGATACTTATCATTTACTGTGCTTTATATACAAACATTTGTCTTTTTATACAGTTCTTCGTTGCTTATGTAAAAGTGTTTGTAGGAACTGAAACTGGAATGCCCCCTTCTCTAAGTAAAGACTTAAAGAGAAGAAGGCATTTGACCTGTGTTCCCTTTTCTGATGCTAGATGGCGAATGAATCATTGCGAAATCTGGAATTACTTTACCAACAAAGTGTCTCAGAACTGAAGTTGGCCCTTACGAGTATGAGAAATACAATGCAACGCGTTGTAGTTCTGATAAAGAAATGTACCAAATAAAAATAACGAAAAGCTGACTTGGAGCTAAATTGGCTTTAGTCCCAGTGGACCTTTTCTGTCTTCCTAGGTCTGAGAAGCAAGAGTCAAGGACTAATTTGGCTTACGAGGGAGACGAGATAGATTTGGCTAGAGTAGATCGTAATTGGTGACAACAAAATCCTAAATTCCAACTCCGCTAAATAAGCCAGCTGTAATTTTTGTCACCGTCGTCGTCGTCGTCGGGATACGCTTTCAGAGCAAAGCTCTATACGTTTCTATACAAAGTCTCTCCACCTAGTACGGTTTTGTGCTCATATTTTGGCTTGTGAGATTGATTAGATTCCTTTATTTTGTAGATCGCGTTTTATTGTTGACAGGTATGTTGTTTTTTGTCTTCCGGGAGGTCTTTTTACTATTTCAGTTGCTTCTTTAAGAGCTCTACTTGCTGGCGTCGTTTCAGGTAATCTGCAGACGTGTCCAAAGAAATTCCAGCGACGTTTTCTGATCAGAATAGACCACGGTGTTTGGTTTGTCTTTTTATACAGTTCTTCGTTGCTAATCCAGTTTCCAGCACTATAGTATAGTTCTTAGGAGTTTGCGGTGAAAAATGTCTATTTCTTGTTCTTGGCATTTAGTAAGACCCCACACTTCACTGTTTATAAGAAAATTGATTCGATTAATGCGTTGAAGACGCGGATCTTAACATGTAGATTTAGTTGTTTCGAGATTAATACAGTTTTCAGCTTATTAAAAGCATCATTCGCTAGTGTTTTTCTTCTTTTGATGTCTTCTTCTGTTCCAAGTAAACTACCCACTAGTACCATTTTGTGATACTCGTATACTCACCAATGCCAGTTATTAACATTTGTCCCATCAGCTCGTTCTTCCACAATCCATCTTGGATCCCCTTCTCCCCACTTTGCCATGATGTGTCACTGAAATTCTCAAGAAGTGAAACCAGACGATTAAATCAGAATGCTATAATAGATGTTAAAACAGGAATTTTCCAGAAACCAATGCCGAACGGAAACGCATTTGTTTTGACACAAGAAACAGCTATGTATCGAGCATTTATTGCCAGTTGTATTCATGTCGTGGGTAGGTTATAAATGATGGTATCTGGTATATCTGTTTGTTACTGGAGTCTGAAGTGGTCTACGACCCTTACCAGTCTGGACCATGTAGCTATATATTTACACCTGAAGACAGCGAACTATTTATACGTATTACAAGATCACTAATCACCGCATTTTGATAAAAGGCCAAGAAAACAAGATATTCATGCACGAAAATGAGAGAACATATAATAAAAACGATTGAACGAAGCGCTAGGAGCCAAGATATGTAATGGTTTTACTGTCCGAATGTATTTAAACCATGGATTTTTGTTTAAAATACATAAGGAAATCTTCCAAAATCAAGGCCACGACTTTTGGAAGACAAGTCGGTAAATTATGAAGCTATTTCCAAACAGAAGTCATATCCCTTTCGCCATATCCTTTTGAATGCTAGCGTAAAAAAATCAAAGTATGGAATAAGTATCTGGGTAAGTACTACAACGTTCTATATTTTTGTACTGAACTAGTACAAATAGAACAGTTTATGGCATAGATAATGCCAAAAGACGTCAAAGTAAATCAGATTTATGAATGGCCTAAGACTGTTTCAACACTTTCTTTATGGAGACTCTATTTATCAAATACAATTTCAGGTTTAAAAAATACCAGAAAAGAAATATTCCTACATTCTTTCATCGAAATGCTCTTATTTATGTATTTTCAATTGTGATCTTACTAGGAACAGTTATTCCAAGTACAAGGAGAAACACTGAACATTCCCACACTGTCTAACAATATAATTTTTGTCGATATGACACTGGTGCTTAATTTATTCTCTCCAATTTATAGGCGCTTTTACACAAGGCTATATATGATTAGTATTGGCTGACAAAAGGGAAAAGCTCGACAATATGGATCTTCCATGGCAAGATGCATTTAAGCCACTTTATTAAAACAACCTCTTCCACTGAACAAACATGCATTCAACATATCTAAAATTCACCCAGTTGTCAGATATCGGAAGACTGTCACTTTTTTTTTCAAATTGGACTTGTTAGTGTAGCAGAACTCTTTAAAATTGTTTGTTCCGAAACTACACATTGACTGTCGCTGAGTCCTATTCACTGATGCATAAAATTATGTCACATTACTGAGGGATACTTCTAGATTACAAGACAACCTTGTACATTTGCAGACCACAGATCCAGAAGTTCCCTTAAATATGGTATGAACCAGCCGCACAATATTTAACGAGAGCGAGCAATGCTCTAAATTTTCTAATTTAATGGCCGTAGAGGTTTGCTGTTGGACAACAACGATCTGGTCGAGTTGGAAAAAAAAATAGGCTGTTGGTCATATAGCTATTGCTAACTTCTACTAGGCAGGTGCTTTTGCAAATAATTAAATATTACAGGGAAACCTATTTTTTCGTATAGTGTAGTAAGCAAAATTAATTATTGAGCTGATGCTGCAATATAATCATATTTTTTGCCATACAGAATTGTAACACTGCCTTTTTGCGGGCGATAATATGGTGTACATGTTGAAGGCGAAAAGCAAAATCACGTAAGCCAATTCGCACTTTCGGATTTTTCCGGTGGAGGTATTGTTTCGACTGAAAATGTTGGGGGTTAAATTATAAAGAAATGATAAGAGAAAAACATCAAAATTCTAATTTTCTTTCAACATACACACTTTGAAATTCATAAAGCCATCATATGATCTTTTAAAAACTTAGCTCCAAGAAGCGGTACTCTACAAAGTTTCCGGGCACCGCTTCAATGCCTCGCTATATAACGATAAGCAAGTCAACTGCGCTCGCTCTGAGGCACCCCTGTGGCTACTTTATGCGAGATTCAACGACCCATAGGTTTTTATTGGTATTTGCTAAAGGCCCTCAAAGTACTGCGGTAATCATATACAACTTCTGTGTTACGCTTTCTTTAAAAGAAAATAATACGGAAATAACCCCAAATCTCCCGCAATAAGTGACATTTGTTTGTATACAGGGAGCATACTTTATTACGTGAAATAGTAACAATAATTTTTGCAATTATCCACCAAAAAACTATTAAATTTATATTTCAAAAAGAACGTAAAAATCAAAAGTCAAATACTGTGGGTGTACAAAATAAATTTATACGTAATTCTGCATCTATCAACTATTTAAGTATATATTTTACAAATAAACTACAATCCCTTTATTTAAATTTCCTGACCTTTGACTTTGGTCACGTGAGATTTAAAGGCCAGAATGTAAACAAACATTCAACACGTGGGTGCGGAAGCGAACTTCTCTGCACTTTTATGAACAATTAAAAGACATACAGCTCACTAGAAACTGTGCCTGTTTTACAAAAAGGGCATATTGGGCATGAACTTTCTGTAGATGTTTGAATAATAGTGGCTGGTATGCAAGATTCGTGCCTCAGAACATATGAAGTCGACCCCTATTAGGTGAACAATGGAAGGCTTCGTAGCTCTGACAGAGAGATATACGATGTTATACAAGTCAGAGCTACTCGGAGCTATTAAAAACTATTTTACATGTTATTCAGTCCCTTTTATTATCAACATGTGAATATGTTTCTGGTAAAACATATTCACATGTTGTTTTACGACGACGACGCAAAAACTTTTCGGCAAAAATCAAAAGTGCGAATTGACTTATTCTTGCGGACACCTTCATGCAATGCATTGTGGGTAACTGAGTGCATAGCGAGCCAAATTTGGAGTTTATGGCACTGTTTTATACCAATACAAATTCTTCGATATTTAACCTAATTGATAAAATTTTTCTAAACGGTAAAAACTATTTTAAGAACTACTCGTAACTTCATGGCAATTACTTGTAGGCCAAAATGTATGCAGTCGGCCCAGAACAAGAAAAATACCCTGTTATATTTGGAATAAACTGTGAGAAACTACGTGTTTTGCCCCGACGCAAGCACTGGCACTTTTTGATCACGTGATGAAAATGTTAATTCGCGTTGGTGGATGTAAGGTTGTGACGTGAAGTCGTCCTCAAGAATTGGGTGTTTCGAATAAAATGCGCAAGAATTTTGAATTTGCACTGCGAGGGAACCAGGTAAAAATAATAGAAACGATAGCAAAAATATTGAAGAAATATAGCAAAAACAACTCATACTCCCGGAATATAAAAGAAAATGGAACTTGAAACTATAAGCCAAATCACACTTTGACTTTTGCCGATAAGTTTCTGCGTTTCGGCTGAATTCAGTTGGGGTAAGGATATAAAAATGACAGAAAAAAACTGGCAAAAATCAACAAGATTGCAACTTTTGCCAGAAACATGTTCACATATTGGCCATTAATGGGACTGAATAATACGTAAAATAGTTTTTAAAAGATCATATCGCTTTATAAATTTGAAAGTATGCATGTTTAAAGAAAATTAGAATTTTGATGTTTTCCCCTTGTCATTTCTTTGTAATTTATCCCAAAATATTTGCAGTCGAAACAACATCTCCACCGGAAAGACCCGAAATTGCGAATTGGCTTATTTGTTAACACTTTTTATAAATTTTTAAAATATAAATATAAAAATATAAACATGTCGCCTAAATGTAAAATTTCTCGTGCACCAAAGAGCAATCGCGTTTTTAACAATCGTATGTTATTTTAAAAATTCATTAAAAATTTTAACAAATTGTTTTAATTTTTAATTTCTTTCGAGAACGAGCTGTTTTTGTAATATTTCTTGTATGTTTTTCAATCATTTCTTCACCCGGTTCCCTCGCAGTCCAAAGTGTGATTAGGCTTAAGATGCGCAAGAAATGTTCCCGTAGAGTTAGGACTTTGTTGTTAATTTTTTCCGGGGTTACGTGAGTAATCTGGGCCATGTAGTCACGTCTTGGTAGCTTTTTAGGCCCCAACCCTACAGGGTTGGGGGCCTATAGACTTGGGGTGTCTGTCTGTCCGTCCGTCTGTCTGTCCGTCATCGCTTTTTTGTACAAGCGATATCTCGAAAACGCAGAGGCCTAGAGACTTGATAATGGGCTCATTTGAAAGGTCTCGACTTGAAGATGTGCCTTTTGGCCATTTTGGCCGAATCCGATCACGTGATCTTGG
Source organism: Protula sp. h YS-2021 (assembly GCA_949752745.1). Classification (NCBI taxonomy): domain Eukaryota; kingdom Metazoa; phylum Annelida; class Polychaeta; order Sabellida; family Serpulidae; genus Protula; species Protula sp. h YS-2021. The sequence goes on along the minus strand of OX457024.1, from coordinate 14,324,640 downwards.
CCAAATTGGCCAAAAACGCAAAAAATCGACTTGTGTTTGTACAGGCGATATCTCGAGAACGCAGAGGCCTAGAGACTTGATGTTGGGCTCATTTGAAAGGTCTCGACTTGTAGATGTGCCTTTTGGCCATTGTGGACAAATTCAATCACGTGATCTTGGCCAAATTGGCCAAAAATGCAAAAAATCGACTTGTGTTTGTACAGGTGATATCTCGTAAACGCAGATGCCTAGAGACTTAATGTTGGGCTCATTTGAAAGGTCTCGACTTGTAGATATGCCTTTGGCCATTTTGGCCAAATTCGATCACGTGATCTTGGCCAAATTGGCCAAAAACGCAAAAAATCGACTTGTGTTTGTACAGGCGATATCTCGAGAACGCAGAGGCCTAGAGACTTGATGTTGGGCTCATTTGAAAGGTCTCGACCTGTAGATGTGCTTTTTGGCTATTTTGGCAAATTCGATCACGTGATCTTGGCCAAATTGGCCAAAAATGCAAAAAATCGACTTGTGTTTGTACAGGCGATATCTCGTAAACGCAGATGCCTAGAGACTTGATGTTGGGCTCATTTGAAAGGTCTCGACTTGTAGATGTGCCTTTTGGCCATTTCGGCCAAATTCGATCACGTGATCTTGGCCAAATTGGCCAAAAACGCAAAAAAATCGACTTGTGTTTGTACAGGCGATATCTCGAGAACGCAGAGGCCTAGAGACTTGATGTTGGGCTCAGTTGAAAAGTCTCGACTTGTAGATGTGCCTTTAGGCCATTTTGGCCAAATTCGGTCACGTGATCTGCTAAATTTTGGGGGTAAAAAAAGATTTTCCGCCAGCCAGTATCATTGTTTTTCAAAGTTTTGAGCAGAAGTAGGACATTTATTTTTCTTGGCCTAAACTGGCCAACAGGTTCAAAACCATAGACGACCCCTTACAATTTTGGGGGCGTTGGGGCCTGTTAGTGTTCACTGAATACTTGTTACACAGTGCGTATGGTCTGCGCAAACAAGCAAAAAAAAAAAAAAAAAGCCAAACAAAAAAAAAGCTTAATTCAGAACATTATCTACGATATCTTTGGATAGAAGCGTAAAAGAATTCTAACTTTATTCGGAAAACAGTGCTAATGAACTACATCTCTCGCTGTAAACGGAAACATCTTCAATGTAAACAATAAAAAAAAAACGAGTTATAAATTTTCGGAGTATACGGTGAACTTGGCAACACCCGGACACGCAGCACTAGACAAACACTTAGTTTCAGTCGAAGATGTTCAAAAGATTATGTTAAACGTTAAGCAAAGAAAAGCTCCAGGACCAAACAACATGGACGGCTGGATGCTTTGAGACTTGTCACCCCTCCTTTCCAAGCCCATCACAGCGATCTTTAACAGCTCTTTTCGTGAAGGTTACGTTCCCGAAAAGTGGAGAATGGCAACATTATCTCCAGTTCCAAAAACATCCCCAAGATCCATAGAATCTGATTTGCGCCCGATGTCGCTCTTGTCACTATTAGCAAAAGAACTTGAACGATTACTAATCAAAGTCTACGATAAATGAGCAAAGCATGACGACCCAAACGACTTCCAATTCGGCAGTAAAAAGGTGTATCTACAACACATATAGTCAAGATGTTATATGAGTGGTACAAGGCATCCGAGAAAGGAAATGATGTCAGAATAATCTTTCTAGACTATGCAAAAGTTTTAGACAGCATTAACCATAACATATTTCCAGAAAAGATGAAAGCTATGAACACACTACCAACTGTATTAAAGTGGCTAGCGTCATTTCTAACCAACAGATCATACAGCAAGTCCAGGGCATAAATAAGGAGCAATATCTCAAGGGGCTTCCTTGCTGCATGGAATGTTTTTCTGCCATGATGAAGGATCTAAAATCAATACTGCCGCCATATAAGTATGTTGAAGACAGCACACTATCAAATTCTTAAGAAACCCGAAATGCACAACCCAGCTCTACAAGAATTAGACCATATGGTCCAATGGAAAACAAACAACGACATGGAATCAACCCTGTAAAGACTAAAGAAATGATCATAACATTTAACAAAACATTTAACAGGAGAACACTCAGGAACCTGTCAAGGTTGGAAACACAACCATCAACAGAGTTAATTAAACGACGTTAGTAGGAGTCATCAAACCAGATGACCTAAAATGGAATAGCCACATTGCTTGTATAACAAAGAAAAAAAGCGCGAATCAAATTATTTTTCTTAACGCAGTTGAAAAGATCAGGAGCAGACAGAAAAGATCTACCAAGCTTCTACAAAGGAGTCGTAAGATCCCAGCTGGAATATGCCTTACCTGCCTGGGGAACAAGTATTATAAAAGAGGAGACAAATCATTTAGAACACATACAAAAAAGACTCTTCAAATTATGAATCCTGAAGAAATATTTGACAAATCCCTGCTGTCACTTAACCTCGCAACACTAGAAGAAAGAAGAAAACACATCTGCAAAATGTTTTTCAATAAAATTCAAGACAGGAACGATAAAATCAACAAGCTTTTGCCATAATCTAGACCATCATTGGATAGCTCAGAAAAATCAATAAATATCCAATCCCAAATGTCAATACAACACGATACAATAATTCGTTCATCCCCTTTTCTCTGTTTAGTTTTCTGCTACCTGAAGAATATTCACAACTGAATAGTTAGCAAAAATGAATCATCATTCAATTAGATACTTTCGAACGCTGTTACACCCTCGTGGTTACGAGTTTCGAAATAAAATGATATCTTTGCCTTACCTTAAATAATTTAGCCCGATAAATTTGCAGTCGAAACTATAAATATATTGAGAAGATCCAATGCTGGTTATATTTTGTGAGTAAAGCAGAATATAGAGTTTAGAATTAATTTCTTCAACTCACACTGATTCAGAGGTTCTGTAACTAAAACTACTGTCAATATCCGGTGAAGTTAACTGTGATAAACAGTTAAAACAAACATTTATTACGACTTTGCAAAAATACTGCCCGAAAGCAGATGCTTTCTATTTTTTTCTTTGTGACGTTCATTTGCCTGTCACTTTTACATGAACGTCGCAGTGGTTGAATGTCCGCTGCTGTTCCTGTGCAAAGTTTGCAGAATTATCCCAGTTACTTGTGAATACCAGACTTCGTCCACTTTAATATCGTGGGTTGATCGGTTGACACGAGATTATCGAAAAGCACGAGATCAAGTGAGATGTTGTAGGGAAAACAAATCTTTCTCGAGCTGGTGGTTTTGAGTGCGCTATGTTGTGTTTAACAGAAATGTCTTGTTGCCCCTTTTGAGATCTGTCATTGCACTGATTGTTATACTTACAATATGGCGCCGTGGTTGCCGGAAAAAGGTTCGATTTTAAGGGAGAACCCTCTGAGAAAACACGAATTAAAGGTGAAAAATGCAGCGTATGACTGCATATAATCGATAAAAATGGTCTCCTTTTGGGTTCGAGTGTCAGTTTTTGTGGAAACAGGGTTGCCAAAATTATGAAAAAAGTGAGTTAAAAATAGAAGAAGTCCGGAAAACCTTAGGCGTATTAAAAAGCCAGGAAAAAATCTTTAAAATCTGGAAAATGCAGGATTTTCAAGATCTTGAAATTGTGCGAATTTTTAGTTATTTTTTATTTTTGTGATTCTGTCTTCTGATCTTGGTCTTTTTTCTCTCAGTGATATCTGTGTCAAATACAGTTCTTGGTTTGTCTTCGCTGACATTCCAGACATCTACGTCGATATTGGGTTGTGTAACGATAGGTATAACACAGAAGATTATCTGGTTCGGTAGATATAGGTGGTTTGTAAAAGTCAGGAAAAACATATTTAAAATTGTGTTGGCAACCCCTGTGGTAACTACGAATTCGCTTATTGTCTGGTAGTCTCTCGCTGCCTTTAGCTTTCGTACACTGTTTATCTTTACCCCGCAGAGGGTAAACATAAATTGTACTTCTATATTTTTTTCTACTTTCTGTGTGCGTGAGAGGGGGCGGTTTGAGGTGTATCAAGGTGTGTATGAAACAATTTTTGAAAATCCTATCCTTCCTACATTTCTGGTCCGATTGCTTTGAAATTTGGCTTTTTTATTTTTTTTTATTGTTTTTATTTTTTTTTTTTTTTTGTCAGGCAATTTGGCCAAACATCGCTTTAAGAAAACACAAGAAGTGCTACTCTTTCCACCGATTCAATCCTTTAATCAGACTTGTTTTTTGTTTGGCGAATTAACCAATATTGGCCAAAACGGTCAAATTGCAGAAAAATCAAAAAAATGTGTTCGTACTTGATGGTTCTTCACCAGTCGTATTGTGTGGAGACCGAATAGCCCCAGTGGCTAGGCGTTGGACTGATAATCACGAGGTCGTGAGCAGGGTTGGCAAAAAAGCGGCCAAATCTAGATTTTGCCTTGCCGGCGGCAAAATCTGGCAATTGCCGGGAAAATCTGGCCAAATCTGGCAAAATTTAAAATCATCAATTATCGCCAGGTTTTTTATAATTGGGGAAACGGAGTTTCTAACTTTGATATGTATAATAAAAAGGTATTCAGTTTAACTTCTGATTACTATACATCAAAACACTGTATTCACCCAGAGATTAAGAATGCTCGAGGGGATTAATTTGTCGTGAAGCCAAATACAAAGAGATTATCGACAGGTTTTTATAATTAGGGAAACGGAGTTTTAACTTTTATCGGTATAATAAAACGGTTTTTAGTTAATCTTATGATTATTAAACGTCAAAAACACTGTATGAAACCGGAGATTAAGAATGTTCGAGGGGATTAATTTGTCGTGAAGCCACATACAAAGAGATGTAATTACCGGAGATGCAAATTACTACTCGAATTTATTACTCCGAACTACTACTCCAAAGCACTCATGAGTAAATCGACAGGGTAGTATATAACGTGCATCATCTGCAGAGACATTCATTGTAGAATTGCGGATTAGACTTTTTAACAGGGCTGGTATGAAATATTTCGAGTGAAATATTTCTTGAAATATTTCATGAAATATTTCACTGTAAAAATTTCAAAAATTTCACATGTTTTGAAATTTTTAAATAAGAAATAAGTTGGACATCAAGAATACCAAATACTGACGGATACCTATCCATGGACATTCATCTTTAGTTGTCAGTTAATACACTGCGTTGGCATAACTCTTTCAGTAAACAATGCAGCCACAGTGATCCTGCGTGGTCTATGACTTTTGAGTAGCAAAGCCAGCAGTTGCTGGCCTATAGCACCGTTGACACATCTACTCCGGGTATCTGAGCGGGTGTTTCTAAGGGGTGGGGAGAGAGGCAGGGGAGTTTGTAGTAACTGCTGAAAGTGGGCGCACTGTTAACGGCACAGGGGAAAGAGGTCAGATATGTACACAATAGGTCAAAAATATAGCAGACAGTATGCTAGCTAAACAAACAGGGAGTAACTCATGCCCGAGTTTGCTTCAACTTTAGCAGTGTTTAAATAGTCACCCTTAATTCTGCAATTAAGCGGTGTTTCCCATTTAAACGAGAAAAAGCTTTGCATTTATCCGGTTTACGATAAAGCGGTATGCAATTATCCCGTTAAAAATACATAATTTTATGCAATCAACCGATTTGTGCGTTTAGCCGGTATGCGATTCTGTCATTTTATCTGTCTATGCATTGTTTACGTGGTATTTGTTAAATTAAATGAACAGATATTACACATAGCCTGGAACTGTGTGTTTTTTCTAATGTGCATTGAAATATTTCAAAAATTTCAATATTTCTGAAATATTTCAAAAATTTCAAATTTCATGAAATTTTTAAAAATTTCGAAATTTTTACCAGCCCTGCTTTTTAACCAAAAAATCCCCTTTTTATGTACTTAAATACTCTACTATGTGCTATCGAATTTGTAGGAAAGTGCATTATTTATGTAAATAAACGCGTGAGTTCAGGCGTCGCCCAAAGCGAATTTTTTTTCATTGTCTCCCTTTATCCGTTTTGCAGACAGTATTTATAGTTTTGCCTCCCATAGAAACAGTGGTTTGCGCTGGCGCCTGAGAGACGAATAGGTTGCGAGTTCCAAGTCCCACTCCAGGCGCACCTTTCCTTTGGTCACCCGTGGTAGGTTTTGCAGGCCATATTTATAGTTCTGTCTCTCAGAGAAGCATATAAAAGCACTAATTTCTGTAATTTTTCTTTCTTACTTCTTTCCTTCCCCCCTCCCTTCCCTGATCCAAGGTAAATCTTCAGTGGTGTTGTGGTATTTTTGGCATCGGTTAGGCAAAAACTGGCCAAATAAACGGATAGCATTAAGACAACGATAAACAATGCTGTTCGTCCCACAGATTCTGTCTGATTACTTTTTATAGCAATCTTGCTCATTAAGCCTTTTTACAAAATCTAAATTCTGTCAAAATGATCTCCCCTTTCACCTTTATAATATCTTCGTTTTACGACTGGGTGCAATGTCCAGGGACATTCTTGTTTTTTATAAAGCATCAAAACGTGGCGCCTCCGTAACATTGCTGGGAATAAAATCTTTATTAAATTGTTCAAACAAACCATTGAAAAGGAATAAAATACCAACAAATTTGGAGGTTCATCAATTGGATTTTTTTTTTGTAATTTAGCATGAAATAGGCGCCCGTCTTCCGTGCAGAGATTTTAAACATGTCTTCATACAACCCATACTATACGGAACATTCAGATTCTGATGGGAAAGGGACAACTACCTTGCAGTTAGTCTTGCTGTTATTGGGCAGTGAAGACGGCAGTAATAATTAGGCCCCAACCCTTCGGATTGGGGCATTTAGGTTTGGGGTGTCCGTCCGTCTGTCTTGCCGTTTGTCCGTCCGTCTGTCCGTCATCGCTTTATACCCCTATGAATTCGGGGGCGGTTGGGGCCTGCTTGTGTTTCACAAATACTTACTTGTTATTGAGGTCTTGTTCCCGCATACATGCTCTTTGTGAATAGCGAAACTGCTCTGTGCTTTTTTGGATCTTGTCAAACAAATGACCTAAGAGACAAAACAAGCTACAACCAGATAAGTTAATAAGACTGTCATCTTTTCTTTATCTTATCTTATCTAAGGCTGTCTATTGTTTAATGTAAATAAGTTCAGGAGTTTGGACTCAGGGAGTGGTAGCAGAGATCAGTGAAGGACAGAAAATAAAGAAAGTAGAATAAACAGTTCAAAACATAATTGGAATGTTTATAGCCGAACATCGACCAGAATAATGTTTAAGTGATCGCAGTGGAAATATTCAAGGTTGGTAGCTTAAAAAAAAACAGGAAAATGTGAATATTTGTTTTTCCGGAAAATGACATACATACATGAGAATGCATAGGGTGTCATCTGTGAGAATGCATGGGGTGTCATCTGTGAGAAAGCATGGGAATCATCTGTGAGATATCATGGGGTGTCGTCTGTGAGAATGCACGGGAATCATCTGTGAGACTATGGGGTGTCATCTTTGGAGGTAACTGAAGCATTGCAGCGAGTACTCCGCATAATCCCATACACCGGATTATCTTATACACCAGATAATCCCATACATCGGATAATCCCATACACCGGATGATCCCATACATCGGATAATCCCATACACCAGATAATCCCATACATCGGATAATCCCATACATCGGATAATCCTGTACATCGGATAAAGGCGCAATATCCGATAGAAAATTGGCTGTTTGATTATCAGGTTTTGTCTATGTGTTATGTTAATTATGGAGGGATAGTTCAGATAAACTCGAACCAGGGTGTCCGATCCAGGATAAAAGACATGACGGGGCTGCTTGCTTGAAGGTTGCCTTCATAAAAAGTGTTGTTTGCATATATAAAAAAGATTAAATCAAGAAATACAAAAAATGCGCAGAATACGAAACAACATGTGAAATGAATCAGCCGCTTAGTTGAGAACAAGTGAAAAGAGAAGGAAGTATATGTCGACATGAAATGAAGGTCCTGAAAGAGGGCAGCATGACAGCAGACACACGTTTCCAGTATTTGGCTAGCCGAGTTTAGACATTAAACATATTTAAGCCCTTACATTTTGAGCTCATACTTCTGTTTAGTTTTCTCTATTTTTTTTAGCCCGGGTGGCCTCAGGTTATCCTCACTGTTAGATATCTGTCGCCTGTGGAGCCGTTTGTGAAAATCGAAAGGTTTGAAATGCTAATCCTACAGTTTCCACCAAATCGCAATAGATGTGCAAAGCGTGACTACACACGGATTTGTGGTCGTTCTTTATTCAGAACCTTTTTAACACTTGACAAGCCTTTGGCTTCCAAGGTGTTTATGGAGTTGTACGAGCAGCCGTTGGTATCTTTTTTCTTGACGGTGAACGGATTTCCTGTGTCATCTACTCAGCTGACACTACGGGCCCTAGGGTCACGAAACTTGGAACTTAGGTAGAACTTGATATGAACGTGTACATGACACTTTTATTTTCTGCTTCGATTTCGTTTTCGTGTTACAAGAGTGTATTTTTTGAACACCACACAGCTGCTCAGCTTTGTGCGAGCTCTCACTGCGTAAATAGATAACACGGTGTATGACTGATCAGTCAATAAAACCTTAAGTCAACAAAAAAAAATGAACACTACCCGGCTTATAAGACGTATTCAAGCTGTTTTCTTTGCTAATATATTTAGCTGGTATTAAGTTATCAGTCTATGAAGTTTTTTTCTTGACAGTGGTCCGATTTTTTGTGTCGTCTTCTTCTCTGGCACTATTGACCCTATTGAATTATAATAATATGGATAATTTTGGCGGGGGCCATGGCCCCTAGTTTCAGGAAATGGCCCCCTAAATTTTTCGCTGGGGCCGCGATGGCCACCAGATTCCATAAATTGTCCCCAGTTTTCATGGCTGTGGGCCATTGTACGCATGTTGTAAAATACTTTATATTATTCAAGAAATAACCCATTGAAGGAAGTATTTTTGCGTTTTAATTTTTGTCAAGTTTTTAACATTTCGCTAGCAAAATGCGGTTCTAGTTCACAGTATAAATGCGTACGACTTCGTGTTTCGCTGGAAAATAGTTATGCGTCACAGCCGAAAAGTAGCGCACAGCTTTTTAGCCCTCAGCCAATATTGGCTGAAGGCTATTGCTATCGGTCTGTCTGTCCGTAAACTTTTTTTGTCCGCGCGATATCTGAAAAACTGTTTATCGAAGCTTCACAAAACCTTACAGGAAGGAAGTATATATAGTGTAGATGTGCAACGGGGGGTTCAATTTGTCTTGTGGCCGTCCGTCTGTCCGTCCGTCGCACTTTAATTTTTTTTCTTTTTCGGGCGATATCTCAAAAACTATTTATTTGATCTTCACCAAACCTTACAGAAAGAAAGTATACATAGTGTAGATGTGCAAGGACCCGTCCGTCGCTCCATCCCTTGCGCCTTGTATATTGTTTTTGTCCGGACGGTATTTTAAAAGAGTAACTGGAAAACAGTTGCCTATGTTTTCCCGTGCGCTTTCGATTTCCACAACTGCCAATGCCAATCGTATGTTGAGTACTTATCGGGTACAGTTACACTATACTGGAAATGTATACTCCTGTGTTTCTTTGTAGGTACTGTTTATTTTTCAAGTATGCCAAAGTCGAAGGAATTTATCAGCAGCAGTGACTCCGATTCGGATTCTGGAGGCAAGGTAAAAAAGTCAAATAAATAAAAAAACTCGATGGTGTAAGGAGTAGGTAAAATTAAAAAAAAATGAAATGCTTTAGCTGTAATAAGAATGCGATTTAGAATCTTCTCATTTGAAGTTAAAAACGATATGAATTAAAATATATTTTTATGTCATTCAGAAATTTAGGTCTGAACTTTGGCGCCGGGGATGATCATTGAGGGAGTTAAGGCAAAAGATGCTTTGGTCCCTCCAGAAAAATACTGAGTGGAGGGGGGGGGGGCGGGGGGGGGCGGGGGGGGGTGGTGGTGAGGGGGGTGGGGCGCCTGCTCCTTCTTCCTCAGCTGTCATAGAGATGCATATGCAATTTAATTGTAAGACAATGTCTAAGTTCTCCGGTGATGGCAGACGCTGTCTAATTCAGCAGTTATTTCTAATTTACATGTGAAAACATTCCAGGCAACACCAGGACTATAAAATTTCATTCGAGTAAAATTTGTCTAGGGGCTGTATATGTAGGGGTTTTGTTGTAACATAGTAAGTAGGGCGTTTTCTAATTATATATACTTTTTTTTATCAAATGCCATTTCACATTAGTTAGGCTATTATTGATGTCTTGAATTAATTTTTACGCCGCGTCCTGACTAAGGAGGAGGGGCATTATGTTTTTGACTGGTCCGTCCGTCCGTCGTTCTGTGCGTGATTGTGATTGTGAACGCCGTATCTCAAGTTTTACCAATTGTATTTAAATCAAAACTGGTATGTAGCTGATATTATATATAACGTTCTTGAGCTGATTAGGTTTTGGTGACCTTGCGTCGTTTTTCAAGGTCACTGTGGGACATAAATGTTATAAATTAAATATTTGATAGAAAAATCTCAATTTTGAGCTCTGTAATTTATTTTCTTTTCTTTTCTTTTTTTTTCCTTTTTTTTTTTTTTGATATCAAGAATTTACTTTAGATATCATTTTTTTAGAGTGAAACTTTTTATTTGTATTTTGAAATCTGCGAATGATTTTTTGATCTCAAAAATTATTTCTTTATATCAAAATATCAGTCTGTTCTGTTTTTTATTAAACCAGCCGACTTTGTGGGACTGGGTTAGTGGTATCACTATAGAGGGCTTGAATGTATGTGCGTATGTTAAACTTTTTCTTTAAAATGCTACTCCTCCTACAGTTTTGCCCCAACCGTTTTGATATTACGCAGGAATGTTCCCAGTTTGGTCCCCCACGTAGCTATGACTTTTTTTGACGATTGACGAAAAACTGACAAAATTGCGGCACTTCTTGTGCCCGTTTTGACCAATGTTTAATATGCTACTCCTCCTACAGTTTTACTCCAATCGTTTAGGTGTTATGCAGGCATGTTCCCAAGGGCTTCGCCTACCAGGCTATTATTTTTTCGCGGTTCGCCAAAAACTGCCTAAATGGCGGAACTTTGAAGTTTGGCAAAAACTGGGTTTAAGGTAGTAGAAATAACTGAATTGTGAATCCATTCATTTCTCTCAGTCGTTAGTTATAAAATTTTAATCGAAAGTTTCTTAGGTGCTTCTGCACCTGGACTTCGCTTTTTTTCCGCAAATGACAATAAAATGCCGAAATGGTGGAATTTTTAAAATTGTGTAATTGTCGGTTAATACGTGAATCGTCAAAACGCAACCTCTCCAACATCCCTTTTCGGGTAGCTTCACCCGGGAAAACTCGTGTTTGTGTATTCAAATTGTGAAAAAGTTACGTTCAGAAACAATGTTCTTCATTTTTTGGCCTAACAGTATTCGCTTCAGAGTTTTTCTCTCTTTCCTTGTTTGGTAACTCGGCTGGGTCATGTCCTTGAACATGCTTGTACCTAAAGTTTAGAAGTAACTGTCTTTGAATGAAATAATGCCTGGCCGCCCTAAACAGAATCTTTCTTTTCATTTTTTACAGCACAAAAATGAAGCAGTTCCTGGCCGCAAAAATTATGTTATTAACATTGATATTTTTTCACTTTTTCATCTCCAAAATTGAATTGATGATTCGTTATATTTTATTTATAAAACAAACTGGAAGATCGTGGGTTCAAACCCCGGTCGGGTCATACCTGAGACTTTAAAATTGGGACTGCTCCTTGCTACCCTGTGAGGCACTCCACATGTAAGGGTATGTAGATCTGACCGGGGGGTCAACATTTAGGGGGGGGGGGTCAAATCTACATATCACACCGGCAGTTATGACCTGCTCGTTGAATTCCTTCCAGTATTCGAACAAACGCTTTTGTAGGTTTCGGTAGGTCTTGCGTTGGTAACGCGCCAGCCACTTTTCAGAGACCAGGTGTATCTTGCCTTTATAATTACTTTTCAGCTTCTATGTGTCGCACTATTGGGATTGGCACGAGCGACTCCGAGCGATTTGCAATTGGCACAAATTGCAATTAAATATCTGTTCACCGAAGATTGTGCAAGTGTCAATTATCGAAAAAAAAACACGCTCACTATTTGCGGTAAAATAACAAAATAGTTTTTTGGGTGAGTCGTCCAAGACTTTGGGTGAGTCGTCCAAAATTATTGGGTGAGTTGTCCAAAATTATTGGGTGAGCTGTCCAAAATTTTAGGTGAGTCGTCGAAGATTTTGGGTGAGTTGTCCAAGGATTTTTTGGGTGAGTTGTCTTGCTCCCGGGCTGGAATGCCCAATTTCAGTATAATATGGCAGGGGGATCCCGACATGACCACAGCAGTTGTAAGGGATCTAAAGAACAATACAATACAACAGTTATATTCTGATATGAAAAATTAACATTAAGTATTAAAATTGCATTCCACATGTTTTAGTCAAAGGCGAAAAAGGCAAAGAAAGAGAAAAAGAAGCCAGCGGCGAAGGCAAGCAGCTCCGGGGATGGCGAGGAAATGATGGAGGTAAGAACCAGTCACGGCTCTGCTCTGTGATGGCGAGGAAGTGATGCAGGTAAGAACCGGTCAGGCCTCAGCTATTTGATGGCGAGGAGGTGATGCAAGTAAGAACCGGTCAGGGGTGAGCTCTGATGGCGAGGTAATGATAGAGGTAAGAATAGGTCAGTGGTGAGCTCTGATGGCGAGGAAGTGATGCAGGTAAGAACCGCCCAGGCCTCAGCTCTGTGATGGTGAGGATGTGATGCAGGTAGGAAACCGGGATGTGTGCAAGTCTTGTTGTTGTCAAATAGTACCCTGAGTCCGTCATCACTGGAGTAATTATTCTGTGCTGCGTGTTGACTTCCTCTACTGCTTGTTTTGATTGTGTATTGACATATTATACCCTGTTTGTTGACTTTTCATGTTGACATTTTATGCGACTCTTTTTGCCATTTTTGCCACTGTGTGCTGATGTTTTATACAGCTGTGTGCTGACGTTTTTATACCGCTGCGTGGTGGCGTTTTATACAGCTGTGTGCTGACGTTTTAGACAGCTGTGTTGACGTTGTATACGGCTGTATGCTGACGTTTTATACAGCTGTGTGCTGACGTTTTATACAGCTGTGTTGACGTTGTATACGGCTGTATGCTGACGCTTTATACGGCTGTATGCTGACGTTTTATACAGCTGTGTGCTGACGTTTTATACAGCTGTGTTGACGTTGTATACGGCTGTATGCTGACGTTTTATACAGCTGTGTGCTGACGTTTTATACAGCTGTGTTGACGTTTTATACCGTAATACGGCTGTGTGCAGATGATTTTATGCGGCTGTGCCGACGTTATGTTGGGTTGTCCTTCATGCGATGTTTGTTTACATTATTCTAGCTTGGTAAGATGAAGTTCGTGTCGGTGTCGGAGTTCCGCGGCCGGAAGTTCGTCAACATCCGGGAGTATTACAACGACAAGGACACGGGTGAACTGAAGCCTGGCAGAAAAGGTATGACGTCAGAACAGGCCCCAACTTCTTCTTCTTTTTCTTCTTCTTCTTCTTTGATTTCTTTTTTCTTTTTCTTCTGCCAATTCTTTTTTTCTCCTTTTTCTTCGAATTCTTCTTTTCCTGTTCGAATTCTTCTGATCCCTTCATATAAGGTTTTCAAACACTGGAAGAGAGTGAGAGACCTGTACCACAAACATGACTTGTTGCCAGGCCTTGGGGAAGCCGTGCTCCTTTTCTCCCAGGCGTGTGGCAGTGGTAGGGTTAGTGTGTACTGTCCTACTCCAAGTAGTGGCATTTCTGCAACACAAACAATAAGCCACGTCTGATATAAACCATGGGGTGTAGTGATCAGTACCGTGAAGAGTACTGTGATCAGTGCTGTGATGAGTACCGTGAAGAGTACTGTGATAAGTGCTGTGATCAGTACCGCGAAGAGTACTGTGATCAGTGTTGTGATGAGTACCGTGAAGAGTACTGTGATCAGCACTGTGATCAGTACCGTGAAGAGTACTGTGATCAGTGTTGTGATCAGTACCGTGAAGAGTACTGTGATCAGTACCGTGAAGAGTACTGTGATCAGTACCGTGAAGAGTACTATGTTCAGTACTCTGATGAGTACCGTGAAGAGTACCATGATGGGTACTGTAGTGAGTACCGTGATGAGTGTTGTAATGAGTATTGTGATGAGTACTATGATTATTGTAGCCAAGCGAGTAAAGAAAAAAAAACAGGTTTAAAAAAAATAAGGTTGATGCCAGTAGTAACGACACAGTGAATTTTTCAAGAAACCACTTAAATGTAAATCTGAAAACGCCCCAATGGTTTTTTTTTTTTCAGGAATAGCGCTGGACAAACCTCAGTGGGAGAAGTTGAAAGCATGCATCAGTGAAATCGATTCGCAGATTGATTGATATTGATTCTCAAATCGATTATGTTAGATTCTCAATAGGGGTTAGCGATTGTGGCACTCATTTTAAAGCTCTCTCAAGTCAGTGCCGAGGCGCCAGGGTTTGCATTTAATAGCAAAAGACTTGAGGAGTAATGTTGATAAAGACTGTGACCCCATGAAGATATAAGGACAGTTTAATGAAGATTGGAATCCAATAAATATGTGGTAATTTTGACGGATAAGCATTCTGGATGACCGATTGTTGCTGGATTGCATTTCAATAATTTGTTCAGTGTCATTTAGAATATGTAGCAATATATTCATTTTTGTTTCTTTTTATGTTAATTATGATTGATTCTGATAAAGCCTTCTTTCTTTCCACATCGATCATTTCATTCATAAATCATAAAATATTAACTTATTTTGTAAACATCTTTTGTAAATTTTAGTTTCGTGTTACTTTTTGTGCCCGTCCATAATGTCCCCGAAATGTAATACAAATGCCGTGTTTATGTGTTCTCAACTTGCCAGTCTGTATGAGGGCACTGTGGCGTCGCTATGATGTAATTTGTAACCGAAAATTCACAAACGAAAACAATAATGGTTTTATCCTATTTGTATTTCAAATGTAAACAGATTGTGAAATTTTATTTTTTAAATAAATAATACCGGCTCAAGTCAAGATTTTCTTTTCTTAGAGTTTTCTACAAAAATGCGCAGTTGGCCACCACTTGTTTCTCTTCGTTTCTTGTCTTCATCCGTTCGTCTGTTTCCTTGTGATCCTTTTTTTTCTGTCAAAACCGAAATATATTTAAGTAAAAAGAAAATTATTGAAGCACAAAAGAACGAAATCTGGAATTTTGACTTGGTATCTTAGAACGTTGGCGGCCACTCACGTAATGTAAAATCTAGCGGAGTAGGGGGGGGGGGGGGCTACATACATACATATCCTTGAGCTGGTAAGGTTTGCCTTCCCTGGTTTTGTGCTAATTGTCAGGACACTGCACAGAATTTTTTTTTAAAAATAAATTAGTGAGACTCGTATTAATTAAGCAAGCTGCCTACCATTTTGTTAATTCAGAGAAAACACTCCACTTGAATTAAAGGTTTACTGCATTTGATGCCCCTAATGTATGTGCTCGTTAATTCGTTCGAATTACTCAGCATTACCAGGAATCAGCGACTCGTTGTTGTCCAACAGCCAACCTCTACGGCGGTTATGTCTCTTGTGTATAAAACCTTTTTTGCTCCGCAGACATACTGGGGGCAAAAATGTAGTAAAAGAAAAAAAAACAACTTCGTAAAGCGTACGTAGATTTTTCTCTTCCCGTTGCTCCAGAGGGTTGGGTTTGCGGCGGGGACGGGACTGCCCTGACAGCGATATTGCGTGTCCTTCTCTTCCCGTCGCTCCAGCGGAGGAGGGAGGGGGGGGGGGGCGGCGGGGTTGAACTCCCCTGACAGCGATATTGCCTGTCCTCTTCCCGTCGCTCCAGCGGGGGAGGGGGGCGGCGGGGTGGAACTCTCCTGACAGCGATATTGCCTGTCCTTCTCTTCCCGTCGCTCCAGCGGGGGAGGGGGGCGGGATGGAACTCTCCTGACAGCGATATTGCCTGCCCTTCTCTTCCCGTCGCTCCAGCGGGGGAGGGGGGCGGGATGGAACTCTCCTGACAGCGATATTGCCTGCCCTTCTCTTCCCGTCGCTCCAGCGGGGGAGGGGGGCGGGATGGAACTCTCCTGACAGCGATATTGCCTGTCCTTCTCTTTCCGTCGCTCCATTGTTGACAAACGCAGTTTGGATACATTTGCGTACATACGAAAGGCTATACGCATACCCCCCCCCCCCCCCCCCCCGCCCAGCGGTGTTCGTCCGATATTTGTGTAATCACACAGCTCAGTCCAACAAACTAAATTGTTAACTTACCTTAACTATTTGCCCCATGGTGTCATTAAGTGAGAAAATCCTGCGCAGCTGTTTTCACATGAGGTGCGAATAATGTAAGAAAGATGGCTGGAAACCCGAACCTGTTGAGCTAGGGAAAAAAAAACAACTTTTGGCTTTAGGATTTAAAATGGTATAATTAGCCTGAGTTGGTGAACCCGAGAGCTTATTTAAAGTTTTGATTGTGTAGTTTATCAGTTTTGATTTTATGGAACATCAGTTTAGTTTTCAACTCAGATATCGATTGCATGTAGCGGAAATTCCATTTTCACTGGGCATGGGCGTGTTGGCATAATTGTCATTGTAATTAATTTTGTTGTTGGTATAATTGTCATTGCAGTTAATTGCGAGGTGCAAGATTCTGCCACCAGCTTCTTGTACAGCTCTAAAATTGTAGGAACGGATATGAATTCAAATAAAGAGGTTTAGTTCTGAAATTCATGCTAGTGGCTATGAAACGGAAACAGTAAATGTTTAATTATGGGAATATTCAGCTCTCTACGTGAGTTATTCAAATAAATAAGTAAAAAAAAATTAAACCAACAGCGCCAATAAATTATCGCTTTGCTCTCTTCACATGGAATTTGAATTTGCATTGCGTAAAAGTAATCACCGAAATTTTTCATTTGAGCAAATATTACCTTTTAGCCATCTTACTTTCGATTGAAGCGCCTTAAATAGGGCCAAGTTGTTTCATGATTCTGAACCATAAGGGATTGAAGCCGCTCAGAACGGATTGTTTGCTTAGTGGAAAAAGATATGGGGAGACTATTTCATAAAATGATCTCAAATGGGGTAGGAAACCGGGGGTAAACAAAGTGTATTGACAAGTCTTTGGGGGACTTTGCAATTCAAGGAGATTCCTTTATTGGTTCAAGGAAAGAGTGCGTAAAGCTTATATTATTCATTTATGTTTTTTTATTCAGATAAAAAAATACCCTTATATTTGAGAGAAGAAACACCTGCGATATTGCTTGAAGTTCATATATGCTTTAGTTCTCATGCTTTCAGCAAATATATGTCTATTGATATTGTTGGTGTAACGATACCACTTGTGTTTGAGACAGCTAGAACGCTTTGTAAAAAAAAAACACCAGGGTTTTTGTAATATTTTTAGATTTATATATTCCAATTACAATGGTTAAAAAGTGTAGGATTTATTCTGGTTCACTCCTTTGTGATAGGTTTCGACACCTGAGATTAAGTGGCAAAGTCTTTTTTAAGTGGCAAGTTGTTTTTTTTTTGTTTTTTTTTTTGTGCTTGTAAAATTTAAATTATTTTTGGTTATTTCTTGATAACGCTTGCTGTCTATGTTTAATATACTGATGAATTTGATTAACTATTTTTTAGTCTGTCTCCGCACCTAGTTTTAAAAGTATTTCCCGTTCACATGGTTACCAGATATTTTTTTCTCGATAGAGTAACACTCCACCCTGCGCATATTACGACAAGTTCTTTCATAATTGCTCCTGGTTTAATCAGCATTGGACCTTCATGATACGTTGCCCCATGCAGTGAATTCGCTAAAACAGGACGAAGTGAAATGCTGTGAAAGTCATCAGAATGTTCAGCTATCACCCCCCCCACCCCCACCCCACCCCCACCCCGCCTTCCGCCCCACTCCCTCTTCCTTAACTGACCTATTCATGAGTAGAGAATATAGAGGATCAAATCCCATATATGGACGCAAGACGTATTCAAAATAGCGCGTTAGACAGAACTTATCATGGACGCCAACGTGCGTTAGAGCACTGTTGCCGCGCAAGAATATTGTAGTTTTGGGATATTTCGCACTGCGGGTAACACACCCATTGTCTCAAACCATGAGGTATGTTTGCTGGTGTAAGTGGTCTGTGCTTTCAATGCCGATCTGGGTGCATAAGACAACGTCGTAACTTGGAAGTCCGCTGAAGCAAAATAAGCCTCTACGCTGCGTTTTGTGGTTGTGTGTGCATAAACTAAGAGCTTTTGTATTTCAACTATTTTAATTATTACGTTCGTTTAAGCACGGACAGTTGCATAGACCACATCAATATCACAGAAGACAAAAACGGGGAGAGAGCTTTACAGTGGGCATAGCACCCAGAAAGCGGAAACGAGGAGCTGGGAGTTGGTTCATCAGTCGCAGTGCATAAGTTCTAGAAAGTGCCATGCAGCACAACCTGTCTATAATGAACACTTCTCGTGTTGGCTGAAATATTCATTACACAGAGGCGTTCACGAATTGTTCACTGATCAGACGTTTGTTCCCTAAATAGTGGTCTTCAGTGAAGGAGGTTTACTGTGTTACGATAAAGCCAGTCGGCATTTAATGTCAGCACATCCCCAGAAGGGCACTTTGCAAGCTCAAAAAAGTTGTAATCAGTGAGTTGAATTTTTCTCGAATGAAAGAAAATACACAGTCTTTGAAAAATTTTAGTCTAGTCTGGAACAGGTTGTTCCGTTATTGCAGGTGTTATCACGGCATTAAGCTAATGCAGCCTTTTTAGGCTCAATCAGTTTTGGTTTTGCAGCAGTTTAATGCTAAAATTACTAAATAGTTTTAATAAGACTTGAACGAAGCGATTGTTATATACATACAATATAATATAATATATTACAGAAGCTTGAGTCAAAAACAATATTTTAAATGATTATAAATTCATGTGTTCGGATTATCCCAGGTGCAAGACACAATGCGATACCAACAACAACTGTTTTTCTGTTCGCATTTGAATTGACACAAGATTCGTGTAGAGTTCTTGCAATAATGGAAAGCCGGGGATATTTTCCGTGCCAGTAACTTCCAATATGCAAGGTGTAAAATTTGAAAAGTTTATCTTCGTCGAGGTGTTTTTTTTTATGCCACGGGGGTAAAAAAAAGTTTCCAAACTCTAATTTACTTGTAAAGATATCTTCGGCCACATTAAGCAGATGGGTCACATGAGATTTGTTTAAGGTTGGGTTAACAGTGACACGAATTTAACGTACTGTTTTATTCGTTTGCGTGGAGAAAATGTGCAATTTAATCAAATGCTTCGCTTTTCTTTACCAGAAAGTCTATGGTCAAATATTGCCTTTATCCAAAAGTTAGCAATTAGTTTTCTGAATGTATCGAGAAGTCGAAGTTTTCACTTCCCTTGTCAGGTGCTACAAATCCTGAAATCTGTCAACCATGATGCTCTTGTGAGGGGCTACAAATCCTGAAATCTGTCAACCATGATGCTCTTGTCAGGTGCTACAAATTCTGAAATCTGTCAACCATGAGGCTCTTGTGAGATGCTACAAATTCTGAAATCTGTCAACCATGATGCTCTTGTGAGGGGCTACAAATCCTGAAATATGTCAACCATGAGGCGTACACCCCGCATCCAGATCAGACATCCAGATCGCCTGTAACAGCACCCCGTATCCAGATCACCTGTGGCAACACCCCGCATCTAGATCAGCCATAACAACAGCCCGCACCCAGATCCGCTGTAACAACACCCCATACCCAGATCCGCTGTAACAATACCCTGCATCCAGATTAGCTGTAACAATACCCCGCATCCAGATCAGCTGTAACAATACCCCGCACCCAGATTAGCTGTAACAACACCCCATATCCAGATCAGCTGTAACACGGTGCACAGATATAGTTAATGGTTCTTTCTTGTTCTGGATCTTCAGGACCAAACACATCCTTCACGGAATTCTAGGCTGCAGACGAATCTTGTTAAAAAAAATTGGAATTGGCGCCCAACATTATAACATTACCAAGGATATTTGGCGATAGAGAGAAAGCCAGTAGGTATGAAGAGCCAATTAACGCACTTAATAGGCTTGTAGTTTTTAATAACATTGAAATAATCTTTACTATTTCTCGTTTGAAAGTGGCTGATTTTGCCTCTAGCAATAAATGGAGTCCATTCAGTTCACCTGTACCCTATTTTTATGTGAGATGTCGCAAGTCATTAACAAGCCGTGCACAAATTACCCCCGCTTGTAAACTGCATCGTTTATGAAGGACAGGACTGAAAATATATGCGGGTGTGCTGATATAAACTTTTCTAAAAATGTAATATCCAAATATTTGAAAGGTTCGTCGTTTGTATGAAGTGCCCTTTCTTTAGTACATTTTAGAAACTGAAGTTCAAGTGTCTTGTTATGTTTGGATTTCATTTGCAGTTGAGAAATGTGACTTAAAAATAATAAAGAGCGAAATGACGTTTGAAAATTCGAATATAATTTTTGGAAAACGTTCAAAATTTCCCTCCCGATCATGCTAAATTATGAATACATTTAGCAAGTTAAAACGCAACAAACTCAAATGAAGTAGAATGTTTTGGAAAAAAAGAAAGAATGTTGGCTCTTGTCACAGCATCTGTACGAGATCGTATTTATATTTTTTCTTAACACGTTATGGTGTTGAGGGTATGAATAAGCCTAACAAGGGGGGAGTCCTGTTCAGGGACTGTCATACGGCAGACAGGTTTTTTTTGTATATAAGCAGACGACCGAACACCTCGCCAAATAACCCATCCTGCCTGGGATTCCTCATAATGGAGGCTGCTGTCGAAGCTGCCTCTTCTCTTAAAAAAGTCTTTTTTTCTTACGTATATTCATTGTGTATGGGTGTTGGGTGAAGCCGTATTCACGTTTAGGTCTCTTCTCACCATGATGTCATTAAATATGCATTTATTTGGGGGGGCTTGTTTTGAGAAACTGACATCGATGCGAAAAGTATCAATTTATTTTCTAAAGAGCTTTTTTTGAAAAGTTTTCAAGTGATTACGCATACACTGTACAATATATTCTAATTAAACTGGGTTGCACTAATGAATATAATTTTCAAATTCAGTTTAAAGTTTTTGTATTGATGGGAATGTTTGGGTGAAACTTGAAATTGCAATGATCAGGGTTAAAGGGTGGTAAGAGTGAAGCGGAAACCTATGGTTTGTTGATGTTTATTTTAAGGCCTCGCCATCTAGGCTGCCAAACGAAGCACTTAAGATTGTGGAGCTCGCTGAAAGCCATTTGATATAGATAAAACTGGTCGCTTTAAGTTTTCTAGGGTTTTTTAGTCTTCTCGTATCACACCTCCATCTTCATCTCCATGACGTCACGCCACTAAACCCCACCATTTACTTGTAACCTCATGCCACATCCCAACCATTTACGTGTAACCACATGCTACCCCTCCACCATATACTATGGCCTCATGCTACACCTTCACCAGTTACCAGTAACCTCATGCTACACCTCCAACTTTTGTGTATAACCTCATGCTGCACCTCAACCATTTCCCGGGGACAAGATGTCACTGACCGAAGGGTCGGAAATGTCCGAGTGGATTTGTCCCGGGGCACGACAAGTCGCTGAACGAAGGGTCGGAAATGTCCGAGTGTGTTTGTCCCGGGGCACGAGATGTCGCTGACCGAGGAGTCGGAAATTTCCGAGTGGGTTTGTCTCGGGGACAAGATGTCACTGACCGAGGAGTCGGAAATGTCCGAGTTGATTTGTCCCGGGGCACGAGAAGTCGCTGAACGAAGGGTCGGAAATGTCCGAGTGGGTTTGTCCCGGGGCACGAGATGTCGCTGACCGAGGAGTCGGAAATGTCCGAATGGGTTTGTCCCGGGGCACGAGAAGTCGCTGACCGAAGGGTCGGAAATGTCCGAGTGGGTTTGTCCCGGGGTACGAAATGTCGCTGACCGAAGGGTCGAAAATGTCCGAGTGTTGTGTCCCGGGGACAAGATGTCGCTGACTGGAGGGTCGGAAATGTCCGAGTGGTTTGTCCCTGGGCACGAGATGTCGCTGACCGAAGGGTCGGAAATGTCCGAGTGGGTTTGTCCCGGGGCACGAGATGTCGCAGACCGAAGGGTCGGAAATGTCCGAGTGGGTTGTCCCGGGGACAAGATGTCGCTGACTGGAGGGTCGGAAATGTCCGAGTGGATTTGTCCCGGGGCACGAGAAGTCGCTGAACGAAGGGTCGGAAATGTCCGAGTGGGTTTGTCCAGGGCCACGAAATGGCGCTGACCGAAGGGTCGGAAATGTCCGAGTGGGTGTGTCCCGGGGAGGGGATGTCACTGACCGAGGAGTCGGAAATGTCCCAGTGGGTTTGTCCCGGGGCACGAGATGTCGCTGACCGAAGGGCGGAAATACCTGAGTGGGTTTGTCCTGCGCTCGCCATAAGTATCGATTTCTGAGGCCTGGATGCGACAAATATAACGCTTAAATTCTGCAATACGGCAGACGCAGTTTCACCCCCTCCCCTCTAACAACCCCCCTTAAAAATCTGTCATTTTAATAAATTCTGACAACACGTAGCTGTCTGACTGATACTTTCTAAATGTTAAAATGAGAAAAAGAAAGTATAGAATGAAAAAAAAAATTTTATGAACCCAGGCAGCTTGTTTCACCACTATTCTTATCCAACATGTGAAAAAAATATACCAACCTTATATTACTGGCTTATAAAAATCAACACAAAGCTTGTGAGTAAAAAGTTGACCACTTCAGGATCTAAACACACGTGCGAAACACATGTATCTACTTGAATAGTCTATCAATTTTGGAAAATACTTGTCAATAAAAGGTATTTTTGTGCACATGCAGTTCAACATTGGTTCAAGTGTGATATTGCAGAATGTAATTCAATCTTTTGAAGAAGGTAAGTAAAGACAGCAACACTCAAGCGATTTTTTTGAACACAGTTGAAACGAGGTGTTATTTGACCAGTTTTTAGCATAGCCTACCGCGTAAAACAAGCCATATGGTGTGAGACTGCAATATGTCGCTGGCCTACCCCCCTCCCCCCCCCACCCCCACCCCGTGAAATTATTTTGATATAAACTTGACAGTTTCACAGTTTTTCAGTAAGGAATGAGACTTTTGAAACTTCAAATGCACACTCGAGTTGTGGTTGGTAATTAATTGCAATGCATTGTTTTAGAGTGTAACTAAAATTGTATAATAATAATAAGTAAGGCATGTGTACCATGTAGCCCTTACAGGCCGATAACGACCGAATGATCCACGTACAAACCACAACATTAGCCCTTATTTTTCATGTGCGTTATAACTTTAGGGACCAATTCATCTGGAAAGTTTGTCCAAATAAACATGTTAATTTTTGAACCTGGGTGACTCAGAACGCGAAGTACGGTGGTTACAGGTGCATTCCATTTGTGTATGAAACTATTCTGTGAAGATTAGAGATCAGCCTCCTCGGGGGAGGGAGGGGGAGGGGGAGCTTGGTATCGTATGTTTACAATACGTGTTCAAAACAAAAGAAGGAGAATTGGGGGGGGGGGGGGGGCGGGGTGGTAATTTTAAGGTCACATGCGGTCCTCGCGGAATGCCAATTTCATTAAAATAACGGGGGGGGGGGTAATTTTCATTACGTACTCCGCTTTTCCCATAAAATGGAGGGAATTTTATCAGAACAACACTCCGCGTTTGGTTAAAAAGGGGGTGTTGTTTCAAAATTAACACTCCTCGTTTAGGGGTCGCTTTAAGAAGGCATTGACACCCATGGTAACCAATTGGTACGTTAGTGCCCCCCCTTCCGGGACATGGACACGCATGGTAACCAGTTGGTACGTGGGTGCCCCCCCCTACCGGGACATGCACACGCATGGTAACCAGTTGGTACGTGAATGCCCCCCTTCCGGGACATGGACACGCATGGTAACCAGATGGTACGTGAGTGCCCCCCTATCCGGGACATGGACACGCATGGTAACCACTTGGTACGTGAGTGCCCCCCCCTTCCGGGACATGGACATGCATGGTAACCAGATGGTACGTGAGTGCCCCCCCTTCCGGGGCATGGACACACATGGTAACCAGTTGGTACGTGAGTGCCCTCCCGCCTTCCGGGACATGGACACGCATGGTAACCACTTGGTACGTGAGTGTCCCCCCCTTCCGGGACATGGACACGCATGGTAACCACTTGGTACGTGAGTGCCCCCCCCCTTCCGGGACATGGACACGCATGGTAACCAGTTGGTACGGTACGTGAGTGCCCCCCCTTCCGGGACATGGACACGCATGGTAACCAGTTGGTACGTGAGTGCCCCCCCTTCCGGGACATGGACACGCATGGTAACCAGTTGGTACGTGAGTGCCCCCCCCCCCCTGGACCAACCTATTTGAGTAGTGTGGCGTTTCGTGCAATTTTGATAAATATCAAACAAAATTCAGTTCGATTTTCCCCTATGTTTTAACTATTGTTTAATAGTCTGTGCATTTTTTTTAATTGACCCAAACAAAAATGCAATCGAGAACATCCGGCTTGTCATTAAGATATTGATATTGTATTACCATATTCTAAATTTGTCAAAATGAGGATTCAACTTAGACAAATAGAAAGATAGTTTATTTTTTAGTCCTTGTTACACCCCCCCCCCTAAAACGGTCAAATGAGAAGATCCTTTTTTTTTGGTCACACGCAAAGCAGAGAATAAATAAGGTCTATCCCTAACGCAGGAGAAACGTCACATTCTGTACTATGGTCCGATTAGAAAAAAAAAAGAACTGTTGTCGTTATATGTGTTAAATTTAAATGCGTAAGTGCTTGAATGAAGTTTCAAATGTATCAAAATTGACAAATTATAGACGACTGTTTGGTTTATTGAGCTTTCATCTTCCAGTGCAAATTGCGTACATGTAATTTGCTTATTTACTTTCAAAGACGCGATATTAGCCTTCTCCATCATGTAAGTTAGACGATTACTATACGAAAAAAGCTTTACTCGGTGCTTTAGTTAAAATAGTAGATTTATTAACTAACATATTTGGCCGCATACATCAACCTTTATAATATGCGACTTTCTTTGCTTGTATTTATAATTCACTATCAAATATGTTATCTTGGACTGTGAATATAATTTCCTATATGTCATCACAATCAGACAAAAGAAGAGAAACTAAAACATAAAAAGCGAAAAAAAAACAAAACATTGTGCTGAAGAGAAACCGTTTGATTTTCAGGCTAGTCACAGTTTTAGAATTTCTTACGATCTAATACGTTGCTCCCGTTCAAGGCAATAACGATTTTTTCTTGTATGTGTTGCCCCATCCAAGACAGGTTAACGTGTTTTAAACGCTGCAAAAAAAAAAAAAAAAAAAAAAAAGGTCGGTTGTTACAGACAAGGGCAAAGATTCCGAAGGCTTGTTTCGGGACAAGAAAGTCTCAACGCCATAAGACAACGAAAGTCAGCTGGATTTGTTTGTGGAAAAATTCCCTGTTCGATAACGTTTTCAATGTGCAGATTAACAGATCAATTCGACCCTAAGACTATTACGCAGACAACATAGTTTTTCTTTCATGTAAGGTCACAGAAGAATGACCCCTTATCCGGATAAACACAATTTTTCAACATTTCCAGGAATCTAATTTACGCACTCTACGACCGCTCTAAGAAAAGAACATTAGTAAACTAAGGAAAAGAAGAAAAACCCAGTACAGAAGACAGAACAAAAACCTTGGATCAAATGGTTACGTTAGCGGGATTGCCAGCAAAAGCATATGTTCTCCATCTTTGATAAAAGTCGTCATTATTGCTAACACACACATCTCTGTTATTAGACAATACATCAAACAAAATAGAGCGCTTACTGTAACGGCTGATCGTTTTCAATGAAGTGGTTACTTGGTACTGCACTTCATGGGAAGAACCTCTCAGCAAAACAGAACAGTCTCTAGTTCCTACTGCTCACCGATTTCTTTACTTTTCTTTCACAAACGCAAGTTATTTTCTCGAAACAGGTTTCTTTAATACTTATTTTAGCGTTAAAGATTCCTGATCTTGTGTACCCAGGAGCCCAAGAGCATGTGGGCGGCACATGGAACTACCGCGACTCGAGCGTTCTAAGGGCCAGAGGAGCATGTGAAAACCAATATATCAGATTTCTGTTGTCTATATGTGACAGTCAATGCTGGAAAACCGCCATTTCACGAAATGGCAAACCGTGTTGGGTAAATTCGCGTAATGCCTAAAATCTTTTGCCGTTTCACGAAATAACCTAAAAGTTAGGTTATTTCACGAAATTACCTAAATTTTCGGTTTGCCATTACATAAAGGGGCAAACTGTTATCTATAACAAGAGAATATCACAGGAATAAGAAAAAAACAGTAGTCTGAATTGTTTATTGATAAAAACGGGTAATACAATCAATCCTACTAGAATGTTTCACACCACACGATGAACAATATGAATATCACATCACCGCATTGCAGAATTTCGTATCTGAAAATTGAAAAAAGGAAAATCTTTCAAGTTTTAACCTACATTTGAGACAAAAACATGAACAAAAATGCAGAATTTCGGTTAAGAGTAATATTAAAGCTGTTCTATCCCAATAACGTTGTTCTCCAATTCTATTTTAATAAACATTGCTTTTTTGTGCCGGTGTTCAAGACGCACGCTTTTAATTCCTCCAAAGTCGAGTAATATTGGTCTTTTGGCATAAATTTAGACCGATTTGTGCTGTTCAAATACTTTGTACAGCTCCTGTTTGTATTGATCTTCATTTGATTCTCCCATTTTTAGGAATTTGATAAAAATGTCCCGAGGTAAATTTATATCAAAATATATCTTCTCCGGAGGGCAAATATGGAGAAAATTTCCTTATTATGACCAATCCATGAAAACGGCTTAATTCCAGAGTAGGTAAAAGCAAACGTTATAGGATGTTCTTTTTCAGAGTATGTTAACGGCAAATCGGTAACTAGTTCCTGAGTACATCACCTTAACCTATTTCAGTGTGTTGTTCTGAAATTTATCCTAATAGCAATTAAATCAATCAAAAAGGAACACATACACTTGTGTGCATCACTATGAATTACAATTAATATGATCGCGTTAAAAGCTTGTGATCAGTTGCAATCAACTGTGATGTATTAATTAAAGGAACAAACCAAGTATGATGTACTAATTGTATTTGAAAACCAAGTAATCTTATTGCAATTATAAAAGATAAAAGACACAATATTTGTCACGATTGTAAGTAATTTCGAGCAAAAAAAGCTTATTTCAAAATTTTGCCTGATCTTGGTTTTCCAATTTGTGAAATAAAATGTAAGATTTTAGGTAATTTCGTGAAATAACCTAACTTTTAGGTTATTTCGTGAAACGGCAAAATATTTTAGGCATTACGCGAATTTACCCAACACGGTTTGCCATTTCGTGAAATGGTGGGTTTCCAACATTGACTGTAACATATATACAGGGTAAAATACTGTTTATTATTATTATTATTATTATTATTATTATTATTATTATTATTATTATTATTATTATTATTATTATTATTATTATTATTATTATTATTTATTATTATTATTATTTATTATTATTATTATTACTTGACACAAATTATTCTAAAGTAAAAAATTTCAAATCTATGTTGATGTATGTTTACCTTAAAATAAACCAATTCCCTAAGATATTATACGTATGACGGAATAGTGAAGTAGAAACTGGAGTGAATAGTTCTTGTTATAGTGTTTCTTGTTTAATGATATTGGGCTCAATTAACTAAGATAAGTTACTCCCTGTGCTTGAATGCAAAGAATGTATGTATATGATTATTTTGGTGTATTCCTCCACAACAATTCCTCAGGAATTACTTGACGTACATAAAACATTTCATGCACATATCATATACCAGAAAAGATCATAGACACAGTAAATAACAACCAACGCTATTAATTGATTACAGAGAAGGAAACATTTGTAGCTGCTTCAGCGAAATTAGAAGAATGTGAGCTCCTTTGCTTTATTTTGAGGCACATTTTCGACGATAACATTGTCTATCATGAAAATTAATGTACTGCATATTGCTTATATGTTGCTATTAAGATAGCTGTTGGAGAATAACTTGGAACTGTCCAAGATCAATGTTTAGCTGATAAAAGCATCAACTGAGCTTGCACTAAGATTTCCCCAAAATTTAATAGATAGTAGCTGAAAGTTTTAGCTATATGTTATATTTTCTGCATCCCTAAGTTCAATTTTGTTCTGGGCAGCGATTTCATCCACATCACAGCTCGTTAATATACCATACCTTTATCTTTTAATTTTATGTTTATTTATGTAGAGGCGTACTTCCCATTCTACGATGTTGTGAACACGCACCCTAAAAACTCCGGGGGAAGTATGAGTCATTCAAATAAGAGAATTGATGACAAGGCGCTATAGCCGCTGTAGATGGCATTTATAATGGTCCCGATGTGAAACCAATATAACACACAGAAAAAGATATATAACAATATTTATGGATGTCATTACTGTCAAAGTGCGGTAGCTATTTTATTTTGTGCTCATTACGGCTTTGACAGGAAGATGCTCTGTCCATTATACATGTTCAAGCTCTAGCATCTGAAGGCGCTACAAGCTGTAGTAACAGGGTTGGCAAAATATTTATATCTTTTGCCAGCAGTGTTTATTGCAAAACGCATAAGCCGCAGCTACACTAAGATGCAATGTTGATACTACAGATAAACCACTGGTTTCAAATTAATTGTACCAAAATTTAAGATCACTACAGCAAGGCTGTTTCAAGATATTTCCTGTTCCTTTCATAACAAACTTTACGACATCAATTAACGTTCTTCCTTTTTCGCAAACAGGATTGTTTTGCCGAAAGAATTAAGAATTTGGTCTAGTATCTGAACGCTGATGTGCTGTTATTAAAAATGCACCAGCAAATGAATCTAACAGCGTATTTGAGCAGTTTGTCAGAATATAATCCAGTTATGTTTACTTCTGCAAAAGCTGAAAATTGGAAGCATGTATAATTACAGATTGATTGGATCAATTTTATAACTGAAAATTTGGAAATCCCCACGTTTCGAAAATATTAGGTGAATTAACATAAAAATAAGATAAGACTGTTGAAGTGCAAAATATTTATATCTCATGCTATTTTGTTTAAATCTAACTTCACTACAATACGACTCTGTAAGGACATTGTCCGGTTAATATTTAAACAATTTTTGGAGACAAAAAAACTTATTCTAAATGTTTTTCATTCAGTTATGATTGTATTTTTCTAGAATCATTAATAATTCTGTCTAGTTTCTCAAAAATGACTTGTGTTTATTTCGACTACTCTAACAAATCAATTGAACAAGGTTTTCTGGTTTGTCAAGTGTGTTTGTTATGCCTAAGTATTCGAGAATTGGCACTAGTTTGATAACTTCGATATCAAGAATCTTGAACAACAACTATACAGCAATCGCAAGGCGAAAGAGCGACATAGTGATATCTGTCTTCGGTATTACCTTAAAAACATGTAACAAATCTGAAAACATGCAAAAATGCGAATTAAGCCAAAATGCGCAAAACAAAAGCAAAATATTATTGTGACAATGAAAACTTTTCCAGTCTATTTATCTTTACGATTATGACTTGTACGAATATGGAAGGCATTGTCGGAAATAGTGAAGTGAAGTCGAATTAAAGAAAATAGTACTATGCGACTATATTGGTTCCCGATTTATATATGGTAATGCGCGATTTTGGAAGCAAAATCAAATGTATTTAGAATGCTATGTGACACCCGTGCTGTCTTCAATAACGGTGCCTACGATGTTTAAGTTTGTGTTTTTTTAACAAGAGTACTTCATGACATGCAACCGCCACGGTTTGAACATCTCACTTATCGTTGCAGCAATAGTAGGTAATCTTACTTATATATGTCTCACTACAAATTCAACATAAAATAAAATTAAGATAATAACAATACCTCTTCCAACTGTGAAACAACTCATACAACTAGCTGTTTTTGAAAGAAAGGTCTATATCGAAAGCGATATCGGATACCGATGTTCAAAACAGTGTTTCAAATCAGAACAGCCTTCCGTGTACCTAAAATCCTTCGATGTACAGCATATATACAATGCATCTTGTAAGCAACAAGCAGAAGACCGACAAAATTGGTAATCAGTTAAAATTTTATAGTTGAATTCTCACCTTCGATAATAAGATGATATAAACATAGCCTATTTCATATAAAACGCGGTGTTGCACTGTTTTTGCTATATGTTTACGTTTTGCGTTTTGTTTTTTTCTTTTTCCTCATATTTTTTATTTGTCTGCTTTTTTGAGTTTTTGAATGTTCTATGTTTTTACATTTTGTGATTAATTCTTGTTAATGTAAACGTCTTTATCTTTATATCCTCTAATTGGATCATGTTGTGCATGCTTAAAAGATAAGTTATAAGACATGTTGCCATGAGTGACTACGACATTTCATTACATCAAACATTGACAATTCTTCACTGCCAAGCGCTAAAGTATGGCATAGGAGTCACTTGGTAAGATTGGTAAAATTCCGAGTTCCAATCAACAACTGGTCATTTGCGTCTGCTTTATCTCGAAATATAGTTTGTAAACATTAATTGTGTTATTCGAACGCTGAATGTAAAATAATCTGAAGGCTAAAATAAATAAATAAATAAAAGGCGAATTTGTTGGCATTCCCTTGAATCGTGTACTTCATGATATCACCAATTTCAGTGCGTCGGGTGTAATCATGAACTCGCTTTTTCATGCATACAACAATTCGAAAGTTAAAAATCTGTAATACTAAGCTTCACAATAATCTCACTGAGTGAACATAACACAGTAATCTCACTGAGTATATATAATACAATAATCTCACTTAGTAAACATAACGCAATTATCTCACTGAGTAAATATAGCATAATAAACTCACTGAATAAATATATCACAATCATCTCACTGAGTAAACATAACACAATAATATCACTCAGTACATATAACACAATATCTCACTATAGTAAATATTGTAAGATAATTTCACTGTAAATATGACGCAATGATCGCATCGAGTAAATACACACAATAATCGCATTGAGTAATTATAACTCCAGCCTGTCTTTAAAATTGAATCATTTAACGATTTACAACTAATGTAAAGTATTTTACAACGTAGTTGCTGGTTAGTTTAAAGTACACAGTAAAGCTTTTTCTTTGTTAGGCGAGCAGATACAACTTAACCTGAAGCATTAAATTTTAATGATATTCATTCTATTATCAAATTATTTTATGAACTAGAGGCAATCACGAAAGAGAATAAGAATACAGTTTTGCATTCTAAATAATTTAAGTGCATCACCCGTTAAACGATTGACCTAAGAGAAAAACTTGTTGAATGCACGATAAAAACAACATGCAAGCTAATCTGCTTCTTGGTATATTTTCTTATAATATTTTTCAGGAAAAGTTCATTAAATTTTGAATGCTGTAAAGACTGGTGCAAATTTGCTCAAAACAATAAAAAATAAGCTTTGAAAACTGTAATAATATCTATACTATTGGAAAAACATTAAAAAATTCTACGCGTTTGTTTTCATGAAGTCAACAATAGCTAATACGTTGTTCACTTGTATAACTGTTGAATATATACGATCTTATCTTATTTCAATACTAATTTTTTTATGGAAAAAGGAAAGGAGCATGCACACACAATCAGTTTCCGTGCCACTGGATTGATGCTGAACTCGATTATGTCACTCCTATCCGCACTTTCACTAGCCTTATTAAACGGTATCATTACTTGGGCTTATAGGACATTGATAAATGTTAATTGGACAGTAAATGTTATAGATTTAATTGTCCAGCATTTACGACCGTGGAGCTGTATTTTTGAATTTCTGAAAATGAGCTTTTAGTAAAATTGTTTCTAAGCACGTGCAGTTCAGTCATTTTAGGGAAATATATGAATATTGTATGAAGCATTTCACATTTTTAATTGAAACAACACTCCAAAACACAGGCGGAGTGTCATATGGATAGTTCTATCTGACGCCAATTAAACAACTGAATTGAAGAAAGGTCTGCTCAAGTAGTAAAAGTTCAGTCAAAGTTCTAAACCCAAAAATAACAATTCATGAAGTCATGTTGTTTTTTTGCTTTAAAAATAAGTAGATTCTTCCTTATAACTTTTTTTCTTCACGTTGGGCCTTAAGGCAAAACTTTTCGATGATTTTATGCATGAACATATTTGAAAATACGACTTTGGTCGATGATGTTCTGCAGAATACTCATGCAAGATTTAAAACGGATAAATTGAATAACCGTAACATTTGCAATAATTTTTAATATAGTACAAATTCTGAAGCTTTGTGAAATTCACAAACTCTTATCCCAGAAGTAGGGTTTGGTGCTAGAAAACTGCTATTTGAGATGGGAGCAGTGTCGTCGTTTTTAGACATCGTTCTTGAAATTCGCTGTTGATGGAGCCAAGGTCCATCTTTACCAAAGTTAACAAGAGCCAAATAAACTTGTCAAACTTTTATGAAATCAGCATTAAGATATACAGGCTCTGATGGTGTTGCCTGATGGCATCGAGTGTTATTCAGTCAGATTTCCTAATTTTTTGTCTCTGACATTCTGACTGGTCCATACTTGCTGCCACCAGGCACAACGCACAGACCCAGAGCCCGCGGGTATACTGTAAACTCTTAAAGCATTGCAGCCAGAGTGAAGACAAATAGAACTCAATAGACCAAATTTACTTCTTCATGTTTCTAAATATCTTACTGAGTCTTACTGAAATTAGCACTTATGCCAATTTCCATGAGTAAGTGACAAATGATTTAGACGAGAGCTCTAACTCCAGTGCAATTATTCGCTATAACACGAATAATAGAATGATATTGTATCATGGCCCTTCATTGAAACCTTTCCACCAACAGATTCCACCAAGGGGTCGTCCGCTGAGCTATGAGTGGGTTAAAAATAATAGTAATAATAATAATAATAATAATAATAATAATAATAATAATAATTACAATGTATATCTAGGAACTGTAAAAATTTGTTTGTGCACAATAAAAACTTGGTACAAGGACACTGCTACACATTTCAGATTTCGAACTGTTGTTCTAGGGAGCTATTGCGTCACCGAGAATTCTGGAATCTTCTGAATTTTTTTTATTAATTTTTCTTTATTTTTTGCTTTCTAATGCCATTTTTGGTCGGGTTCCACACAATTTCTCCGGGACGACTGGGGACAGAAAAATTAAATTTGGCACACTTACAGCTTACCATGGGATATTGATCCTACTGATAGTGTTTTTATCTACGACATCATCATCGCCGCCTGATGACGTCAACAATTTTATAAAATTTAAATACACCGAAAACGGTTACACTTACGTTATGAGACTATTTTGTAAAAGACGTATTTTGGTGACGTACGTTTTTGGACTGTGACTATGATGCCAACATATCATTTATTTTTGACTGCGACTATGATGCCAACATATCATTTATTATTGACTGTGACAGTGATGCTATCATATCATTTATTTCTGATAGCTCTTATATTGATTTTAACTATATTTGGGAACAGAAAATTTTAAGTTACAACTAATTTAAGAGAAGTACCGTCGCAAATTTCTTACACCACCCTCTACCCCCTCACCTGTAAACATCGCCCCCTCTCGTAATTGAAGACATTAAAGAAAACACTCGGGCTTCTATTCAGTACATAACAGTATACTCGCAATACCGTTTAGCAATTGAGCCTAACTGCTTTTTTGTTGAGTAGGGTACATGCACAGACCTTTAATTATCATCAATAATTAATAATAATTATTGATGTTCTGGCCTCTAGGCTCGTGTGCTGAGTAATTAAATAAGCTATGCATTTCATCTATCCTCATTTAGGTTCAAATGTACGTAGCAAAACTAACAACTTTACTAATTTTCTGAATCAAATGAAGGAAAAATAAACAGTTTTTTAAACTATTATTGTTATTTTGTGTCGAAAATACGGCTTTGCAATATTTTTATGATGGAGACTGAAAGTTCCAAGGCCATGTTGTGTTAAAAAGCATTGCGAAAGTTTATCTACAAAGATTAGTAAAGTATTGGACAGTGGGGTAAAGGGTTGGGCGGCAACATATATATGGCGTTCGTGGCTTCAGATCATTTTACAAAAAAGCGTAAATTAAAGTCTTAGCGTAATGGAAATTTTGATTTAATGCTACAGCTCCTACAGTTTCCATCAGATCACAATAAAAATTTGTGTATTTTCAGCTTGAGTATGAGCGTGTGTGTGTTCTTTTTTCGGGGGATTTGGGGGACGCGGTATTATTTCGTTTGTGCGATTCACCAGTTTTCACCATTTGGGTGAAGGGTAACCTCGTTTGCCAAAAACGCGTGTTCCCTCATACAAATCCTTTAAAATATGTTTGAGAATAGTCAAGTATTTTGGCATCATTTTTCAATTTCGAATATTTGATCATGCCACTGACATGGTGACATGATTTGTTGTAAAGTACTATATTTGTAGGTTTTCAGGATAGTGATTTTATGCTTCCAAGTGTAGAGATCGCTACGCGGAAGCGAACTCGGTCTAGTTTCATGATTGGCGGGGCGCACACAAAGAAAACTGGTTTTGCGGCACATATACGAGTTATACAGGCACAACTGTATTCCTCGCTCTTCAGCATTGAAAACATCACGCTACACGCCACTGGAAGCGTGCACTTAAGATTGTCATAACAACGTAACTGAACGACGGAAAACATCCTTAAAGGAGTGCAAAATGTACAAAAAGGTATAAGAGAGTGTGTAAAAAATCATGAAATAAAACCGACACGCGCGTTTGAACTAATCTAAACCACCCCCCCCCCCCCCCCCCCCGCCAGCCTTGCGCACTGTTCACACTAACCCTTTATGCTCGTGCCGCTAGTGCTAAAGGCTGCCGGAAGCTTCCTTGGATCAGTCCAAGCACTTCATGTGGGTTTAGTAGTGTGTGTGTGGTAACCTGTGAGAAATACTGCGACGTTTTTTAAAATAAAACATTCGTTATTTTTCAGTTTTTCTTACATTTAAGAGGAAATATATGTTGCGGACCTTTTTCCTTGGCACCTGAACTGGCAGGACTAGTGTTTAACCAAGTAAAAATGCGATTTCTGTTGTAAGAAACACGTTAATCGGATCCTGAATCCCCTCCCCCGCCCCGGTAATCAATCTGTACGTGAGTGCACCTCCGCCCTTATTACTGTGGTGGGCTCGTACGGAAATCAACGTGTATATGTGTGTGCACTCCCGCCGGGATTCCTGTGTTTGACTCATTGACTCGTGTACTTGTGTGCAGCCCGGCCAGGAGTCCAGCGGTTGACTCGTAGGGTAATCACTCTGTTTGTGAGTGCGCCTAAGCCATGATTTCTGTGGTGGACTCGCATGGTAATCAGTCTGTACGTGAGTGCAACCCCGCCGGGATTTCTGTCGTGGATTCGTATGGAAATCAATCTTTGGGTGGGTGTACCCCCGCCGTGAGTTCTGTGGTGGATTGGTACGGTAATCAGTCTGTACATGAGTGCTCCCCCGTCGTGATTTCTGTGGCGCACTCAGTCTGTATGTGAATGTACCCAGCGGGATTTATGGTGTGGATTCCTATGGCAATTGGTCTCGGCGCAAGTGCACCCCGCCGGGCCATCTGTCGTGGACTCGTACACTAATCACACTGTACGTGAATGTACACCACCAGGATTTTTGTGGTGGACTCACACGGTAATCAATCCGTGTGTGAGTGCATCCCCGCCGTTATTTTGTCGTGGACTCGTACGGTAATCAGTCTTTACGTGAGTGCACTCCCGCCGGGATTTCTGTGTTGGACTCGTACGGTAATCAGTCTTTACGTGAGTGCATCCCCGCCGGGATTTCTGTGGTGGATTCGTATGGAAATCAATCTTTGGGTGGGTGTACCCCCGCCGTGAGTTCTGTGGTGGATTGGTACGGTAATCAGTCTGTACGTGAGTGCATCCCCTCCGGGATTTCTGTGGTGGATTCGTACGGTAACCAGCTTTATGTGAGTGCACCCCGCCGCGATTTCTGTGACGGATCCGTACGGTAATCATCTGTACGTGAGTACATGCCCGCCCTGATCTCTGTGATATATTCGTACGGTAGTTACTCTGTATGTGAGTGCACGCCCTCTGGATTTCCCTGGTAAATTGCAACGGTATTCAGTCTGTACGTGAGTGCCGTGATTTCTGTGATGGATTCGTACGTTAAGTGCAGGCCGCCGTGATTTCTCTG